>CM034147.1:95117150-95717150 GCA_019776745.2 Taxus chinensis | reverse complement strand
AAATCAGAAAGTGATCTTTGTAATGCAATGCACATGCAACTAAAGCAAGTGTTAACACCTAACCAATGATAGTTAGCTATTCCAAATATTAAGGGGGAAAGATGCATGAGTGATCTTATAAACCTAATTTTAACATGAAAAAGGGGTTTAGATGTAACTTGTACATGGGAAGAGGGTTATCCATAAGTGTTTTTCCCTAGGTCTATGCCCCAGATCTGGGTAGGGGAAAGAGAGAAAACTGATCAATGTGGGAAGTTTTCTATGAGAAAGATGATCAATGTAGGAAGCCTTCGATGCCATTCTACAAAAGACTATCCATCCTTCGAAGGTATGGTATACTTTATACATTTATGATTTTGATGGAAAAAATGATGTACATGATAGTCGTCCTTCGAGGGATTAGTCTATTTATTTGATTTTGATTTTCTTACATGAACAATTGTCCTTCAAGGGAGAAGTATGTTTTTAATAAATTTGACATTTGATAGGAGCATATATGAATTTTTGCTTTTACATGGGGTAGAGTTTGGAGTAGCTAGGTAGACCACTTAGGAGGGGATAATGGATGTACAAGAAACATATTTAGGAACCTTAGCGTGGTTTCAATAGGTAAATAAGAGGGTGATGAATATAATGATTGTGGAGTTATCACCAAAGAGGGAGAACCTATCCATAAGGAAAATGCAATGGATAGATCTGTGGTTCCCATATTTAAGGTCATGTCTAGGAAAGTGATGGTAGACCACATAATTCTAAACCATTACAATGGTAGATGGAATAGGCCAATGATGGAGGAATGATCTAAGGATATGAATAAGTGCTCACTGGTAGGTATGCTAATAGTAGAATGGTCGCAAGTGCAATGTATTAAGTGGTTACATTTTTAGTTTTCCATCAAGGGAGGCTAAACGATAGGCTCCCGACCTATACTTATGTGTGATAATGTAAGGTCCAATCCGGTTGGGGGAAAAATTTCCACGTTAGCTCCTTTCTAGATTAGTAACATTTTGATTTTATTTTAAGGATTAGGTCACCAACATTAAAGTTGTGATAGGATAGTCTGAAATATTACAAAATATGGGATATGATGAGATGGATGAGAGAAGATAAAAGTTATGTGCTACCCTTAAAGAAGTGAAGAAAATATGCATCCCTAACTAGACAAATATATAGCCACAAAAGTGGGCTTAGGCTGAAAATATGGTGCCCTAAGAAGGGAAAAAAATGGCCACAAAGGTGGAATTTGGATGAGAAAAATTGGTCCCCCAAGGGAAGCAAGAATATGGCCACAAAGGTGTACTTTGAACAAGGGGGATAGATAAGAAAATTTGTACAAGATAGATTAGATAAGATTAGATGAGGTGGATATGATAAAATATAGACAACACCTAAAAAATGAGGAAGCAAGAGATATGTGTATTATGAGATGAGAAAATGATAGTAAGAGTGGGCTTAGGATGAGGATATGGTGCCTGTACATACCTAAAATTGTATGTGCTGTACTATCAGAAAGAGGTTACGGAAAACCCCAATGATGATTCAGATCTCTTCACAACGTGTTCGGAATCCAGAAAGCTCGCCGAGTATACATTTGCATCCTAAAATTCCTTATTAGACTTTTGCATTCTTCCTTCTAACTTCTTCCTCCTTTTTCTTGCATTTTAGTCCTTAAGTTACAGGATTGCCACCCTGCTTGGGCGGCGGTCCCATGACCACCGCCCAGGACAAGGCGGCGGTCCTATAACCGCCACCCTGTGCAAGGTGACGGTCTTGTCCACTTTTTCCAGAACCGTCCAATGCACTCAAAAAGAAGAAAAATCAAGTTGTACTTGAAAATCTTAGCCACTTCTCCTTTGTCTAAAGTTTATAGCCACCTTGTAATAGTAGTGCTCCATTTTTAATGATAGAGCATGGAAATTTGGAATTACCTTTTGGTGAGTAGAAATGATATAAATACTGATCTTGTTTACAAGAAAATGGCCCCCCTCTCTCTATGTTTTATTATTCAGTGTATTTGGAAGTTCCTTAAGAAGTCTCAATAGGTCTAGACTTAGTGTAAGTTCTCAGCCTCTTAGTTCAAGTCTCCTCATTTTTTGTTTAGAGATCACTTGATCTCTCTAGTTTAATTTTGCTCCATTGTTGTTCTCCAAACAACCAGCCCAACATGATACAGTTTAGTTCTAGATTTAATTCATTGCAATCTTGATTCTGTTTAGAGTTATAGTTTTATTTCATCACTGGAAGAATAGGTCCTAGAATTTTAGGTGTGTCTTGTCGTATCCCTGCAACAATCTATCCTACCTACATTACATTTGGTTTACCTCCAAGCTGCCACTGTTCAAATATCTTCTCATGTTGCCATTGTCACATTATCACCTTTCTAGATTCATGAGAACACGAAGGAACAAAGAAATCACACTAAGGGGACAAGTTACGTTACAATTGGATTTTCCTCTGTTATGGAAACTCCAGGTTTGATTTGTCAAAGTTGTAGTTACAATATATCAAATAGAGTAGTGAATCATTTCATTTTTGTTAAATATTGCTTTCAATATTGCTTAGGAAGCTGTGGGGAATGATAGCTTCTGAGAAGCTATAATTTTTTTCTCACTTCTAAGGTAAGATTGGAGTTCTTTCAATCAAATTAGTTAGATATTTATATTTGCATCAACTCACAAGTGCACAGACAAATAGCTACATCTGGCTACCTTGCTTGTTTTAAGCTTTATGCTTAGATTAGTTACTTGTTATCTGAATTTACTAGATTATTTTCTCTTTAAAATTATTGAAGTTTATATCTTTGAAAATACAAAAAGAACAAGCATAGCGTAGATCCATTTTTCATAGTTAGTTTACTGTATTTAATTAAGTTTGGTTATTTCTTACATGACTATTATGGGACCAAGAGAGCCCAGGGATTACGTATTCAAGCCAATGATACCCCAGCCAAATCTCTGCACAACATTAGCAGATATAGATCAAGGTCTTAGGATTCAAGTCTTCCAAACAACTAAAATCTACAAGCAATTAGTGAGTAATCAAGAGTGTTGAATATCGAAGATGAAAAAGCATACAAATTTTGGTCAAATCAACCTAGCTATAGATTGCCTTGATAGGATGTCCATATGACCATAAAATAACTCGAATGAGATAAAACATTTGGTTTTGATCCATTAGTTCCATAGCCAGACGCAGGAGACATTCTCACTGACATAGATACATGCCTACACATACAAGTTACTAGGACACCCGTGAGGCATTCCGAGAAGAGCGCACAACTCCTGATACTAAACATATAAGCTGAGAAATCTTATGACTATTGGATAGTCAGAAGACGGGATTGATTCTTTATATGACCATAAAAGATCCAAAACAACCATGAGTTCACGGTTGTGATCCCTAGGTCCCACAACCCAACGGGCCTGCAAGATAATTAAACATTGACATCGGTTTATGTACACTAGTATTCAGATCCTCACCTCTCTCACTGGATATCATCACACAAATTTTTGTGTTGAATGTAGAAACTGGTCAAGCCAATACTTTCTGGGTTAGACCAGAAAACCATCCATAGTTTCCTGTAAATCCATTACACCTATCAATACCGCTTTCTTGACCTTATCCAAAAATATATACGAAGTGCCTACAGGTCACTTTCCATGAATCCAACAACCAACATATAGGATCTCGGCAGAGCTCAACATTGATTGGAGCCTCCAAACAGTTATAGTGTTGAACCAATCCATAACACCAGTTTAGGTTAGAAGAGCCTTCTTTGTTTTAGATTCATAGATCCCATTGTTGCATATTGAGGATTTAGGATTTCCCGACTAATTTGTCCATATCCGCATATATCTCATTTCCACCAGCTGTCTTAGCATGACCTCGGGAGGTCGGGTATGGAGAAAGGCTGCTTGATGATTTTCATGCTCACTTGTCAATTTTATATCATACAAAATTAGTGAACCCAATGTGAAAGGAATAGCTGCTCCTTTTTCATTTCCATTTATTTCATCCACCTTTATTCTTTCCCATTATTCTGTGGGTATTTATATACCCCCCAAATATGCCAGGATACGATGCATATGGCAGACCTCTTTTAGGTCTCGAAACATATTTTGGTCAAAAAAGTAGATAGCAGTTGCCCTCACTTTCTACATGGGCTAACAACTACTCAACCAACTACTTGTCATCACAAACTCCTCCTCAAAGAACTAGCTCTAGTTCTTCATTTTGAATTGAGGAGCTAGACCAACTCACACAAACACAACAACTGGAGCCCTTAGGCTCTAACAATATGATGTTTATTAGAGAATCCATTTCATTTCCTCGGGTTTTATCTAGACCAAAAAATAGTAGGCAGTCAGATCCACTCCCATTTTTGGATGAGGAGTACTTAGCACACTACGCTAGAAGTGAACAATGCTTCCAAAACATGTATCCATCTATAGGAAGTTTGCAAACACAACACAACACCCTGCTCTAAGAAAACACCCCCATTTCTCCACCTATGGAGAATACTCTTGGTGAATCTTAGCAGAGTAACGATCAATTCATAGCAGGGTACAATACCCCTCGGTAACCTCAAGGGGTGCCATAACAACCACCATGACAGAATATCACCAATTGAAGTCATCTAGGCTCTAGTTGAAAGGGTTAGAGGGCTAGAACTTGCTCAAGCAAATAAAGCTTCACACTCAGGGCAAGCAGGAACTCCCAACCCTCCGCATCATCTTAGCCAGGTTGACCTCCTTATGGGAATAGACATGTTAGGTATGCCTCCTCAACAATCCTATAGCTATCCACAACAAACACCAACTAGAACCACATTTACAAAGGTTGCTCCAGTTGAAAATATGATACCTCCCGGTTTAATACCAAACAATCCATATCAGAGCAATGTTCCTCCCTAATTAAATATGTATTCAAAATCACCATAGGGAGATATGTTCTCTTCTCCCGGGATTTTTTCTCAACCACAGGGGTTTCCTTATGCCCCTGAAAATAAATATGCTATGCCATATCAACAACCAGTACCACCTTCACTCACTCAACAAGCACCATATATGGTTGAAACCTATGCGGTAGGGACTTACTCAAAATATTTAAAAGAGCTTTTATATTTCACCGTATGAAGCATCATGCTTCCAAGAACTCTTCTCAATTTGCCTAAATTCAAGGGGGAGGGAGATCCACATACACATATCAAGGCCTATGCCACGACCATTCAAGAATTGATCCTTTGGGATGCGGTTATTGCTAAAATATTCCCTAAAACCTTAGAAGGCATTTCCCTTGATTGGTATTATAGAATACCCAAAGCCTCGATACATTCATTCAAACAACTTGTGTCATAATTCATCAAATATTTTGACATGAAAAAACTATTAAGAACAGGGATCAAGGAATTCTTACACATTTAACAAGAGCACAATGAATTTGCTGCCCATTTTATTCAAAGATGGCGTACAATCCTATACTCTTTAGCAAGTGCTCCAAACATGGATCAGACAGAACTATGTGATTTATTCCTTCATTTTGTCAGTAGAGAGATAAAGGAAGAAGTCCATAAGTTCCCGCTAAGGAATTATGATGAAGTACTTGAGAGTGCTCTCCGAATAGATCAAGTGGCAATAGACAGTGGTCGTAAGACTTATGAAATTAATAGGAGATTAATTACTCCTAATCAAAACACTACGACCTATCCCAACATGGGAAATACCAATCAAGGACCCAAGGTCCTTAACAAAAACCATGGGGTTACAACAAATGGAGTCACTGATAAATCCAAAAGACCAAATGGTGTGAACACCTCGGCACCTACTAACAATCAACACAATAACAAATTTAGTCCAGCAATCAATACGGTGGATTTTAATCATCCACAAAAACCACAACAACAAAAACAACAACAATAGAAAATCCAGTCACAAGGCCCTATCCAAGGCTCAGATGGATATCAAAACCAAAACCAAAGGAAACAACCTCAAAATTATAATTATAAAAATCAGCAGCCCAATCGAAACTTTGGGCCACAACAATATTTAAACCAATGACCACGCAATTATAATCCTAATTTATACTATGGCTTCCATAAAATTTGAGGTCATGACACTAGGAATTGTCATGATTACAATAAATTCTTGGAGCGTTTACTAGAAGATCAAAGATAACTCTTTGTAGATATGTTTCTGGAAAATTCTATACCAACCACACCGAATACCTACCAAGGATTGGTTTTTCCTCAAAATGCACCTCTCAAGATCTTCAATGATCCTCTCCCTAATCATTCTAACAAAAATGGGTTAGATCCAAGTGGAGTGAACAAAGGTGTCATAATAGGGAATGAAAATCATGAAGCTTTGACTTCATCAAATCCAACGGCCACGCCCGAATTAGGAACTCAACCACAAGCCAAAATAGTTGGATTGGTAGAATTAGACACCGAGTTACAAGTAGAAACTGTAAAAATAACATAGGACTAATCCTCTCAACTAGTCCCAACTTATTCACTAATACCAGACAACACTCAGAAAACACCAATAAAACCAGTAGGCACCTATGATTTGATTAATGACTTAACAAAGACCTTATCTCACATTTCCTTTCTGGATTTGTTGAAGAACTCTCCCGCTCATAGATTCGCTGTCTTAGAAGCATTAGGTCTCGGTCATCTCGTCAACATCACCCCTCCCTCTGAAACACAAGTAAACCATGTAGACTTTGACGTTTACCCTCTAGGGCAGCTAGATAGGGATACTGAGTTTATATTCGATATAAGTAAAATGCCAACAGATGTTGAAATCTTGCATAGAGGTGATCTACCCTTGCATTTATAGGTTTGGGTCTAAAACAACTACATCAAGTGTGCAATGATCAATGATGGGGTAGCGGTTAACATAGTCCCCTTCACTTTTCTTCAAAACCTAGGATATGGAGAAACGAACTGTTCTTCGATGCGAAACACACTAAGGGGCTATGATAGTCTTAAAGAAACTTCAATCAGGACTATAGTGCTACCAGTAACTTTAGGACCCAAAAAAATCCTCACCAAATTTTATATTATAGATCGGGAAACCAACTATAATATGATTCTTGGTTGCCCTTGGATACATCGCATGAAGGCAATCCCTTCCACGTTATTTCAAGAAGTAAGGTTTCTACACCTAGGAAAGATCTTTGTAGCACAAGGTGACCCAAAACCTTTTGACATACACCTAGCATATTTGAACAAAAGACTTGACATCCATTCTGAATTTGAGCTCCCAAAAATCATCTCAACAAATCAGTCAATACAAACCCATAAGTGAAGTTGGTTCCTATAACAGAACTAGAAGTCATAAACTTAATCAAAGGCGTCCCAACAATCAAAGATGAGCCCATCACTATAGAAATATTTTTTCTAGGAACCACTGTAAAAATGATCGAATTACTAGAGAAATATCTACCTATTCTCCTGCCATTTGATTCTATGGGAATAGGACATACCCTAGGAATTGGTTCCATACTTGCGGATGAAGTTTGTATGGTGGAAGTAACTGAGACAAGAGAAGTAGAGACTAAGGGTGTCCTAACTCCATTTTTCCAAATTATTATTGGACTCTCCACTTTGATGGGGCAAAATGTCATTTCAGTGCTAGGGCAGGTGTGATCCTCACTTCGCCCGAGGGAAAGGTTATACCTTTTGCTTTCAAATTAAACTTCACGTGCATAAACAATGGGGCTAAATACGAATCCCTCCTTCTTGGCCTTATCATTGCCAAAATGATGGAAATTAGTAATATCAGAGTACTTAGAGACTCCCAATTAGCTGCAAACCAACTATCATAGGTATATGAGACTAGGGTCGAACACTTGTAACTTTATAAAACGACAGTACTAAAAATACCGAAGGGATTTGAATTCATATCGATTGAAGCAATCCCGCGAGAAAAAATTCTTCTCGTTGATTCTGTGGCAACCTCAGCTTCCCGATTCACTCCAAGCGATGAATTGGCTGATACAAATTTCATGGTATCAATACATATTGAACCCTTGGTTAAAAAAAAACCAGTAATCCTGATAGCAACGCATATGGAAGTTGAGAGTGAATCCACCATTATATGTCACTCCGACAGTGAAAAAGCAACCCTTGAATATCTAAACGCCTTTGCAGAGTTGCATTTAACTCATTCCATAGTGGATCTCTCTTTAATCCCATGCTCCTCTTCATATTTTGGAAATCCCATGATAGAATATCCCCCCTAAGAGAATATCACAATCTATGAGGTGGAGAATGAAGGGAATTTTGAATTACCCCTAGCCCCTCCCGAGTTTGAGGAAGGCAATGCCTCCTTAATCGAAGGAACTATAGACATAAATATCGGAACAAAGGAAGAACCAAATATTTTGAAGTTGGGATCCTCTTTGACACCAAAGGAGGTAGAAATACATACTCAGATCTTCAAAGAATATTAAAAGGATTTTGCATTTAGTTACAAAGAAATGACGGGAATTGCACCACATATCACAGTACACAATCTTGTCACCAAACCAGACGCAAAGCCAATCAAGAATAACTCAAGACTAATGAAGCCAAAAGTGGATCTCATGGTGAAAGATGAAGTAATGAAACTCCTCCAATTAGGGTTCATCAAACCAGTCAACTATTCCCAAAGGGTATCCAATATCATCCCCGTTCTCAAAAATAATGGGAAGATACGTATTTACATAGAATTTTAGGACATTAACAAAACCTTTCCCGAGGATGAAATCCCATTACCATCCATCGACATTATCATTGATGCAATAGTTTTATTTGAGCTGTTGTCCCTCATGGATGGGTTCTTTGGATATAATTAGATTAAAATATTTGAGGAAGATTTAGCCAAGACCACATTTATAACTCCCTGGGGAACCTACTGTTATGTTGTCATGCCGTTCAGTCTTAATAACGTTGGCACTACATACCAACAGGAAATGACATATATATTCCATGATCTTATTCATAAGATTTTGGAATCCTACATAGATGACTTGCTGGCCAAGGCCAAAAAGAGTTGCGATCACCTAGAAGTGCTCTGTATCATTATCTCATGATTGATCGAATATGGAGTCACATTGAATCTAGAGAAATGTGTATTTGGTGTAACAGGAGGTAAGCTTCTAGGTTACATTATATCATCACGAGGGATTGATGTCGACCCAGTCAAAATCTGGGCTATTGTTAAAATGATTCCACCATCAAATGAGTCTAGTATTAGATCATTTCTTGGGAAACTCAGTGCAATTTGAAGGTTCATCCCGGACTTAAGTTTTGCTATTCATCCAATCAACAATTTATTAAAGAAATATTATAGCATTGATTGGAACGATGAATACAACAAGGAGTTCAAAGTACTTAAGCACTTCTTATTGTCTCCACCCACACTAATGCCCCCTAGACCAGATTATCCTTTGATCTTGTACTCACTGGCTACTGATGTCTCGCTAGCCTGCATGTTGGATCAAGAAGATGACGATAAATGAAAAACGTGCTATTTACTTCATTAGTCAGATGTTGCTCAACTATGAGACACATTATACAATGTAGAAGGAGAATGCCTTGCCATAGTATTTGTGACAAAACACTTAAGACATTACATGCTAAATCAAGAAACAAGGGTGATTGTCAAGACATATCACTTATGGAAATTCCTCATGCAAGGGTCTTTGTCTAAAAAGGATGGACACTTCATAACCTTAAAGGGTGAATTTGAGCTAACATTTTTAAACCAAAAATCTGCTAAGGGAAAAATCATTGTAGACTAGTTAGCTGACAACCCATTGAATGGAGGTGAGTTGGTAAATCTAGAATTTCCCGATGAGTGTGTATATTTCATCCAAACTAGGCCTCCTATCTCTCCATGTCCTTGGTACACCAACATAATCAATTTCATTATGGACCACACATACCCAGAAGGGACCACATCCCAACAAAGAAGGCAGTTACACATCATCATTACTAAATATGTCATCTTAGAACATGTGCTCTATCATAGAGCCTTCGACATGATGTTGTTAATATGTGTTGACGCGGAAGAATCTGTAAGGATTCTTTACAAATCCCATAGCGGGGTACATGGAGGCCACTTTAGTGGCCATGCCATTACTTGTAAGATACATCAGTTGGGATATTTCTGGCCCACCCTAGAACATGACGCAGTAGATTTTGTTCGTAAATGCCACAAATGCCAATAATTCTCCCATGAGATTCACCTACCAGAACAAGATTTGCAACCAATTGCAACCCCTTGGCCCTTTTCCATGTGGGGCCTAGACTTGATAGGGAAATTCTCTCCCTCGTCAATAGATGGCCATAACTTCATAATCACAGCCATAGATTACTTTACAAAATGGGTAGAGGTCATGCCTCTCACCACTGTACTAGGTTTTGTAATTGCCAAGTTTATTCTAAATCAAATCATTTATAGGTACGATGTCCCATAAGTCATTATCTCAGATAATGGAACATCCTTCAAGAATGATAAATTCCATGAACTATGTAGTAAATTCAAGATAAACCATCACACGACTTCTCTTTACTACCCCAAGCCAATGGACATGCTGAGGCCAGAAATAAAACGTTAAAAACAATTCTCCTCAAAACAGTTAATGAGAACAAATGGGATTGGAATTTAAAGATATAACTAACCTTTTTGGCCTATCGAACATCAATAAGAACACCAACAGGGGCAACCGCTTTCTCATTGGTATTCGGAGCCGAAGCAGTTCTGCCAATAGAAGTTGAAATACCTAGCCTCCGCATCTCTTTACAAGGGATCTTAGGAGAAGAAGCCTATAGAGAGGCACGTCTCTCTACATTAGAAAGCCTTAATGAGGATAGGTTAAATGCTGAGAAAAGGAATAGAGCCTACACTAACCGAATGTGATGGCAATATAACAAGAAAGTATTCAAACGAGAAATATACGAAGGTGATCTCGTTCTAAGATTAGATAGCTGGATTGATAAGAAAGCTGGCGAAGGAAGGAAATTCCATCCTAAATGGTTAGGCCCATACCGAGTCATGAAGGACTATGGAAACGGTGCGTATCTCTTGTGTACATTAGAAGGTGAGGTATTTAATGAAACTATTAATTCCTTACATCTTAAGTAGTTTTACAAATAGGTCATCAACTTCACCATTTGTATATTATGTTAACCTGCATTGCATTAGTCATTTAGTTGATTCATTTTGTTCACTCATTTTGTAAATGTTGTGGTCAAGGAACTTATTCTTAAGCAATCTATTACAAGCTTCTAAAAATATTGGAAAAAGTATTCAAACCATATCTCTTCAATGTTCATGGCATCATCAAAATATTTTGAAATCATCTCATCAATTTGATAGACAAAATCTTGACAAAAACCATACCAAGGCCTGCATACTTGGTCATACTCATTTTCTTCTACTAAGTTGGGATGTTCTTACCTATGGTCTATTCTAGAAGTTTCATGGTGTCACATATATCCCTCTTACGTCTCTTTGAAATAAGGATACTTCAAAATTATAGATCAAAAATGTCAAAGTCAAATTGAATAAAAAAAATACTAACATACAAAATATTTTATTTTACACACTTCTTTGCCCTGCCAATCTTCAGTGATGAGCCTACATCTCTTACTGGTGATGTGAGGTTGGGAAAGGAAAGAAGTTCCCTTACTTGCCTATGTCCTACCTTCGGTGATAAGCCCATACTTCTTACTAGTAGCATGGGGCAAGGCATAGGGGGTCCATTCATGCAAATTAATGAATCTTAGTGTTTTAAAATTTAAAAACAAAGTGTATTGTGAAAAGTGACATTAAGCATCCAAGTTCCAAAGAGATCAAATCCTCAAAACCATATTTTTTCAACCAAGTTTTCATCTATGGATCTAAGTCTAGATAAACTGAAAAGTAAGTTTCATTTTGAGCCATGTAACATATTTGAGTAAGGTAAGTGTGTAGATCTAAATTTGGTTTCTATCAATACTTTGTCTTTCTTGCATCATTTCCATTCAATCAAACTCACACAATTTGTGCCCTTTCTAGTTCTTGGTGTTAATCCCTCACATCTTACTATTTGCATGGAGTTACGAATGGGGAAAGTTCATCTCATTATCACTACATATTCATCACATTTTTCCAAAACAAGAAGAAGCAAAAAATATTTCCGAAAGAAGCCAAACTTTTGGTACTACAATATGTTTTGCATCATCTCATATTAGTATTACAAAAAAAACAAAAAGAGAAACATTATGTTCACCATTGTTATCGCTCGTTATCCATTACATGCATTCTAAAAAGCATATAAAAATAGAGATTCTAATACATCTAGTGTACACATGAGAGACAAACCACAAAAAATTCTAGATACAAAGAAGATCTGAATCCAAAAAGTGATATATATAAATTGTGTTTGATATACAATTCCATCATGCACTAGGCATGGTCAAAACACTCAATGAGCCTGAAAAATTCAAAAAACAACTCATATAAACATTCAGTAAAATCACTACAAAAAGACCAAATGGCCTCTCAATCCCTATGGGATCCCTCAGAGGGTGCACGACTACGTCTAGGAATCCTGCTATGAAGACACTCTGAATGTACTAAATGATGGGAGTGCTCATGACCACAACATCTCACTGTGGTCTCACTATGAGAATGGCTCCACCTCATCATGCGCTTAGCAATCCTGTATCTAGCCAGCTCAGTACGAAGGGAGGTCACTAACTTTTCCACCTTCCAGACAAGGGAAAACGCATCAGTATGTCTACCGGCTACTGAAGTCTTTCCCACGTCCTTAGTAAGCTTAGCCTGAGTGCTCTCCTAGGGGAGCAACAGGGTATCCGTGCAAACTTGGTGAATCAAATTGCTCCATCCCTCAGTAGTCGCTGAAAATAAAAAGGGAGATAATAAGTTAGAAAATGACCAAAAATGAAATAAAAAAATCAAAACAATAAAAATATCAACTAACATCTCTAGCTACCAAGATCGAGAGAAGAGTAGTAACTCACTTGGATCTCCGGGCATCCAGGTGGGATCTCTAGGATCTGTGCCTACTACTAACGTTGTTTCCGACTATGGTACCTCCCAAAAATATGGAAAGAAATGACATCCCCCCACAGACTCATCATCTCCCTTAGTGCCCTGGTGAGGCAATCTCTCTGAGACCAACGTCTCCTGCTCTGCACTGGCCTCCGTCCTCTCCACCCTTAAGATATCCTAAGTGTTATGTCATTCAAAATCACTATCCTCATCAGTCCCACCAGCCTCACCTCCAATCCCCTCTCCCATCGTCTCCTCCTTAGTCTCCTCTCTAGTAAAATCCTCGAAGTCTGAGTCCACATTAATGGGCTCATCTCCCTCTCCACTATGAGCAGGAGCAGCCCTGACCAAAAGTAAGGGTGCTCAAGGAGCACCAACTGCCCCTCAAGCATGAACCACCCACCTAACTGCAATGGGAACCCCAGGAGTAACCGAGGTCCAACATCGGCCTCCTCTAGGACCTCCCCAGGCCTCATGAACAGCCCTGTACACTGGCCCCACTAGAGGAAGCATATCAATGTAAGGGAGGCCAAAATACTGAGGGACTCGATCAAATGGGTGGGTCTCTAACCTCCCTATCCTATCTACCAGCTGGCCTATAGTAGAACAGGAAAACACTGTATGTGTCTCCTCTCCCCATAGTCCCACCATGGCCTGATACAGAGTGGCCTCTATGTCTGTAGTAGTTAGTGAAGCCACTGGCTGGTGTGGCATCCTAAGCACTATCATCCCCATCCACCTCACTTCCCTGACAGCCCCCGGGCCCTCTACTAGTATACCCCTCCCATAGGGAATGATGCGCTCATACTCCCAACTCATAACTAGAGTAGGGTGACTCAATGACTACCCCTGTAATCTGACCACCCTATGTAAGTCATGGTAGGTGGTCCCAATGATGTCTACTCCCCAAGCATAAATACGTCCATGAACCTCAATCTACGCAATCATGGAAGACTAGCAGTATAGTAGAGTATCCCCTCCCTTATCCCCAATCAACCGTGAGGCTAGCATACCCATAATGGCCTTACGGATGGTGGGGATAAGAGCAGTAGCAATAGACTGGACCTTCACCCCCTTCTTTAAACCAAAGGATACAACAACATCTCCCATATATGTAGCCCACTTCACCATCTAGGACCTAGATCTTGCTGTCTTAAGAGATAACCGACTCCCAAGAATCGAAACCCCCAGTATACGATAAAAATCCTCCAGGGTGATAGTCCACTCACCCCTAACACCTAATAACTGGAAGGTATTCCGGTTTGCATCCCAGTACGAGAATAATTCACACAATATGTGACTGGCAGGAGCAACATGAGGAACCTGTGAAATCCTCAATATACCGGCCCTTTGTAGAGTATCTCGCTCTGTCTGGGTTAACATATCCAACACTATTGGGAGCCAATCACACTCCCTCTCTCTACTCCACCGTATATACTCCTCCTTCTGCATCCACCCAAAATAGAGAAAAATAGAAAGTTAGTAGCATAATCCAATGGGAAAACTCATAAAAAACATATAAAAATATCAAAAATGCAAAAACATTCAAATTATGCATCCTTTTTTGCTTTTTGTTCAGAACTGCCGCTTTGTATAGAGTGGCGGTTCTGTGACCACCGCCTTATGAGGTGGAGGTCTTGTGACCACCACCTCATGGGGTGGTGGTCCTGTGACCGCCACCTTACTAGGGTGGCGGTCCCATGACCGCCGCCCTGTGCAGGGCATCATTCATGTGCCGAATCAAAGAACGCCCCTAAAGCCCTAAAGACACTCAAAACAACAAAAATGCATCATTTTTGACAAAATAAAAATCTACCCTATGGGCGCCCCCCCCTAGAGGCTCATTTAACACTAGCATTTTTGAAAATGATCTCCCCAAGACAAAGATTCCAACATTTCTACATTTTAGGTTCAAAAATGATATAAATTGAGAAAAACTAACTTGAGACTTCACGGGTCGATATTCTGCTCTCGGAGGCATGATCACGATATCGTAATGAACGTTTTGACTATACTCTCATCGAAAACGGTTCGCAAATGAATAGTAAAATGAGTTCGTTTTATATATATAATATTCTAATCTTGTTTTGAGTATTCTTATGCAAAGTTGGAGTGCCAATGGAGGTAAGTTCTTATTCCCATGCAAATGGTGAGTCCTCATTTTTTTGATTTAATATTTATCTTTCGATCTCTTTTATCTATCTACACTTGAGTCCCCTCTTTTGTCTTACAGATAGCAGGAACTTGGATGGCGACATTGTGACACACAGGCTTGTCAGGTATAGCTTCTAACTCCCCATTTTGGGACCACCATACTCGAACCCACCGTTTTATGCCTCTTCATGGCTAAAATGCTTCCCTGAGGGGGAAATATGTACGTACCCAAAATTGTATGTACTGTACTATCGGAAAGAGGTTACAGAAAACCACAATGATGATTCATATCTCTTCGCAAGGTGTTCAAAATCCAAAAAGCTCGCCGAGTATAAATTTGCATCCTAAAATTCCTTATCCAACTTTTTCATGCTTCCTTCTAGCCTCTGCCTCCTTTTTCTTGTATTTTAGTCCTTAAGTTACAGGACTTCTGCCCTTCCTAGGTGGTGGTCCCATGAACGCCACCCAGGACAGGGTGGTGGTCCTGTAACCGCCGCCCTGTGCAGGGTGGCATTCCTATCTACTTTTTCTAGAACCTTCCGGTGCACTCAAGAACGTGAAAAATCAAGTTGCACTTGCAACTCTCAGTTGTTTCTCCTTTGTTTAGAGTTTTCATCCACCTTGTAATAGTAGTGCTGCATTTTTAATGATAGAGCATGACAATTTGGACTTGCCTTCTGGTGAGTAGAAATGCTATAAATACTGAGCTTGTTTACAAGAAAATGGCCCCTCTCTCTATGTTTTATTATTCATTTTATTTGGAAGTTCCTTAAGAAGTCTCAATAGGTCTATACTTAGTGTAATTTCTCAGCCTCTCAGTTCAAGGCTCCTCATTTTTTGTTTGGAGATCACTTGATCTCTCTAGTTTAATTTTTCTCCATTGTTGTTCTCTAAACAACCAGCCCAACATGATACAATTTAGTTCTAGATTTAATTCATTTCAATCTTGATTCTATTTAGGGTTATAGTTTTATTTCGTCACAGGAAGAATAGGTCCTAGAATTTTAGATGTTTCTTGTCATATCCCTACAATAATATTGCTAGGAATCGCATAGCCAAGCTCTGTTCTCTTGTGCTATCTCTCTCCTACTTGAATTTTGTTTGGTTTTCCTCCAAGTTGCCACTATTCAAAAATCTTCTCCTGCTGCCGCTGTCACATTCTCACCTTTCTAGATTCATGAGAACATGAAGGAATGAAGAAATCACACTGAGGGAACAAGCTACGTTACAACTAGATTTGCCTCTATTCTGTAAACTCCAGGTTTGATTTGTCAAATTTTTAGTTACAATATATCAAATAGAGTAGTGAATCATTTCATTTCTATTAAATATTGGTTTCAATATTGCCAGGGAAGCTGTGGGGAATGATAGCTTCTGAGAAACTATGATCTTTTTCTCACTTCTAAGGTGAGATTGGAGGTCTTTTAATCAAATTAGTTAGATATTTATATTTGCATCAACTCACAAGTGCATAGGCAAATAGCTACATCTGGCTACCTTGCTTGTTTTAAGATTTATGCTTAGATTAGTTGTTATATCTGAAAATACAAATAGAACAAGCATAGTGTAGATCCATTTTCATAGTTAGTTTGCTACATTCAATTAAGTTTAGTTATTTCTTGCATGACTATTACGGGACCAAGAGAGCCCAGAGATTACGTATTCGAACCAGTGATACCCCAACCGAATCTTTGCATGACATTAGCAGATATAGATCAATGTCTTAGGATTCAAGTCTTCTAAACAACTGGAAATATGCAAGGAATTAGTGAGTAATTAAGAGTGTTGATTATCGAAGATGACAAAGCATACTAATTTTGGTCAAACCAACCCAGCTATAGATTGCCTTGATAGGATGTCCATATGACCATATAAGAACCCGAATGAGAAAATATATTTGGTTATGATCCATTAGTTCCACAGCTAGACACATGAGACCTTCTCATTGACATAGATATAGGCTTACACGTGCAAGTTGCTAGGACACCCGTGAGGTATTTTGAGAAGATCATACAACTCTTAATACTAAACATAGAAGCTGAGAAAGCTTATGACTATTGGATAGTTAGAAGATGGGATTGATTCTTTACATGACCATAAAAGGTCCACAAAAACCATGAGTTCATGGTTATGATCCCCAGGTCCCACAACCCAATGGGCCTGCAAGAAAATTAAACATTAACACCAGTTTACATACACTAGTATTCAGATCCTCACCACTCCTGCCAGATATCATCACACAAATTTCTGTGTTGAACGTAGAAACCAATCAAGCCAATAATTTCTGGGTCAGACCAGAAAACCGTCCATAGTTTCATGTAAATCCATTACACCTATCAATACCACTTTCATGACCTTGTCCATAAATATATACGAAGTGCCTACAGGTCACTTTCCAAGAACCCAACAACCAACAGATAGGATCTCAGTAGAGCTCGACATTGATTGGAGTCTTTGAATGGTTATAGTGTTGAACCGATCCATAACACCAGTTCAAGTTAGAAGAGCCTTATTTTATTTATATTTGTAGATCCCATTGTTGTGTATCGAGGATTTAGGATTTCCTGACTAATTTTTTCATATCCGCATATATCTCATTTCCACTAGCTATCTCGGCACGACCTCGAGAGGTTGGGTATGGAGAAAGGTTGCATGATGATTTTCATGCTCACCTGTCACTTTTCTATCATATAGTGCCCCCCAAGAGGGACACAAATATTGCCATAAAGGTGGAATTAGGATGATAATATGGTGCCCCCAAGAAGGGCCAAGAAGGGCTAAGAAGGGAACAAATATGGCCACAAAGGTGGACTTAGGATGAGAAAATGGTTCCCCCAAGAAGGGCAAAAATATGGCCACAAAGGTGGACTTAAGATGAGAATATGGTGCCCTTAAGAGGGGCAAAAATATGGTCATAAAGGTGGATTCAATATGAGAACGAGATGATAGATAGATTGGATGACTAATATGAGACAATAAACTAGGTGAGATCGGATGAGATGGGTTTGATAAGATTAGATGAGGCAAATAAGACAATGTCAACAATGAAGAGGAATTAACCTGATGGTACACTGATCCTAGAGTAAAGTCCCCTTGCATCAAGGGAGTTGTTTGGATGGATAGGGGATGAATTTATGTGGATAAGATGTGTGGATGAGGAATCATATGTGAGAGGATCAATAATGAGGGGAAGATGCTCCCCCAGTGAAAGAGACTATATTACATTGGGAAACTTATATGTAGATGAGCTAGTGGATGTCGAAGGATATTGGATGGGATCGTTAGAAGGAATTTTGATTATAACCTTGGATTTGGATTGAATAGATGGTTAGGGATAATAAGGGTGATTGGAAAGACAAATAATATCGATGAACAAGGGAGGAATCTCTTTAAGAGGAATGATATGTGGAGAAGAGATGGATGCTTCAGAAGGGTCTTTTTTAGGAATGAAGACATCATTAGGTCAATAGGTCATGTTACATTCTTTAAGTGGTGGAGTGTTAGAAGGGAGAGTAAAAGTTTTCCCTTCATGTTCATATTTAATGTATCGATGGAGGGTAGAGGGAATGCAATGCATGAGGCGAATCCATGGTCACCCTAGGAGGAAATTGTATTGAAACTCCCCTTATATGATATAGAAAATTTCATGGAGGAGTTTTTCACCAATGTGGATAAGAAGAATGATTATGCCTAAAGCCAAGGTAATAACATCATTAAATTCACAAAGCACAGTAGATGATTGGGTGACAATGGACTTAGGAAGCTTAAGTTGATCAAATGTGTGGGATGAGATGATGTTGATGTTATCTCCATTTTCGATCATAAAACAACGAATGAAGTTATCATTGATACAGACCATGATGAAAAGGGGAAGGTCATGTTTCTCTGGTGTAATCTCTAGAATCTCAGTGTCATCAAAGGATATGGATGCTAACGTGGTTAGGGACCCAAAAAGATATGCAAAGGGTTGGTCCTCATTATTTGGAGTGGGGATGTGCTTAAGAGCTTCAATGAGGGATTTTTTATGATACGAGGAGTTTTGGATAAGCTCGTAAAGTGACATCTTAACTGGGGATTGATGAAGTTGTTTCATAACACTTAATTTAATAGTACTAAGCTAAGGAGAAACTAAGATAGAGACCTTAGGTTTTGATTAGGAAGGTGATGGAGTGGGATCACTAGAGGGAGCAACAATAGTGAATTTGGATTTGGATTGAGTGGGTGGTTGCAATTCATGGGGATGGAAACGAATTGTGCCCCAAACAACATCGATATAAGGTGGAGGGAATTATTTAGAGGAGGTTGAGGTTGAAGGTGGAATGGCGTCATACGTCTTAGATGAATGAGGGGATTTGGATTTCTTAGTAGATGAAGGTTGAGATGAAGGAGTCAGTTTGGTTGGTGCAAGATTATGTTCCTCTTTAACAAGAAGGTCATCATTGTCGATAAGGTTATGAATGAATGTTTGAAGAGCATTACACTATTCCGTGTCATGTCTTGGTGCATGATGGTATGCACAAATGAGGTTGGAATCAAACCATGAAGGTGTTAGTGAATTTTTATCAAATGGTTTAATAGATGGGAGATTGATTGCGAAAGCTTGGAGTAATTGATGAAACATTAGCAATTGATGAAACATTATTGTGTTATATCCTATGGGAAATATGGAGGATGAAATGGCTTCAAGAATAGTGGATGAAGGTTTGGATGATTTGGTTTGGGGTGCTTTCATAGGAGCCTTTGATTTCATTTTTGGATTAGAAGAAGAGGGAGATGATTAGGTTTTAGTCTCAGTTTTGATTGATGGTGATTTTGAGGGTTTAGGTTCATATTTAATGGTACAAGATGTGGATGGTTTGGAAGGGGTTCTTGATTTGGAATAAGGCTTAAGTTGTGTTGACTTGTTGATAATGTGGGTTTTAGAAGAAGGGGCTGGTCCAAAAATGTAAGGAGACACTCCTAAGTATGGTGATGTGTCATTAAGTTTCTTAGGAGGATCGATCTTGGGTCTAGCATTTTATGAAAATGTGTAAGATAATTTTGTATGCACACACAAAGGTTTTTAATTTTTGATTACGAGGGTTTAGTCTTGGTATAAATAGTGACACATTTAGCTATAGAATCTATGGTGGTAGGACTTGGTTGTAAGGTATGTAATATTGAAGGTGGGAGAGGTTTTTGCATGATGCGTTTAACAATATCTAAATGTGTGGAATATGGATTGTGTTTAGGATTTTTTGTTGTTGATGTGATTGGAATTGTAGATGCATTGGAAGTGTTAGTTGTATGTGTATTGATTATGGTAGTTTGGATAGTGGGTGATTCACGAGGTGGTGTAGATATAGGTGTAATTTCAGATGTTGATGTGGGTGAAGTTGTGTTGAGAACGGGAATAGATGTAGATGTTGGGGTTTGGGTTAAAGTTGTTATGGATGATTAAGGAGATGCAATGGATGAGGATGTAGATGATGGCATGGTTAAGTCTAATGGGGGTGTTGTGGTTTTGGTCATAGTTGAAACTGTGATTGTAGGGGGAGAATCGGAAACGGGGTAGATGTAATGGGTGTTGAAATGATGGTTGTAGATGGTAGTGTTGGAATTTTATCTATAGTGTTAATGATATGGGAATTAGGTTCCTGCAATGTAGAAGGCTAAATCTGATTGTTGGATGAATGATTAGGAAATGGTTTCTTAAAAATGTCTAAGGGTTGATTGTGTGGCATATTAAGATTGTCTACTTGAAGATCACTAGATTCTATAAGATTTTGGACAAGATATTTGAATGTGTGACACTTCTCAATTTCATGTCTGCAGACTTGGTGATATTTTCAGTAATGTTCTTCATGGTACCACACTGGTATAGGATGTGTTTCATCATATGGACGAATTAGGGGAAGTCTCATGAGGTTCAATACCATCAAATTGTCAAAGACTAAACCATAAGATTCCCTAAGAGAGGTATAGTTGGTCGGTATATGATCTCTTTGTGAAGGCTCCACATGTGAAGTGGATGGGGATTTAACCACTATGGCATTAGTGGTACTTTTGGATTTATAAGTATGTGTGGAAGATTTGGTGAACTTAGTTTTGGGTTTGTTTGATCTAAGCTTAAGGTGACCTTGCTCAAGGGTGTGAAGTTAAATTTTGTGAGCCATAGTGAATGCCTCTTCAAAGATTTGAAAAGATTGAATTTGAATTGTTGAATACATGTTATTCCCACAAGAACTCAAGAATAATTCAATAATCTCAGTTTGTGGAAGGGGAAATGATAGTTGATTAATGATGTTGCGTCATTGTGTAAAAAACTCTGGATAGATTTGTCATCATATTGTCGAATGGCATAAAGGTTGGCGATGGTAATATTACGTGTAATATTGATCGAGAAATTTTCAAGAAATAATCACTCCAGTTGAGTGAATGTGAGTAGTGATTGTTGTGGGATACTGTTGTACCAATCTAATGCGAGATCAACCAGTGACATGGGAAATGTTGGAAGCATGATATCCTAATCATGGGAAATAATAAAAAATGCATATGTAAAGGCTCATAGATGTTTTTGTGGATCCTTTTTACTATTGAACTTAGAAAATTTATGAAATTCCCAATGAAGAGGATATGGTCTCACGGGGACGGATGGGTAAATGGGTTCATTGCAAATTTGTTCGTATGAAAATGTGGTCTTGGATCCCAAAGTTATGGCTTCAAGGTTGGCCATTCTACTCAATAATACTTGTAAGGTATCATTAGATGGTTGAGATGTTGAAAAATGGGATTGACATGAATATGAGGTGAATGGGTTAGGTTGTTGGTATGTTTGATATGTTTAAGGATGTGTTGGTGGTTGATATTGGGGAATATAATTAAGTGGTTGTGATTGAATGGGTTGGGATAAAGCTTGGTGTTGAGATTTGGGGATATGGTAATATTGGTTTGATTGGGTTGGTTGTTTTGAGATAGGAACATTTGATTGATTTGATATGGGGTTGGTTGGGATATAGTTGGTAGGTGGTTTAGATTCATGTGTTGGTTGAGTGGGAAGTATGTATTGATAAAAACCTTGAGGAGGTGGTTGATAAGTCTGCATTGAATCAGAGTGTTGAGGTTGGGAGGTGATTACATTGGTGTGGACATGTGGAGTAGAGATGAGGGGTAAGGTTATGTGATGATGTTTGGATATGGAAGTAAGTGAGATTCTTGAGATGATTGAATAGGTAGAGAAGTAATGATGATAGATGAGGTAATGGGAACAAAATAAGGGATGGAAGTATTGACACAAGGAAAATTAGGAGGGGTGGGGACAACCAATTGGGTAATTTTATGATTGTAATGAAACTTCCAGTAAAAATTAGGGTTGGCGGGGTCAAACTTTAAATTTTTCCCTTTTGGAAAAATGTCCTAAAAATCTCCGCGGCCCTACTACTCCGAGACACGTGACACCTTCTGATTCATCTATGGGCAGAAGACTTGCCTTTTTTCCTTCTGATTTCATATTGGGAAAAATTTCCCAAAAATTTTTGCGCCCCACCGCTCCGAGACACATGGCACTCCCTGATTGGTCACGGATATGCGGCCCCATTTTTTCCTTTTAAATTTTAAATTTGGAAAATTTCCCAATTTAACTCCATGCCCCGCCGCTCTGTCTAGCTTAAGACATGTGGCACTCTCTGATTTTTTGTGGGCCTTGGGGAAATAACTAACTCTTAAACCTTTTTTGACCTCAAGAGCTAAAAAATTGAAGTCCTACTAAAGGTCTACCTCCCGCTTTGACTTTTCAACTGTGACCATGCGCCCATGCCTGATTGGTTGCGGGCCTTAGACCTCATTCTTTACACCACTCTACTTCGGGCTTGTGGGTCCGTGGGGGAAAGTCACCCTTTTTTCCAAAAATGAAAAAATGATAAGTTTGCCACAAAGTCCATTCTTTCCCATCCAATGAGATTTGTCCATGTATCTGTTTTCGTTTGGGCCTGAAATTTGACAGGAAGGATGCTAGTCATCCCAACTGCAAAAAATACATAGAAGGAGAACTTCCATGTTTTGAGTTCATTTTTTTATTTTTCTTCATGAACCAGAAGAAAATAGGCATAATAATAACTTGATGACCCAGGCCAAAGAGAAAATGAGCCGATTTGATCCAAAATGGAGGTTGCAAAATAATTTTTTGCACATAGTCTGGGAGATGGAGCATTTCCAAAAAATGAGCAAAACAAGGATCAAAAATAGCTCCAGGGCAAGGATTTTTCTATCTCCCTGATCCACAAACTTGGCTTGGGCACTTGGGCATAAAAAAATTCAAATTTGGTTGTGAAAACACAAAGCAATTTTTGGGAGACAACCGCTGGCTATAGCTCGGGGACATGGCATGGATTGAACAGGGAGAAAACATGGCATGAGGATCCAAAATCTCAAGTTATAAAACATATAACATTGACCAGTGCCTTATCCATTGGGCCTTGTAGATTCATGTAAAAATTTTGAGGAAAGAGAGAAGGAAGAAGAGGACACACAAAACAAAAACACACCAAAACAGAAAAGGGAAATCAAAGCACACAATAGAAGAGGGGAAAAAACAAAACTATGCTACAAGGTGAGGGACAACTCACTTTCACTGATGGTATAGCTTCAAATATTTCCCATTTCTAGGAAATCCTAATGGAGTCCCATCTAAGTATGATAGGAGAAAAACATTCTCACCACAATTTCCAAGAATTCGAAAAGGTCCCAGCCACAAAGAATCAAAATTTTCATGACTACCCCTTGGTTCTCTTCTCTTGTCCCAAAGTAGGACCAAATCTCTAGCTCTAAAATTCGTTGCTTTGGCTCTTCTGTCAAAGAGCTTATTCACTTCCTGCTGATGTTCTTTGATTCTATCTACTACCTGGGATCTGCTCTCTTCTAGCTTCTCAAGGAAAAGGATCCTCTTGTCAATTGAATCTTTGTATTGGTTGTCTTCCACTGTTTGAAGCAATTTGAGAGTTAGCATTTCAATTGTAATAGGAATCTCTGCTTCAACTCCATATAGTAGCTAAAAAGGTGACATGCCTATTGCCTTCTTAGGAGTGATCCGATCAGCCCAAAATGCATCATATAATTTTTTGTGCCAATTCTTCTGATTCTCATCAACAAGCTTGCAGATAATGGTCACAATATTTTTGTTTCTTGACTCAACTTGACCATTCCCTTAAGGATAGTAGTTAGAAGAATGAGCAAGAGAAATCCTGAAGTCATAACAAAATTCTGTCAATTCCCTTGAAGAGAAATAAGTGGAATTGTCCACAACAATCTTTTGAAGCACCCCAAAATGGAAAATGATGTATTCTTTGATGAAACTGCAAACTACTTCAGAACTAGCTTGTTTGGTTGGAATGGCTTCCACCCATTTTGTGAAGTAGTATGTGGCAATGAGCACATAAGTATGCCCAACACTTGAATGAGGATTCAACATGCCAATGAAGTCCAACCCCTATTGTTGAAATGGTTCTTCAATAATCATAGGCCTGAGAGGCAATGCAACTAACTGTGGTTTTCTAACAAATTGCTGGCATGCTTTGCATTTAGAAACCTAGCTCTGAGTATCAGCAAAAAGAGAAGGCCAATAATATCTACCTCTGAGAATTTTGTGGGTAGTCACCATGGCTGAAAAGTGTCCACCACAAGCTTGATCATGATAGGCTTTGAGGAGTTTTTCTTGCTATTTTTTGTCAACACACTTGAGAAAACAACCATCTATCCCTTTCTTGTAGAGTGCATGATTCCAAATCACATATTTGGATACTTTCAGCCTGAGAGTTCTTCGATTCTTGTAATCTAAATGAGGAGGGTAGTCCCCATAGGTAAGAAAGAAAGTGATGTCTTCATACCATTCCTCTGTAGTGTTCACAAAGAGAACTTGTGGGCAATCTTCTGAGCAGGTTGGGCAAGTGTCATCTCTTTCTCCAAGCTAAACTTTGAGAGATTAATCAATCAAATTGTACAAACCATTTCCTCTAACCAGATTAGAGGGCTTAATCTCTAGGTCATACTCTTGGGTCCTTGCAATCCAATTTCCTCTTTTGGCTCCGGGATCTTGTTGTGTCAGAATGGACTTGATTGCACTTTCGGGGACCATCACCATAGTGTGAGAGTTGAGTATGTAAAATATGAAATTCTTCACGGCCTTGACCACTGCATAAGCATGCTTCTCCAATTGATTGTAATTTAGTTCATGCTTCTTCAAAGGGCAGCTCATGAAAGTAATAGGTGCTTCCAATCCTTTATCATTCTTTTGAACTAAGACAACAGAAAGAGTGTGCTCCAAGGCATAATAGTAAATGATGAATTCCTTGCTAAATTATGGAGATACCAGAGTTGGAGCTTTGGAAATGGCCTTCTTGATTTATTCAAATGCTGATTTTTCTTCACTACTCCATTTGAAACTTGTTTGATGCTTCATCATAGAGGTGATATGCTTTGTTAGTTCAACAAATTTGGGGACAAAGCAGTGAAGAAAATTTACCTTCCCAAAGAATGAGTGCACTCCTTTCTTACTGGTGGGAAGAGATAGTGCTTGAATATAAATTAACCTCTCAGGGTCAATATGTGCTCTATGCTTATTCATGATGTGTCCCAACAACTTGCCTTCTGTGAATCTAAAGATACACTTCTTGGGATTTAGAGAAACACCATGTTTTCTACATATTGCAAGAATCTAATCCAAGTGGAAGATATGCTCACTTATCTTCTTTGAAAACATGATTAAATCATCAAGGTATATGACAATACAATGCTTGAGATATTTTAAATCCAGGTCCATGGCTCTTTGGAAGGTGGCTCCCACATTGATCAGGCCAAAAGGCATCTTGCTGTAAGCAAAAGTGCCCCAAGGAGTTGTGAAAGTTGTCTTGTTACAATATTCTTTGGCCACTTTAATTTGATTATACCCTAAGAATCCATCAAGAAAAGAGAGCATCTCAGATCCAATAACTGCTTGTATGATATGATCCATGATCGGAAGAGGGTAATTTTCCTTGAGAGATGCCTAATTCAGATTTCTGAAATCTACACATATTCTGATCTCCCCATTTTTCTTTCTAACGAATAAAATGTTGGCCACCCATGTTGAGTGGTGAATGGGGAAAATTATTCTGGCATTTAGCATATTGTTCACTTCTTCCTTGATAACATCAGCAATATTTGGATTATAGGGTCTTTGCTTCTACTTGAAGGGCTTAACATCTTGCTTCGGAGGAATGGAATGATGCATTTCCTTCGGTTGAAAAGATTTGAGCTTGTCGTAAGAGTAGGCCAGCACATCAAAGTAATTTTTAAACAAAGAAACGAACTTCCTTTTCTCTTCAGGTGAGTAGAATTTGTCAATGTTGACCATCCTTAGATCTTCATAAGTCCTAATGTTTTCCTTGTCAAAATCAGATGGACAACGAGAAGATAGCTTTTATTTTTCACGAATAAATATGTCATGCTTTTCAAACAGGTCCTCCAGAGAGACTAGACCTTTGGGGATCTTGTTACCTTTCCATCTGATCATGCCTTCATCATCCACTCTTTCAATTTCATTTGATGCATCTTTAGCCACAACTTCTCTATGTGGATTAACACTTCCCTCAAAGAAGAGATTATTGAAGTTTTCTCTTTTCTCCAAGAAGGCTAAAATATGATTATCGTCATTGAAAACTTTCCAGTGATCCGTGTTATCAGGTACACTTGGTCTGAAAACCATCTTAATGGCTATTTTTTCCTTGCCAAAAGAAGGATGAGGAGTCAATAGGGATGCTGGTACTGCAAGAGAATCATCTCTTTCATTTTGTTGTCTTGGGATGACTTCAATAGAGAATACATCAAAGAATTCAATGCAATCCCACACTTTATTCCTATAATGCCTGAGCCTTGGGTTCTTCACTTGGTATTGCTGAAGGATTTGCTTCACTATCACTTTTACATCACTAAGGTATCTCAGGTTTTTGATTCCCATGTCTTCCGCTACACTTATGCCTAAGAGGATAGCTTCATATTCTATAGCATTGTTGGTGTTGTCAAACTGCAGTTTGTATGTAAAAGGATGCATCACATTGGAAGGAGAGTACAACATAAAACCAACCCCCGATCCTACTTTGGAATGGCTTCCATCAAACTCCATAGTCCAGGCCTGATCTTTCTCTGATTATAGGGACAGTGGAAAGTCTTCTTCTCGTTGTGAAGTAAGGAAATAGTTTCCTAATCCACAATCTTGAAAGAGGATATTAGCTCTTGGGTCGCTGGAACTTCTTACTGTAAACATCATTTTTCTTACCGAAAGTAGCTTCTTCATCTCACCCTTCACTAGAATAGTTATAGAGGTCCAATCCATCTTTATCTCTCCACCAAGGTCTCTAAAAAAAATTATACTCAAGAGCATGCAAAAAGATGCTAGAATGTCTGCCACTAAGATGGTTAGAAGTACTTTCTTATCAGGGTATTCAACCAAAGCCACTTGTGCATCTTTTATCCTTCCTACTAGTGGTACTTTCTTGGATTCCATTGAGTAACAAGCCTCGTTATCTCTGGTTAGTTTCAGGCTGAGAGCATTGGCAAATTTGAGTGACATTATGTTATCAGAAGCTCTAGAGTCAATGATGTAATTGTTGAGATCAAAACCATTCATGAGAAGAGACAAGTAGAAGGTTTCCACCTTATCTGTTTTGGAAGCACTTAGGGCCAACATGTTTTGAGCAAGTGATGTAGATGGTGTCGGGAGAAGACCTTTATAATTTGAACTTGAAGGTATAGAACTTTTGCTCCGAACAACATTGATTAGTCTATCAAACTGAGTAGGGTGTGTTTGCAAGTATTCAATCTCTGAGAGATGCACTTTGGACTTACTTGCATGTTCCAAAAAGTCAAATGGGACAATGTTGGATGAGGGGGAAGTTCATGGAGTGAGGGAAGGTTTACATGGTAAGGGTCTTTGAGGAACTTTGGCTGACTTAAGATAGACTTCATTAGAGGGAGGAGTGTTTTTAATAACTTGTGAGCTAGAAGAAGGAAAAGGTGACTTAATAGATATAACAACCTGATCTCTAGCAGCCATTTGGCCTGGTTTCATTTTGGCTGAATCCATTGAGGGTGGTAATGGTGAGCCTTTGCTGATGATCTTCTTTTGTGTGGCTGCTGGAGTGGGATCTTCTTTAGTCTTCTTTTCCTCTTGAGTCATGGAGGGTAGAGCATCTTTCCTGGATTGAGATTGAGTGAAGACAACACACGAGAAGCTTGGGGCTTCCTCTTATTCTTCCCCATCATCCATAAACTTGAACAATCCATTGTGCACATCAACTTCTTCAATTTCAAGGTAGCCTTTGTAATCCTCTTCTATTTCTCCTTCAAGTTCATCAATTTTAGCATCCTCTCTTTATTCTCTAGTGTCATAGATAACATTGACAGGAGGTGCTTCAAGGGAAATTTGGTGAGGAGGTGGTGTAATTCTTTGTCTATCAGGGAAGTTTGGCCTCCTTGGAGCATTTCTCATTGTCATTTGAGACAACTGTTTCTTCAAGGCAACCAGATCATTTGCCATTTTCTAGAACATAGGATCTGTAGTTACTGAAGCCGAACTTTGACCTCTCTGCTTCCCATTTGGGCCTTTCACCTTTCCCAAGAGGATTAAGTCATCATCAGTTTCAACGGAAAAGTCTTGAGATTTCCTCAGTGTATTTGGTTGGGCTCTTCTGAGGAAGAAACCAACTTCTGATGGCAAGGCATTGATGAAGAATCTTCTTAGGTGGTTCTCAGGGGGTAACACATCTTTAGGGACTCTTCTTATCAATATGTCAAACCTTGATACAAATTCCCTCATGGATTAAGAGGTTTCTTTCTTTATTTGGACTAATTGCACCAGTAGCTCTTGACCATCTTCAGTGCTCTTGAATCTGTTTTCAAATGTTTTTCTAATATCTTCCCAACCAGTAAAAGATCTTGCAGTGACTCCACAAAAATTCTAACTGACACATCTTGGAGCTTTCTCTTGGAGTGACTCCACAAAAATTCTAACTGACACATCTTCATCTTCAACACCTAACACACCACAAGCAGTGATGAAGGCTGCTACATGTTCTTTAGGGAGTTGAGAGCCATCTCCTTTGAATTGGGTAAAATTATTTCTCAAACCTCTTGGAAGATCATGGAGTATTCATGGGAGAGCAAGTGGACCATTATTTCTTCCCCATGGTACATTAGGTGTACGTGCTTCATGTTCATTATCAGCCATTCTATTTCTATTTGTAGCTTCTTCAGTAGCTAGGGCTGCTTCTCTTTCCTCTGCTGCTACTTGGAGTCTTGAAATTTCTTCAAGTTGAGCTCTAATCTCTTCCTCTCTATCAAACCAAGCTATAACCTCTGATTATTCTCTCTCCAAATCCTCAAACGTAGGTTCAATCACTCCTCCTTGCTTTAGCTGGTGAGTATACCTTCTATCAGCCAGCTTGAAAGTTATTGTCTTCTCTTTCACAACCCAATTTTTTTTAGCAATGGTGAGGTGATTTACACTCTGCCAAATATGCCAAGAAACCTCTTTCAGGTCTGAAATGATTTCCTTTGGATATGACAGTGCAAGGAAGGTTTTCTAGAAGGATTTGTAAGAATTTTGAGTTACGTCCATGCAGTTCATATGGCTGCTCAATCTGCAGAACTCTTTTATTTGAATCTTTTTGTATTTTTGGATCACAAGGGTTTTCAGACTTCAAAGGAATACTTAATGATATTATAAAAACCTTGTGCTCATTTTTGGGTATAGATGCTGCAACTCTACCCCAAGGTGGGCACCAAAAGATGTTAGCGATAAAATTTGTCTTGCGAACAAATTTATGGATTTCAGGCCAACGCTCTAGGAATCAAAGTCCCTATACATTTGAATGGTGCAGCTACCATTGTTTAGCATGTAAAAGCAAAGTGGATTTATGGTGTTTTTTCAACCAGAGATCCATAGAAACACTCCACTGTCCCTATGGTAATAATAACAACTCCTTGCTATAGCAAAAATTGATCTGAGAAAGGGGAGGGAGTGAGAATGCATGAGGGGGAAATCAATGTTGTGGGTAGAGTGTCAGATGCCCACACACATCAACTGGAAGTTTCATTACATGCATTAATTAATAGAAGAAAGACAAATTTAAAATTTTTGAGCATAAGACAAAATAAAACACACTGATCACAAAGCACCAATCGATTTTTCCATCACGGGGACATAAAATTCCTTCCTTTTTTATTGATCTCAGAGTTGAAACTTGTACAACGAGTAGGAATAGAAGAAAAATGCAGAGGAGGAGAACAGAAGAAGACTAACAATCATTTTTCTCCTCTGTTCACAAAAACGTGCTTCCAGTTTCCAAATTTGATTGCCAGAATTCAAAAAACAATTAAATTGCTCGACCCAAAGCTGTTACAAACAAACTTTATCATTTCACCTCTTCCAGATTCCTCTGCTGCAAAGAAAATGCTGCTGACGAGACCAAAAATTATTTTTTGTGTGTAAAAATACATTTCATATTTCAATTTTATAGTTCGCATATGAACTATTCGATCCTTTTCCCTAATTGATTTGAAATCGGGCCATCCACGTGGAAGGAGAACATTGGAGTGAAGTCGGGGGAAACTTTTTTTTGCATTTTTTACATGCTAGAGACGTTTTCTCAATTTTCTCCCAAAAAAATCCATCAAAATTTAAAATTTAAGTTTCCATCATGTGGATAATTTCACCAGATTTCCATTGATACCAAAAATGTGAAAATCTGAGCTTTAGATCGAAAGCTATGGCCTCTTGAAGATTTAGGGCAAAACTAGTTAAAAATAGATTTAAAATTAGGGTTGGCAGGGTCAAACTTTAAATTTTTCCCTTTTGGAAAAATTTCCTAAAAATCTCCATGGCCCCACCACTCCAAGACACATGGAGCTTTCTGATTCATCCGTGGGCTGAAGACTTGCCTTTTTTCCTTCTGATTTCATATTGGGAAAAATTTCCCAAAAATGTCTACGCCCCGCCGCTCCGAGACACGTGGCGCTCCCTGACTGGTCACGGATATGCGGCCCCATTTTTTCCTTTTAAATTTTAAATTGGGAAAATTTACCAATTTACCTTCGTGCCCCGCCACTCTACCTAGCTTAAGACACATTGTACTCTCCGATTTGTTGTGGGACTCAGGGAAATAGCTAACCCTTGAACCTTTTTTGAACTCGAGAGCTAAAAAATTGAAGTCCCGCCAAAGGTCCACCTCCCAATTTGAATTTTCAACCGTGACCATGTGCTCGTGCCTAATTAGTTGCGGGCCTTAGACCTCCTTCTTTACACCACTCTGCTTTGGGCTCACGGGTTTATGGGGGAAAGTCCCCCTTTTTGCCAAAAATGAAAAAAATGCTAAGTTCGCCACGAATCTCGTTCTTCCCCGTCTAATGAGGTCCATCCACGTATTTGTCTTTGTTTTGGCCTGAAATTTTATGGGAAGGATGTCAGTCATCTTGACTACAAAAAATACAAAGAAGGAGAACTTCCATGTTTTGAGTCCATTTTTTGATTTTTCTGCGTGAACCAGAAGCAAATAGGTAGAATAATAACTTGACGACCCAGGCCAAAGAGAAAACAGGCCGATTTGATCCAAAATGGAGGCTGCAAAACAAGTTTTAGTGCACAGGCCAGGAGATGGAGCATTTCCAAAAAAAGAGCAAAACAGGGATCAAAAATAGCTCCAAGGCACGGATTTTTCTATCTCCTTGATCCACAAACTTGGCTTGGGAACTTACAAAGGGCATGAGCACAAAAAATTTGAATTTGGTTGTTAAAACACAGAGTATTTTTCGGGAGACAACAGAAAGAAAATGGAAAGTTGGGAGGTAAAATCTTGGGTGGACTCCAGATTAGAATGATAGGTATACATTTTTTCCATGGGACGTCCATCAATGGGAAGGTTAGTAGTTTTACGAAGGAGGCAGTCATGGAGGGAAACCAAATTTACGTTAAGAAGATCCTAAAACTCTATAGACCCACGGGGGATGAGAGGAGGCCCAAAAGCATCAATAGAGGTGACCGAAGGTGGGTGACTGGTCTAGATGGGGTATAATGGTGGAAGAGGAAAGGATTAGTCTTTACATGAGAATTTGATTGGTTCAATTGAGTTTCTTGAAGAGGTGGGATGTTGACAATGTTTTGAGTAACAGTGGTAGGAATGACCAAAGGGATGGAGGTGAGGATGGAAAGTGCAGAATTTTTTTGGATAGTAGAGGTATTGTTTGATGTCATTTTATGTTCCATTTGCTTGTATTAAGATCTTGTAATAAATGGCATAAAACAAAATAAAACGATGTTGATATTTGATTAAAGCAAGAAAATCACACAACAAAATTTTGTTTATCTTGATTATTTTAAGATGTGAAAAGAAAATAAAAAGGGCTTGATAGGTTCCTAAGAAATGGCAAGCTATGGACAGTTTTAGGTGATTTTGGCTATGGAGTCTTCGATATAGCCAAAGGTACATGAGGTCAAAATATGTATATAGTTTATAAAATGTCTAGAACAACACGATAAATTTCCTATTGGGTGATGAAATCCTAACAGTTCCACTTGGTAAGTATTGTTTGGATGTGTAAGTTATTTTTTTGTGTTTGGTTGTGTGTGATGAAGTGAATGTAACGTGTTAAACCCCCTAATTAAATTATATTTCCAAGAAATAATGACAAGGGTTATTTTTAGATCCAAAGAGAAATGTGCGGATTCAATGAGGACAACAAACAAATGATGCAATATGTTAAAGAAAAATATGGGGAACAAAAACAAGGAATACTTGGAATATGATTTTCCTTTTTATTTTTTCTTCAAAGAAAATAAGAAAGCAAAGGAAAATCCTAGTAATCCACGATATAACACAAGAAAGAAAAAAAAAACATGTACATTCTTCCCTACAAACTTAGTAGAAATGGAAGAAAAAATAAAAAATTAAAGAAAATAACAAGACTCGCCTAGAAAGGGTGTGTCCCATCGGGCGTGCCAAAATGTTAACCAAGTTTCTTTGTTCCAATTCAGATTAGTGAACTAGTAACAAAGGAAACAAGTAACTTTGAATAGTGTTCATGGTACCTTGGGATGATATGGATGGATACAGGCGCAATATGAACTCCTCTTCACTGCAAGCTAGGTGACGTGCAAAACAAAGAAGACAAAAGAAAAATGGATCAGTAGATGTATAGAGCGTTTCTTGATGAAATTAGTCACTAGAAGAGTGAGATTCCAAGGATGGATTCCAACCCTCTTATATACAAGATAAAATAAGAATTATATATTGATTAATTGGCTATAACATCTATGCAGAATATAAAGTAAAATAGGAACTGTAAACAAATTTAAGATTATAAAAGTAGATCTTATCTAAATATGACAAAATACATCAAACATGACAGGGTTCGATGATGACCCGAAACTGCAGAGGGCTATTCGACGATGACTAAGGCTAAACGTGAAGAAAATGCAGAAGAACATGCTTGCAAGTCCTCCTGTAGCTAGATCTAAAGTTAATAATACACTCTGATAATAAAAAAGAACCCACAGAAAGTCTGGAACAAGAGGAAACATAAAGGATGCAATACAATTAGGAAAAAATAGTAAATGGTGTAAAAATTGGATGGTTAAACAAAAAATAGGCTGGCAGAATGGATTTGGGATGGCAGATAGGATAAAGTGACTGGATATGAATGTTGGATGATTGGGATTGAGGAAGTGATGGAGCAAGATGATTGAAAAAAGGAATAGAGGGATGGGTTGACAACGAACAGGAAGGGTCAACAGCAACTGGGGATGATTTGGATTTGGATGAATGAAATGGGTAAAATGAAATCCTGCAAATGAATATGTAAGGTGACTGGATGAAATAACGAGGCACTAGGATGACTATAGAACCTATAAATACAATGAGGATGGTTGTAAAAAGGTGATGATGATGGATCTAAGAATACAATGAAAAGAGTACTCCAAAGCTCCCAAAATGAACAAAATATATCCAAGATGGCTTCCAAATAGATTGGAATCTACAAAAAGATGTCACAAGATGAAGGCAAGATCATAAGAGCTTATAAAATCTCAAAATTGCATCCTTAAATAAGGATGAGAAAATGTGTCTTTATAGGGTCGATGATGATGTAGATGGGTCACCACTGACTGAGAGGATGCATCCGTTTGGAAGGTGGTGAGATGATGAGCTTGAGGTAATGAGCCCATAGGAAGTGTGATTAAGGTTTAGATGGATATGGACAAGCTTAGGGTTGCATAGGGAATACACATGGGTAGGTGGATAGTTTAAATAAGTAAATAAATGCCATGGGTGGGTAAAAATATTATATGATAGCCTAGAAAGAGCAAAATTTAGTATTTAAGGAGGATCAAACAAATTAAATGAGGATTAGGGATGATTAAGAGTGATTAGGAATGATTTAGGGGGAATATAATAATAAGATGAGGATTAGAGCTAATTAAGAATAATTAGCATAAATGTAAGATAATGGTGGGAAAAGGGTGACTAATGGGATAAATTGAATTTAGGAGGGAAGATAAATTTCAAATGAGTGACTATGAGAAAAGAAAAGAGAACATTGGGTGAAGGGTAATGATACCAAATTTTGGTGTCTACACTTCCTAAACTTATCATATCCCTTATGCCTCCTTATTTTTGGCCTCAAGAGAAGGAGCCTTCTGTTCCCACAGTCATCTTCTGTACGCCACAACCTCCATTGGAACATGTGATTTGACTCAAGACCATAGCCGGTTCTTGTATGGTGGATGTTTCCACATCATATTATGATAACGGTTATGCTTTAGATGACCATCACCTAGCTAGCCACACCCAACTTTGTGATCGAGAAGCCTTGCACTACCAAGAAAAAATTCCCACTAAGTTTTCTCATGACGTGAACATCATCCTCATATGAGAGGAATCTTCAAAAATAGTTGACAATTCTTCCCCACCAGTTTCTGAGCCTTATATTTCTCCACCAGCTACACATCCACACACTACCATTGACCCATTTTCCCTAACAAAACTAGATGGGTGGGTTGTTGATTTTAACAATGAGGTCGATGATCTCATGAGTGATGATCCTATCTATTATGTCTCAATAACTGGGTGACATGTTGCTCCATCAGTTCCATCTTCACTCATCACATCGGTGTACTCATTAGATAACCTCACTCACCCTCTGTAGCCCATGATACTCCTCCCAACTTCTTGCCCTTTCAACTCTCATTCTTCTATAACCAAGACATATTGCACATGCAATAGTAAGGTGCTGATGAATAACAGGCACTAGGTGACTATAGACCTATAAATACAATTGAGGATGGGTTTGTAAAAAGGTGATGATTGATGGATCTAAGAATACAATGAAAAGAGTACTCCAAAGCTCCCAAAATGAACAAAATATATCCAAGATGGCTTCCAAATAGATTGGAATCTACAAAAAGATGTCACAAGATGAAGGCAAGATCATAAGAGCTTACAAAATCTCAAAATTGCATCCTTAAATAAGGATGAGAAAATGTGTCTTTATAGGGTCGATGATGATGTAGATGGGTCACCACTGACTGAGAGGATGCATCCGTTTGGAAGGTGGTGAGATGATGAGCTTGAGGTAATGAGCCCATAGGAAGTGTGATTAAGGTTTAGATGGATATGGACAAGCTAGGGTTGCATAGGGAATACACATGGGTAGGTGGATAGTTTAAATAAGTAAATAAATGCCATGGGTGGGTAAAAATATTATATGATAGCCTAGAAAGAGCAAAATTTAGTATTTAAGGAGGATCAACAAATTAAATGAGGATTAGGGATGATTAAGAGTGATTAGGAATGATTTAGGGGGAATATAATAATAAGATGAGGATTAGAGCTAATTAAGAATAATTAGCATAAATGTAAGATAATGGTGGGAAAAGGGTGACTAATGGGATAAATTGAATTTAGGAGGGAAGATAAATTTCAAATGAGTGACTATGAGAAAAGAAAAGAGAACATTGGGTGAAGGGTAATGATACCAAATTTTGGTGTCTACACTTCCTAAACTTATCATATCCCTTATGCCTCCTTATTTTTGGCCTCAAGAGAAGGAGCCTTCTGTTCCCACAGTCATCTTCTGTACGCCACAACCTCCATTGGAACATGTGATTTGACTCAAGACCATAGCCGGTTCTTGTATGGTAGATGTTTCCACATCATATTATGATAACGGTTATGCTTTAGATGACCATCACCTAGCTAGCCACACCCAACTTTGTGATCGAGAAGCCTTGCACTACCAAGAAAAAATTCCCACCAAGTTTTCTCATGACGTGAACATCATCCTCATATGAGAGGAATCTTCAAAAATAGTTGACAATTCTTCCCCACCAGTTTCTGAGCCTTATATTTCTCCACCAGCTACACATCCACACACTACCATTGACCCATTTTCCCTAACAAAACTAGATGGGTGGGTTGTTGATTTTAACAATGAGGTCGATGATCTCATGAGTGATGATCCTATCTATTATGTCTCAATAACTGGGTGACATGTTGCTCCATCAGTTCCATCTTCACTCATCACATCGGTGTACTCATTAGATAACCTCACTCACCCTCTGTAGCCCATGATACCTCTCCCCAACTTCTTGCCCTTATAACTCCTCATTCTTCTATAACCAAGCCATATTGCACATGACACAAGGCTCTAGGGCATGATGTATCTAACAATAGAGCCTATCGATGCCACATGAAGAATCTTGAAGCTAAGGTCAAATATGATCAAGTGAAAAAGAATACACAGCCTTCCACTTCAGGTCCCTTGTTTTGCTCTCATCATGAGTATTACATGCAAACAGACACTAACTGTCAAGTTCTACATAACAAGCATCCCGTTCTCGATAATTCTTCCCACAATCGGAAGCATGGAGTCGATTCCTCTAGGAATCGACCAACTTCACCTAAAATAACTAGACCCTCACCTACCTATGGACCACCACCTCACCGTCCCAATATTGATACCATTCGACATGACATCATCACTTGGATAGAGGATCGAATAGATGACACCCTATTCGTCACAAGGTATGAATTTCATCGACAAGTCACTATTACACAACATTCCATTAAGGACCTCATGAATTGTGCTAGAAGCCGTATTAAAACCAAGTGCATGATATTATCACAGATACATTACGATATTTCCCCCCCCTCATGGCTAGTTATCTATAGTGCATTAATTACATCTTAATTTATTCCTTAGGATTGAATCCTCACTTTCACTTGGACTCTTAGCCCCCATTTAAGATTTTACACAACACTTTTTGGCTTTTCTTGGGCTCTCGATCCCCCCTTTGGTTTATTATACTATCTCAAATATCTTGTTACATCCTTCCTTGGGATGTTCACTCCGCTTGAATTTATGACCATGTATGCCTTGGTTTCTCCTACTGTTAGAGAACCTTGGTCTTGACTTCACCTATTTTGGCTTTGATTTAGTCGAGTCTTTCCTTTTATATTACCGTGGTATTCTATGCGTCCTTACTTAGGCCTATGACATTGCTTGGATTAATATACCAAATCGATCCTTAACATCATATCATTGGATTTCTTGGCCTTGTTCCACCTCTTTTATTTCTCCCATCGAGTGAGTAGGGCTATCCTATTAATCCCCTTCTTACCATATTTACCTATCTAATCACATTATCATTATTCCTAAGTACCATGGTATTCTCACATACATACATTCAGAAAGTAGGAAAATGATAAGAAAAGAAACAACAAATATCAAAACACCTAAATACTATAAAAAATCATTACACACACACACACATCAAATTTGTTTTATACATTGAAACAATCATACAAAATAGAACTGGCCCATAAATAATATGGCTCAAATACCCACACCCCTTGTAGGGTGTGTCTAGATTCTTTGGGCTGATGGGTTCATGCTAGTGGCTCTGGAGGTGCAAGTAAGGGACTCTACCCTGGATCAGGCTCTGAAAGCCTCTCCATGTGCTTTTTCTAGCTAGGTCTCAAAAGATGTAATCCACTTTAGGGATCTCTAGGCATCTGAGAGCTAATCTTCCTACTCATATACCAGCACTACTTGTGTCTGTAACAAGTTCTAAAAAATTACATCTATGTTTCCGGTGGCCTCTAATTCTTGTGCATCATGATACCTCTGAAATGTCCTGGATGCTTCTCCTACCTGAGGAAATTTTCTCACTGAATCAATGAATGATGAGGTTATTGGATCCACCATTATTATAGTATCATGGATATCCAACACTAGATCTAGGATATCATGGTGGGAACTCTCGATCAGGGAGTGCCACTCCTCCATTGTCCACTTTAATAATCCAAAACCTGACACAAGTTACTCACTATATCAAAATGACACAAACCCATTTACCGAAAAATCATCTAAATAACTGTAACACATACCTAGCTTCCCTGACCTCTCTATGACGTTCTTACCATCTCCATGACCACCCAACACCTCCTCCACCTCGTCATCATGATGAGGTCTAGTTCCCACATACTATGCCCACCTGTCTCGGGGCACTAAAATCATATCCCTTATTTTTTGTGGTCTGAGCCTATTCCTTAGATGAACAACCATCTACACCCCGACTGGTGTCAAGTAACCTAATCCTGACTGCCACATCTTATGCTCCCTAAGCCATGGTGTTAGTTTTCCAGCTCTTCCTCCTCTGGTATTGGGACCAACTCCACATGTACCTCCATCATGTGAACCTATATTGGCATATTCTCTATCGGTTCCCTCCTCCGAACCCTTAACTAATATAATCATTGGTTGGCCTTGAGCATCTCCACCATACCTCTACTATCTTTGACTATGTGAGCTAATTCCTGTATCCTTCAGTGTCGATGTATTGGTACCCTAACCTCTGCTCCTATAGCCTCTTTGACATGACGATGTTGGTCATGTGGAAATTATGGTATCACTATGGGCACCAGTCACCTAAACTATATCAGGACCTTTCACACTATGTGGTTCTCCACCCAATAAACATAGTTCCCCATAACCTCTGTAATGGTATCCAAGAAATATGACCTAGGATAACGGGGCCACTGATCCACATTCCTTATGTAGGGTTTCTATATAACATCACCTGGAACCACCTGTGCTAGTGGCTAGAATGCTCAAAGTGACCTCACTGTTGTCCCCTATGCCCACTGAAGCACTCTTGGGGAATCTACCACTACTTCCTATGGTGTACCTGTTGAACTATACATAGGGAACCTATCATATATCCATGCTGTCAATAAAATCATGGGTCCCATGACCCTATGTCCTCTATGCCAAACTTTGTATAAATCATGAACTAACCGCACATATATGGTGGTGCCCTAACTAAACAATGCCCTGTGATCGACTACATATCTGTACATGGAAATAAGAAACAACAATATGGATCCATATTTCTTGTGGAACATTATATGTGCCACCAAAATCCCTATCACTACCTTATGGATATCTAGAATCTATGCAAGATGTACTATGTTGAGTCAGACACATAACATACTCTTGTTATATGTGCCAATCCTAGTAGCCCATATGGATAATTATCTCCACTCTATAACATCTGAACTTAAATCATAATACATGCAATTACCACCAATCGGTAACCTCAAAATACCATGTACATATTACAAGGCCAATACCATATCTATTGTCTCTTATCCTGTCCACCATTGAAATGTTTGGACTTGCTATCCCATGAGGCTGAAAACATATGTAATAAATCCAGGTCTAATGGTATCATATGCATCTGCATGGTGCCCCTAAAACCCTAACCCTATAACTGGGAAACTTATTCCTATGTCAACTTGAAAATCATCACACTCAATTATGATACATCTACACTCTATCATACGTGGATCCTACATTCTACCTATATATACAAAATGAACACAAACAAACATTAGAACTCTAAAATATCAATTTGGAGTGAAAAATCAAAGCATGCATATTTTACCGGAAAATTCCCTACACCATCGGCCCCTGGAAATATTTCCCCTATGCCATCGGCACTTGGATCCAAATTTCCCCTATCTCCCCTCATGTTGTAAAGGGGCCGATGACATCCGGCCAAAATAGGACCGTGAATTTTAATAATTGACTTTTGAAATTTGACAAAATGAAAAAATAAAAATTATAACCCTCCCAAACCCATTTGAATTTTTTCCTAACCTACTCGATGTCACAAGTTTGAACAAAAATGACATGCTAACGACTCCAAAAAAGTAAAAATAATAAATACCACCTAGTCTACTCAAAAAAATTAAATGTAACGACTTAGCCATGGTCGTTCCCAACCACATGTTCCACATCGTCATCCTCCATCACCCCCTCATACTCATTCCATGTCATCAAAATACACCAAAATTTGGAATTCTAGAGCATAGTTATCTCAATTCCAAAATAGTAATAACCACATAAATATCAAAATCACTATATAAAACTCAAATTTCTATTCAAATTAGGTTGCAATTAACCTAATTTTTTGAATGATCATCATTTTTGTCCCTAAACTTGGTAACACGCACCATTTTTTTTGACTCGAACATAATCTCATGCCATTTATTTTTGACCTGTAACATGCATAATTTCAACGATCTTCAATTTTGGCCCATTTTGGACACTATATCACCATACGACATCTCGATACTATGACATGACATCTACCCTATGGGCTCCTAGCTAGGTGATTTATGTCTTATTTTACTAGTGATCCTTTAGTGTTTCCTTTTAATTTTACTTCTCCAGGGTTATTACAACATTGGTTGTGTCAATAGATGGTAGGATGAACAACACTATCAGGTACACATTGGTGGATAAATTTCATTTCCACTAGTCCTTTACGCATTTATTTATGTACTTATTTTTAGTATCGCTGATACAAACCGTTTCTTTCTGTTGACCACTTCATGTTGCACTTTTGCGACATGTGGTGATCAATGATTGAGGCATATGTATATGCCTAATTTTTCACTTTTCATCTTTTAAAATTGTTACTAAAAATTTCCTTTTTGTAGATAGGGGGTCACTGATGCATCTATTTCTTGAGTGGGTGCCTTAAGGGATCTGTCAAGAATGGGGAATGGTTATTCACATAACATTTATGGGTTAGAGACAGTACACAAAGAGGGTGTCACTATTTGGTGTTATCCTTAGTTCTCCTTGTACTAATTATTCTTATCCCCTTAGGTATTAAACACATTACAATCCCAACTTTATTCTTGTTTCAGTTCATTTTTCACCTTGTTCATCCATTCTCATGATCTACGACACCATATTTTCACTTTTCATGACACATTACTTTTATGGTGAAATCATAGCACCCCTGATTGCTCACAAGTGAATGGTTGAGGTAGTTAGTGTTATTCATCAAACATGGAGTCATCCCAAAGTGTGGGAATTTGCAATCAGAATAAAACTCTGGATGAAGGCTGGTTCTTATTCCTTTATTCTAAAGCACACATCCAAATTGTAGAGGATCTACTCTAAAATCTACTCTAACTTGCCAAGGAGACAGGGTTAAAAATATTACAAGAAATTAAACCCAAACTAACAGAGGCGATGCACCAAAAGGAATGTTGAACACCTACTTTGCATGGAGATGGAAACCAAAATCAGATTACGGAGTATAAAAATACACTACAGATCAATCCAATGATGAGAATCCACTAACCATTAAACATGTAATACAATAACCATACACAAATAACCAAGATTGTAATGAGGGGTCAGAAGGAAATAATGAACACAAGAGAGAGTTGAAATTCATCCACAAACTTGTATTATTGCTCCAAAGATTTGATACGGTGCATTAAAATGGCCAAGAGGCACAAAATTACATTACAGCTTGAATGGGAGGTTTGAACTCCACAAATTCACTTATAAATAAGAGAAGAAGGGAGTGTGCAAAGAAAAATTATCCAACATTAGAACAATGCCCCTCCTTACAATATATTGGAAGAATGAGAGAAGGGAGAGAGGGAAGAAACTCAAAATATTGCTTCAACCACCCTAAAATGCATTGAATTCACTTGCAATAATGATGGGTCCCACTAAAAAATCCATACCTCCATGTTCTATGCCTTGTAGGGAAAGAAAGGAAGCCCATACCTTCATCATTTGGGTAGGTGAGAAATATGGAAACACCCTCTAAAATGACATACTATATTTATTCAATTTGAAATATTTAGTCTTACTTAAATTAAGAAAACTAGTCATAGTTGTGTAAAGGACATTGAGAGATTTCCAAAATGTCCTTTCTTATGCAAATCCGAGCTCCCAGTCAAAAGTTATGGCCATTTGAAGATTGGGGTGCCATTCTGTAATAAATGTGGGTGGTTGATCTTCTCTTTTCAGACTCCGAAATTGCCTTGTAACCTCTGAAGTTTGAAATTTTGGAATTTCAGGCATTTTGACTTCAGAGGTTGATGTTACTATTCATTTGAGTGAGCGTGTGAAACCTCCAAAACTTCGAAACCCTGAAGTCCGAAATTCAGACTTCGGGTTTCAGGTTTCGAGTTGTGATTTTTGTGAACTAGGGGTTAAGGTCCTAAAAATCTGAAACCCCGAAGTCTGAAATTTAGACTTCAGGTTTTAGACATTTTGATTTTCGAGGTTTTTGAGATTTCAGGATTTGGGTTTTTAGGACTTTGGGGTTGATGTTTTCAAGATTTCAGGGTTCAAGTTTTTGGGATTTTAGGGTTCATTTTTTAGGTTTTGTTTATCCATTTGGGCACATGAAACCTTCCAACCTCTAAAGTATGAAATTCAGAATTCGGAGTTCAGACTCTGACATCCCCGATCTATGATGCCATTGAATTTGAAAGGGGATTTGACCCTGAAAAAACCCCAAGCCTTTTCGGAATTTGGATTTTCGGGTATTTTCTTATTTTTACCTATTTCACCTACCTCCTAAAGGCCCCACCTATGAAGTTCGAAATTTAGACTTCGGAGCTTCTTCATTTCTTGAAATTCTTTGCAACATGCTTGACCTACTTCAACCTGCTTAACCAACCTCGAAATGCAAGCTCCCATGACTTAATCAATCCCTCCATTTTCTCTATGTGCAATGTCACATTTGTCCAATTTCACCTAAGGGGCAAAATTGGATAACAAGTACTTCTTTGCATTACCTTTTTTCAACACCATCTCCCATGGAAAATGGTGTTGGTGTTATATTTCTCTTTCCTAATGCCATAGCTTGCTGCAAGCGATTACATCCTATATATAAACACCTCAATTTGACATTCAAAATAAAGGAAGCTCAAACCTTAGGAACTACCACTTTCTCTTCTCTTTTGCACCATCTTCGCATCTGCTTGCTCAGCTCTTGGTTCATCTTGCACTTTACTTGGATTGGATTCAACACTTTTAGATTCTTGGTTGGTTTTCTTGCATTATTGGTGTAACATTCCGCTAATTAACCATTTTTATTTAGTGTATAATTATTCAAATAAGTATGAAAAATGGAAAATGTATGTCTTTCGAATAATTAAATACCGCATATTATAAGTATTAAATGCACATATATTATAATTGTAGGAACTTTGTTGTCTGGTTCGGATTGCATCATTGTTATAATTATTTCATGACTTCGGAAATTATTTTTGAGATGTATTATTTTGGCAAAAAAAAATCTCAGGCTTATATGCTGGTGGAATTCCATTATAACGTTAATGTGTGGCTTATTTTAAAATTACTGTCAATAGAATAACGGAGGAATATTATCACCCCCATAAAATCGATTGGTAATATTTGATTCTACGGTTTAGATGACAAAAAAAAAGTGTACGTGAAGGTATTAAAAATAATATTATTAAATTTATACTAGAATAAAGTAAATTCAATTTATAATGTAATTTAAAAAATATGGAATAAAGTTAATTTAATAAATAATGGCATAAAAATAATGATATGGTCTAAAGTTTAAAATAAATCAAATTTATCCACTTTAGTGGATATTCACGTGGATGGGGAGACTTACTTTAAATAAATAAAAGAAAATTCATTGTAATAAAAATCCCCATCCATGTTGAGTTATGTGACTTGTTTTGTTTAGGGAAGGGAGAATAAAAGAAGAAAGAAATCAGTTTTTGTAGAGTTTTTCATGTATTTGACTTTGGGAGAGAGAGAGCTCCAGTTTTGGAAACCCTTTTGCCATATCCATTACTGCATATGTATGTGGAGCATATTTTGTCTTCTTAACCCTCTATTATCTGTCCTGAAAGCATTGAAAAAGTTTTGTGTGATTGGGAAGGCTAGAATGGTTGCATTTGGAGCAAATCAATTTCTTCAAGCAAGGGTTTCTCTGCTATAATCTTAGTTTTGATTTATAAAAAGATTATTATCTTTGTGGGTTTATCATTTGAAGGTGCAAATCAATTTTCCTCAATATTAAAAATGTTTTTCAGTTATGGGTATTTCATTTGAAGGTGAAATTGATTTTTCTTTAGTTTTTCCATTAGCTTTATAGACATAAAACTTATGGCTGAGTTTGGAACTATTTTGGGTAAAGAAATATTTTTCAAATCAGGTTTTGATTGAGATCCTGTAGTAAATCCATTTTTCTAAGCTTGTTATTTTTATAAAACATTTTGTTTGTTTGGGGTTATGTTTATTTGATGTGAAAACCATTTTTGTGGGTTTTTATCTAGAAATTTCGGCATAGAGTTGTTGATTCTAATGAGTTTGAGAAATATGCAGAATTTGATTGAAAATATAGGCTGTAAATCCATCTCTAAGCATGTTTTGTTTTCTTATCATGATTTTGTGGTTATGGGTTGTGTTTGATTGATGTATAACTCATTTTCGTGGGTTTTTTATCTAGAAATTTGACATAGAGTTGCTGGTTGTAATGGGTTTGTGAAATATGTAGAATTTGTGTTGTTATGGATCTCTTATCAGTGGAATCATTTAGCTTCTCCAAGATTTATTTTCAGATGTATTTTATGGAAAAGAATAAAAAAAATAAGTTGATTTACTCTGCTGGTTTTGATGGGTTTATAATAAAAAATACGGTTGTAGATGGAGTTATTTCATTTGTGAAATTTGTGGGTTTTTGAGATTTCATATTTGATTGAAAATTGAATGGATTTCAAGGCTTTAAAATAAATTTGGAAACTCTTGTGGGTTCGCTTTTTTGTTTTTCCCTCTATCGTTTGTATGACTTTGTAAAATCTGCAGTATACGGCTTGCTCAAATCAGTGAATAATATGTGTTAAGGAAATTGGTTATGGGTTTTGGAATTGGATTCTTACAATAGAACGTATGACCATATTTGCATCTGAGAAAATGGGAGTTGTTGGTTATTACAGTGAATGATTGGTTGTTGGTACTCATTGATTTTTTTAAAAAAGAACCAATTTCATTCATGTTTTCTCTTCAAGTTATGAATAAGAATGAGGCACATTCGATGGCATTAAAAGTTTAAGGGTTGGAATTGATATTCATGCATATAGTAGGGATGCTTAACCCTTTATGCAGGGACACTTTGGAAAATGATATTGAAATATATAAAAAAAACGTTGAAATTCAGCTGGGTAAGGATTTTAGTGACATTAGTTTCATTTCCTTTCAGTTTTATTATCCCAAGCTCCTTTGACTCGGAGGGCTAGATCACTTGATCCATGCCTTTTTGTTTATAGCATTTTTTTTGTTATTTGAATTATATTAGCTTAGAATGATTTATGGGATATTTTGAAAGTGGAAAATACAAGGGGAAATTCTGGCAAATGTTTTCCAAAATTTCATACTTAGTCGTTTCTTGGATTTTAAATAAAAAGTTGAATTTCTTGATATGATAATTAAATTGCATGAGGTTCAATGTAAAATAAATTTAATTCCTTGATGTTCAGATTTAATCATTGTTTGAAATGGTTTTGGGTGTGCAAAGATGGTGGATCTGACACATTTCGGGATCCAAAATCCCCCACCCATCACGTGACTTGTGATTGAGGAAGCAAAAGGAATATACGTGAGGTAGTTCTTCGGGAATGCTTCACATATATTCCCTACGTCTCTTCCATCCTCATTTATGGATTGACGGTAGATTCTTGTTCCCTAACTTTTGTGGATGCAATATATTTTCAATGCTTGTTAGCTAACTAAGATGAATAATTTTCTTATTTGTCAAAATGTAGTTGGGCATGTAGATTGACTTCTTGCCAGTTCTTTGAACTGACACCCCAAAAATAAACAATGTCGCAGGTTAAATATGGATGAATGGATCATTACACTTTGACTTATGGAAGTTGGCGTTGAATGAATGTTTCTGTATGGATCTTGGATCCAATTATAAATGTACTTATAGTAAATTAAACTTGCCTTGGACAATTGTACCTTTTATTAGTCCTTAGTGGATGAAAATTTTCATACATGTATTAATGAAATGTAGGATTAGATTGTGTATAAAAACTATGGTAGTTTGTGTATGTATAAATAATGATCATGTTATGGGTTGCAAAACAAAGCAATTAATTTATTAAGATAGAGAATCATACAATAATTTATGAAGCAAGCTGCGGAGAATGTAAGGATTGTATTTGAGTAAATGGAAATAATGTTAAGTGATTAAAGAGTCTGAGAACTTAATGGAAAAATACTAAATTATTATTTATGTCTCTTTAAGGAATATTTGATTTCTTAATGTGTTTCCTCATGAACGAATTTTAACAAGCTAAGTTACTAAATTGTATAAGACACTAAATATCAATCTAAATCTTTGTGAAGTCATGTATGGGTAAGCAATGGTTCATAAATGTGTATAAAAGTATAATTTAAAGGAGTAACATGTAATATAATAGTTTACCTTTACAAGATGAAATCCAGAATATGATCATTGTCTTGAGCAATCCTTAATTTTCATTATGAGATTTAAACTGGTTAGTAGCCTAGGAAAGAAATGAAATGAGCTAGTACATGCCTAAACAACAAAATCAATTAGTAGTACAATCTAAAATTATGGGTAAATGGTTAACCACGTAAAGGGGTATTATCCTTATATAAGATGTGTTATTATCTACTCTTGACTTAAGAAAGGCTAATATCAGTACTAAAAATTAACCATGCTAATATAAAAATCTGCTTCGGCTAACTTTAGGAAGCAATCATTATGCGTTAACATCTTGAACTTAAAAGTGAATTGTCTAGTTCAGATGTTAATTGAAAGAGATCTAAAGTTATGAATGATGAAATTGATATTGTACGGTGAATTACTACACCTACGAAATGAAATCATAACCAAGAGGTTAATTATCTTACAAAGTAAGAGGTACAGCTTGAGTGGCTTTACCTAGCCTATAATAAAAAGAGGAAAAAGGGGTAGTCCTATAGACATCAATAATTCCTTAACCAGGAGGGTAGAAACAAGTTAAGCTTACTGCGACTAAATTATTCTAGTAGTACCTATTGAGAATCTTGACTAAGATTAAAAGAAACTTTATTTTTCAAATGTTAGAATGTATGAAAGGGGGAAATGAGGTGATAACCACTTCGTGTATTTATCCTTCTATCCTAAGTAATTAAACACATAAACTCTGATTCAGTAAGTTAATGGACTAAGATTAATGAATCTAGATAACTATGATGAGACATTTGTGAGGTGACGGGAAGACAAGTTTAGATGCTATGTGCAAGCATCTATTCTAAGCATACATAGTACAACTAAAACTTTGGCCAAAGTAATGTGCTAGCTGGGTACATTGTCTAATCACTGTGATTCCTCAAATCCCAAAGTGTAGGATGCTGGATAGAGTTTACTAAGTGAAACTCTAGGTAGACATTGGAGGATCAGTCACATATTCTCACTACCGCAACATGGTAAAACCAAGCGAGGCTAAATATGAACATTCTAAGGAATGTTAAGGGTGATCATGGAGATTAGGGATATATTAACCCTTATAGCTGCACATGTTATCACACTGTTATAAGATGGATTTATTAAATAAGAAATGTTGCATAATCTAGCCTTAGTTATTTGTTTGATTTAATTATACAGGGGAATGTCTGTTTGTTGTTAATATAATAAGACTTGTTGCATTAGTTCGCTTAACTCGTTACCTAAATTATATATGCTGAGGAAGGTTTGGTTTTAAAAAAAAATCCTTCTAAAATGAGTGTCAAATTATAGGTTGTTACAACTGGGTCATTTATAGTGAATCTAGGATACGAACAATGTTCCCCTTCTCCACCTAATAGTGACCACTGTAAAGGTAAAAGGTGAGTTATCTAGCCATAATTTGTCATTTTTCATAGATTAGTTTGTCTCCTTCCCTTATTGTGCTATGTTAGATTAGTATTTCATATGCTTGAATGCTAGTAAGCATAATACTCTTATTTATGATCATATCCTGAGTTCTACATTACTTTCACTTCAGTTATATTATGCATGCTTACATTATCTATCATTCATCCATACCTCTCACCACTCAATCACTGATATCTTCATAGGGTTATCTCCTCTATCTTGACCGCGGGACTTGGAAACCCTAGGTTGACCTAGTGTATGGATTACTTAACTCTAGATATATGACCCTAGAACTTGTTGTAGCCCCTTTAAATCTATCCATTATATGTTAGTTCATGTGTGTTTTCTTTCTCGTTTCCTTGATACCCTTATATATTGGATGCTTTAGGAGTGTAATTTATTGAGACAAATTCTTAGACCGCCATACACCTCTCTACGGTGTTTGCTGACACATCACAAAACATCTACACTCCTTGGATAGGCATACAAAGAATCATGTGTACATAATGTAATATCATGGTGGCCTCTATTCTCTGTCTACCAACCTTCCACCTGAATGTGTTGGACCTGAACTCCAAGTGGCCTAAAAATATATGTATCCAATATTTATCCAAAGGGATTCACACCATCTACATAATGCCTCCAAAACTGAGGCCTTATAACTATGCTACCTCCTACATAGATAAACCACATAATAGGTATGGTAACCATGCCACATCCACAAATCTCCACAGTATAATCCTCCATTAAAACTGAAAATTATCAACCAACAAGTGCCCATTAGATCTCATTCCATAATCATGATAAAAAAATATAACTCAAATTACCAAAAATTAAATACATAAACTACTTCTAAAATACAATGGCCATATTAGAATAACACCATTGCCCATTGAGAAAAATCATCCTTTCTCAGCTACATTAGCCACCATGACATAATGACATTAGCCAATATAAAAATACCCACTACCCAATGACATCAAATCCCAAGTTTAAATGCCATAAAACATGTATTATAAACCTAATGACATCGGCCATGATGTGATTGTTAATTCTAGCATTGAAGATCCCATATGTCTGAAGGGTCCATACATTTTTCTAGAATTATATTCGAAAACCTAATTATTGATTCTACAATTAAAAATTCTGCCAAATACACCTATAATTTGACTTGATCTACATTTTAACTTTCTTTTGGGAAAATTTCACTAGAAAATTTTTCCCTAGCATAATGTTTTCCACTTTACTCCTAGTTACGCTTTCCTAATTAAAAAAAAACATATAATTGGATTTTCATTTCCATATGCCCCATCTCAACCACCTCAGTTTCCACTTCGCACTCTCTCCATCATCACTAAAATGACTCTAATAAGATAATATTAGATCTTAGAATATTTTAATATTAATTAAAAAAGTGTAAAATCAATTCCCAATTTACTATTTATAGAAAAGTTTAAACATGATTTTGATGGGATTCCTTCCAATCTTCAAACCTTCATTTATTTCAAAAAATAAACCCTAAAAACATTTCATAAATTGCACCACAATTATGGCGATGAGCCGATCATTTTGACATATTAAATGTACCTCTACAAAATCCTGACAAAAATCCCCATTTTCATCTTCTCGATGCTCAGATACACCACTCTCATGACCTCTTAGGTAAGTGATTTAAGTATTATTTTATTAATTATCTTATAGTGTAATTTATTAGTTTTTCTTCTTCATAGTTCCAAGATGTTATTTTGACTACCACAAGCAAGTTGAGTGACATCAAAAGGTAAGGAGGAGGAAGGTATATTTGATTTGGTGGAGTTCATTATTTCTTTATAACACTTTCATTACTACTTTACTTTCAACAATTACTTTTAATTTTTGGCATTACATTAGTATTTTTTTGAAGACGATTTCATATTCCAATATTTTGACATGTGTTGATCTTTAGTTAGGGCATATGTATATACCTCATTTTTATGATTTCTAACCATTTCTCTTATGCAGGGCCTACCAATGCATTTTCATGTTGAGAGGGTGGTGCCTCAAGGGGCTGTTAGGATTGGGGTGTGATTAGATTTGGTCAGTTGGGATAGACCACACCATTTGAGAGTTGAATTTATCATGCTATAGTACCCCTAACCTAGCCTCATTTTCTTCTCTTTGTCCAAAATTTACATCCATTATGTCTACTTGTATCATTATGTGTACTTATTTATTCTTATTCCATGCTATAATCCTTACTTTTAGTTACCATGGAACTTCATCTTCACCTCATTTATCAATGTTTTCACCCTTTTTCCTCTGGGTTTCCCCAAGGTTGATGCCATATCCCATGGGCGACACTGTTTGGTTTGGTTTTTCCATAGACAAATACATCACCCACGAAAGATTGTGTCGAGTATAAATACCCCTCCATTTTTCTCATTTAGATCACCAATTAACAATCGACTAAGTATTCATAAAGGCACTACTTGATATTGCTCACATATTTTCACACTTTTTCATACGTAATTGTTGGAATTGAGGATTTGGATCTCATCCTTTTTCATTTGGGTCACCATAGTGAGTTACGATTATAGGTCTTCTTTTTGACTTTTCCCCTTCTCCCCCATATCAATTTTCTCTCAGTGTTATTGTCTCTGGGGAGTATTATGTATCAGTGGTCATACATATGCTACAAGTAAGTATTTATAACTATTTTTATCTTTTATCTTTCACATGTATGTTAGCTACTGGTCATTTATTTCTATAAACTAGAGTAGATGTATGTTTTCTTTGATTTATTATATTATCTTATTATATTATTCCCCTTGGGTTTATCCATCTTTTGATATTTCTCTATTTTGAATCCTAGTAGTTTATTTATCTTTATCTTAGGTATAAGCCTTGGAAACCTAAAACTATCTCAAGGTTAGGATCACTATCCTCTAGAATTGCGAAAATATTGCTCCTTGAGAATCTTTGGTATCTTTTAGAAAAAATATGCACATAGTTCTATTATATTATGTCTCAAAGTATGCTATTATATACATGGTTACTAAGCAATAAAATAATATATTTATAACACTTATTTTTTTATATTGACATTGTTTTATCTTTCCATGATTTCTTCCTCTTATTTTATGGAATTATCCCTTTACTTTTTAATATCACATAATGTGTTACTCACTTGAGCATTTCTTGATTCATCTTTGAAGCTTTCTGTACATAAGCATCTAATAAGGGAAACTAACGACCAACACTATTGTCCCCATGTGGGCACTTATGTACCTTCACTTATGTTCTTATATTTTAAAATGAGACACCACTTGTTATCTTTTCTAAACTTGTATTGATTACTTTGGGTTGGATTTTAGGGTTGTTAATGTTGAAATTCAAGCAAATGAATCACACACACACACACACACACACACACACACACACACACACACACACACACACACACACACACACACACACACACACACACACACACACACACACACACACACACTCAACGGAGATGCAAAAGTGAACTAAACAAGTTACTACTAAGGACTTATCTAGCAACTAAGGAAAATACTCTTGAGGAAGGGAATGCATTTGGACATCATTATTCACTGCATAGGAAGGGACAAATTCTAAATTCCATAACACACATTATCTTGGGGGAAAAGTAAATGTAGGCTGCTATCTTGGTGCAACTTACACAAGGGAAACCTAGTTTCAAGGGACACAATTTCTACCACACACATATACCAGAACTACATATTTTTTGAAATCTAGTGCATCACTCTGTGATAATCACATTGGGGAGACCAATGAGGTCAGTTTGAATCAAACATTTACATATTTTACTTAGTCTAATGTGTGCTTGGGTCTTGTACATATAGCTAGGGTTTTTTTGCAAGTAAAAGCGTGATAGGAAAACCATACAATGAAGTGGAGGAGACATAGAGAAAAGTGAATATGAAATTATCAGACATTGAAAGAACCAGATCCAAAACCATCGCCAGGACAATATCGCCGAATTCAGAAACCAACGTCAGGAGATATTATCTAGACTTGGGTGATACTGTCCTATCATAAATCTTAAATTAATGCTTTCTAGAGAAACATAGGCAGTTCAGACTGAACTTGTTCCGCTATTATTCTAGCCTAGATTTAGTCCAAACACCCATATATCAACTAAGTCACTCTTATCCTCTCATTAGTTGTACTTTATCATCATTGTATGTTAGTATATTGTATGTTTCGAATATATTTTATTTACTATAGTCCTCTGATATAGATTTAATTTTGTTAAATCATATCTACATTATGTGTCTAGAATTAGTTTTGATCCCTACATTTGAGAACCTAGATGGGAACCTATCATTTATAGTCATACATAATGCACCTCCTAAATGAGTCTCTCATGAGGTGCACCATTAGGAAAATAAAGATGGCTAATATTATAGATAATCTTGTCACTCAAGTAGAACTCTCTAACCTCTTCACCCTAAAAAAGAATGATATGAGAATTTTCAAAGCCTTCATCAAATGAGGATAGAGACCCTATCTGAAATTGTGTTACAACACATATCAAAAATTATGATGTATTTATGAATAGGAGGTTGGCTATAGTATATGTAACCTTGTTATCCTTTCCCTTCTTATGATTTATCATGGGATGAAACAATTACAATAATTCATCCACTTCATATGTATCACTTTCTCTATCTTGTTTTATGATTATAGGAATTGAAATGGATTATAATAAAAATGAATAGATATCTCTTTACCTAATATGTAGTGGTCTCATTTCTTAATTTCTTGTATAATAACATACAAGTTTTTACGGGTGGAATGCTTTTAAATGTGTCACTAAATGTCTCTAAGTGGTATGCTAATAAGTATCCTCTAGTTTCCCACTCTTTCTTTACTTATCATCGTCTTCACCTTAGTTTTTAATCTATTTCAAGGATCTTGGACCATTTTTGTAGGATTATGACTAGTTTTATCCCTACACTTCTAGTAATCTCTTTATGGAAATGGTCAGTTGATTTTTGTGGAAGCTTTTTATCTAATTTGATTTCCCAAGGGTTTTTAATATTTATTTATTATATTTTATATTAGTTGTGTTGAATTCCATGTCAATAGGGTCTTAAATTGAGTTTAATATGTCTAAAAATATAAAGGTTCACTAGTGCAATTAGAGAGATGCATGGTATATACAAGAGGAATATATCCATGTTGAAATTTTAAGGAAAGAATCTATTATTTAGAAAGCATTGCATCCAAAATTCAGAGTTCAACAATAAAACATTATATACATTCTCCAAATTGTTGCACACATTGAAAAGATAGGGTGTGCTAGACATTACATATGATTTGTTGATGAATGAATCGTAATCAAGTTTTAATACTTTCCACATTGTTATCTAGTTGAGGGGCTTGATGAATATCAATGAATCTCAACATTTACCTAGTTTAGCACGTCCCAAAAACATATTTCAACTTGCCTTACACATTCTACATACCCGGAGGTCGAATTAGGGTTTTAGAAAAGGAGATAAAATTCTATGTGAATTACAATAGAGCTTGAAAATTTGAGAAAGGATTTTGTATATTAAGAAAAAAAAGAATGATTTATATGAAATCAAATATTATCATATAAAACCATAATTCTCCTAAGCACTTATTTTTTTACATCTTTTCTATGATCTATATAAATTTTTTTATTTTGAAGTTTCCAATACTAATACTACCTCCAAACCTTGACCACACCCGATCTTCAAAATTTAAACAAATTGAATGTATATATGCTCTTTTATTTGATGTTAGTTTTTTTATCTTTATATTTTCAATAAAAACAAATAGTTTAAGATAGTAAATTATTGTGTTTATGAATATAATTTTATTTAAATCAAGTATTATATTATATAAAAAAAATAACATATCCAATACTATCCACCTAATAAATGAAGTAACATTCAAATCATAATTCCACACAATATACATACATAAACTAACAAAACAATCATCAGTAATTGAATGTGTTCGTCTCCCCTACCCCACTACTATTGTGGCGTCTTTAGCTCCCTGCCTCCCTATTCTTCACCTCGAAAAGCATTTACAATTGAATTTAATAGTACTTCAACTTTTATTTATAGTTCTCGATTCGTTCTTTACTTGAAGAAATTTTACTTACACATAAAATTCTTTACATTGCTTGCACTCATACTTTAATAAATAATTGATTTACAACATAATAACTATGAAACTTACTATTAAATTATACTTTCTCTTCACATGTTTAATATGGATCCATTTTTAAAAATGAATTATATATTTTGTGTATATTTTTTTAATTGGAATTTATTTAAATTACATAAAAATATTGACATCTTTGTCCATGTTTCAGAATAAATATATAATAAATTATATTTTTAAGTAAGTGGATATTTAAATCATTGAGCTTTTTTGATTAAATAGACATTAATAGGAGAAGTTCAATCTATAAATATCATCTTGACCCTATCTATTTGACTCTCTATATCATGTATTGAGAGTGATTTATACCTTAGTGAATAGATATAAACAATGATTATCCTCACCAATCCATATTTTAAATATAATATAATCTCATATAAATAAACACAATTGTTTTCATTACACCTAAATATTTTACCATATTTTTAAATTAAAATTAAACGTGATAATAACATATATTCAAAATGGTTAGTTCTGCTTTGTTTCTCACTCTTATTCCGGCTTAAAGGCCTTATTTTGTATTCAAGGGTATAGTCCCTTTCAAAAAACTATTTGCCATTATTAAAAAAAACATATATTCAAAATGATTCAAAACCAACAATATAATAAATCAGTAAATAGCTACAACTTTTATCATAATATTTGAAAATATTATAATAGTTTCGAATAACCCCACAAATGTGGGAATCACTTGGGTTTTCTCCCTAACTTATTTTCTAAATGCATATCCATTCGTATCATTCCCTAAATGTTTGAAATCTACATTCTTAACAAATTTTAATGAAAAATAATTAAATATATATTATTTTGGAAATTTTAATTTTTGTAGAATTTAATTCATATATTGTTTAATTATTTTTAAAAGACTTACATAAATTATCATTTCTCTTATAATATTATTCTTATTGAAAATAAATCTGACAACCATCTAGAATAACATGAAGGAAAAAAACTTTTATACAATTTTTAGTATAAAATAGATTATAAATGCTAATTTATATGAACAATTTTTAGTATTTGAATTAGATTGCTAAAGCCTATTAGTCTAATGAAGAGATGCATAGTCACATGGATGTATATATTTAATTTAATTCAAAATATTGTTTTCAGTATTCTCTTTCGAATTATCACCTACTTACTTTCAATGCAAAGCATTTCTAAGGAGCTATCAAGATTATAATAAATTTCATTTTCCAAACAACATTGTTAGCTGTAAGATTTTCATTCCAACCATTAAATAAGATAGGTGAGAGAAAATATAACTTTAATATTGACTTGTCATATATAGATACAATAGAGTAAACCAAAGTTTGACAGATTATTTATATATAGAAGTCTTTTCTGCCATTCCAGATAACACTACTATCATATGCAAAGTAAAGTATCCTCCACAATTTATGGCAGAGTGTAGCCTACAAAACACAGAGAAACAAACTCAAGTTATTCTCAAAGTAATTAATTATTACAAGAGGGAATTATCTATTATAAGAAAGATTGAAAGGTTCTTTTAAGTTCCGCAATGTCTGAGTTCTTTGTTTTAGATCTACAAACTAGCTTATAGTATATAAGGTTACAGCCTGTTATATATTTACATATAATTGAAGGTATTCTTACTTACTTCCACACTTGAGGCCAGAGTGTTTGAGTTGAAAGTTGCAGCGTTTTGGAATGGTGAGCGCAGCGTCTGGATTGAAAACCTTCTGAGATTCAGACATCTTTATCAGAGCACAGAGACACGAAGGATTGCTTGAGACTTCTCGAGCTGCAGCACAACATTTGGAGGAAACAGTGGCATTTGGATCTTGGCTTGCCTCTGCACAAGCTGCCATTTTTAGGGCTGCGGCTTCCACTGATGTGTTTCCACACTCTCCTGCACCCACTACAATGTGTGCCATCAAAGCAATGGAAAATAGCATAACAATAATGCACTTGAACAGAGACTCCATTGAATATTTTTTTTAATCTTTAACCTTGAAGATGAAGATGATGTGGTTGATTGTTTGAGGGGATTATATAGGGCTGCGAAGGTGGTGAAATGAGTGGATCAGAAAGTGGGTGGTCTTTAATTTTGTTTTTATTCGATAAAGGTGTTCAAAACATGAGCACCCAACTTAGTGAAAGATGGTGGGAAATATTTTGCTTCCATTATAATAAGCTTTACAAGTGTTTTTTAATATTTCTTTATCCTCCTCTGAGATTGTTTGTATGGGTGCGGCGGCTCTACCGACAGCTCTACAAGACTGTTCAGCACGTAAACGTTGATGTCATGCAATTATCACAATGACCGCATGGAGATATTTTAAGCGTCTCTATTTTCTTTTCTTTTTTAAGTGTTCTACGAGTGATGTGTTTTTAAACTAGTAATTGTACGTGAAATGTATGATGGAAATGCCGAAGGGGATGCATCAAAAAAGTTAATGTGGAGGGAGTGAAACATTGGGAGCGGAAGAGCGCGACGAAAAAGGGGTTTGAGGGAGCAAAAGTTGAAGGGAGAGGAAAGTGCAAAGGGGAACTAATGTGAAACTCTACTCTTGTAAAACCACAAGTCATGTTTGGTAATCATTTGAAGGGAAAATGGTGTACGATGTGCAAATTGTTGAGGTATTGTATTTTGGAGATATCTCAGAAAGCAAGAAATGGTCGACATGTAGTGTATGTCTGAATATATCCATGTTTGAATGCGTTAAGTGTGATAAAAACCAAGTTGAAACTTTAAGCCTGTTAGAGAGTAGGTTTGGAGTTTGGACTCAGACATCCCCGATCTATGGCGCCATTGACTTCGAAAGGGGAGTTGACCCCGAAAAAACCCCAAGCCTTTTCGGACTTCGGGTTTTTGGGCCTTTTCTTGTTTTTACCTATTTCTCCTACCTCCAAAATGCCCCACCTATGGATTCTGAAATTCAGACTTTGGAGCTTCTTCATTTCTTGAAATTATCTGCAATGTGCTTGGCCTACTTCAACCTGCTCAACCATCCTCGAAATGCAAGCTCCCATGAATTAATCAATCCCTCCATTTTATCTGTGTGCAAGGTCACGTTTGTCCAATTTCACCTGAGGGGCAAAATTGGATAACAATTACTTCTTTGCATTACTTATTTTCAATGCCATCTCCCATGGGAAATGGTGTTGGTGTTATATTTCTCTTTCCTAACGCCATATCCCGCAAGCGATTACATCATATATATAAACAACTCAATTTGACATTCAAAAGAAAGGAAGCTCAGACCTTAGGAATTGCCACTTGCTCTTCTCTTTTGCACCATCTTCACATCTACCTACTCAACTCTTGGTTCATCTTGCACTTTTCTTGGATTGGATTCAACATTCTTAGATTCTTGGTTGGTTTTCTTGCACTATTGGGTCATATATAGTGAATCTAGGATAGGAATGGTGTTCCCCTTCTCCACCTAATAGCGACCACCGTAAAGGTAAAAGGTGAGTTCTCTAACCATATTTTATCATTTTTCATAGTTTAGTTCATCTCCTTCCCTCATTGTGCTATGTTAGCTTAGTATTTCATATGCTTGAATGCTAGTTAGCATAATACTCTTATTTATGATCATATCCTTAGTTCTACAATAATTTCACTTCAGTTATATTGTGCATGTTTACCTTATCTATCATTCATCCATACGTCTCGCCACTCAATCACTGATATCTTCATAGGGTTATCTCCTCTATCTTGACTGCGGGACATGGAAACCCTAGGTTGACCTACTGTAGGGATTACTTACCACTAGATATATGACCCTAGAACTTGTTGTAGCCCCTTTAAATCTATCCATTATATGTCAGTTCATGTGTGTTTCCTACTCATTGCCTCGATACCCTTATAGTTTGGATGCTTTAGGAGTGCAATTTATTGAGACAAATTCTTAGCCCACCACACACCTCCTCTCTATGGTGCTTGCTGACACATCACAAAACATCTACACTCCTTGGATAGGCATCCCAAGAATCATGTATACATAATGTAATATCATGGTTGCCTCTATTATCTGTCTACCAACCTTCCACCTGAATGTGTTGGACTTCAACTCTGACTGGCCCAAAAATATATGTATCCAATATTTATCCAAAGGGATTCACACCATCTACATATTGCCTCCAAAACTGAGGCCCTATAACTATGCTACCTCCTACATAGATAAATTGAATAATAGGTATGGTAACCATGCGACATCCACAAATCTCCACAGTATAATCCTCCATTAAAACTGAAAAATATCAACCAACAAGTACCCATTAGCCTCATTCCATAATCATGATAAAAAAAATATAACTCAAATTACCAAAAATTAAATACATAAAATACTTCTAAAATACAATGGCCATATTAGATTAACACCATTGTTCATTGAGAAAATTCATCCTTTCTCAACTACATTAGCCACCATGACATAATGACATTAGCCAATATAAAAATACCCACTACCCAATGACATCAAACCCCAAGTTTAAATGCCATAAAACATGCATTATAAACCTAATGGCATCGGCCATAATGTGATTGGTAATTCTAGCATTGAAGATCCCATATGTCTGAAGGGTCCATACATTTTTCTAGAATTATATTCGAAAACCTAATTATTGATTCTACAATTAAAAATTCTCCCAAATGCACTTATAATTTGACCTGATCTACATTTTAACTTTCTTTTGGGCAAATTTCACTAGAAAAAATTTCCCTAGCATAATGTTTTCCACTTTACTCCTAGTTACCCTTTCCCAATTAAAAAAAAATCCTATCATTGGATTTTCATTTCCATATGCCCCCTCTCAACCACCTCATTTTCCACCTCGCACTCTCTCCATCATCACTAAAATGAATCTAATAAGATAATATTAGATATTGGAATCTTTTAATATTAATTAACAAAGTGAAAAATCAATTACCCATTTACTATTTATAACAAATTTTAAACATGATTTTGATGGGATTCCTTCCAATCTTCAAACCTTCATTTCTTTCAAAAAACATACCCTAAAAACATTTCATAAATTGCACCACAATTACGGTGACGAGCCAATCATTTTGACATATTAAATGTACCTCTACAAAATCCTGACAAAAATCCCCATTTTCATCTTCTCAATGCTAAGATACACCACTCTCATGACCTCTTAGGTAAGTGATTTAAGTCCTATTTTATTAATTATATTATAGTGTAATTTTTTAGTTTTTTTTCTTTATAGTTCCAAGACGCTATTTTGGCTACCACAAGCAAGCTGAGTGACATCAAAAGGTAAGGATGAGGAAGGTATATTTGATTTGGTGGAGTTCATTATTTCCTTATAACACTTTCATTAATACTTTACTTTCAACATTTACTTTTGATTTTTGGCATTACATTAGTATTTTTCTGAAGACAATTTCATATTCCAATATTTTGACATGTGTTGATCTTTAGTTAGGGCATATGTATATACCTCATTTTTATGATTTCTAACCATTTCTCTTATCCAGGGCATGCCAATGCATTTTCATGTTGAGAGGGTGGTGCCTCAAGGGGCTGCTAGGATTGGGGTGTGATTAGACTTGGTCACTTGGGATGGACCACACCATTTGAGAGATGAATTTATCATGCTATAGTACCCCTAACCTAGCCTCATTTTCTTCTCTTTGTCCAAAATTTACATCCATTATTTCTACTTGTATCATTATGTGTACTTGTGTATTCTTATTCCATGCTATAATCCTTACTTTCAGTTACCATGGAACTTCATCTTTACCACATTTATCTTCTGGCTTCCACCTTAAATGTTTTCAGCATTTTTCCTCTGGGTTTCCCCAAGGTTGATGCCATATCCCACGGGTGACACTGTTTGGTTTGGTTTTTCCATATATAAATACATCACCCACGAAAGATTGTGTCGAGTATAAATACCCCTCCATTTTTCTCATTTAGATCACTGATTAACAATTGACCAAGCATTCATAAAGGCACTACTTGATATTGCTCAAATATTTTCACACTTTTTCATACGTAATTGTTGGACTTGAGGATTTGGATCTCATCCTTTTGCATTTGAGTCACCATAGTAAGTTAGGATTATAGGTCTTATTTTTTACATTTCCCCTTCTCCCCCATATCAATTTTCTCTTGATGTTATTGTCTCTGGGGAGTATTATGTATCAGTGGTCATACACATGCTACAAGTAAGTATTTATAACTGTTTTTATCTTTTATCTTGCACCTGTATGTTATCTATTGGTCATTTATTTCTATAAACTAGAGTAGATGTATGTTTTATTTAATATATTAGATTATCTTATTATATTATTCCCCTTGGGTTTATCCATCTCTTGATATTTCTCTATTTTGAATCCTAGTAGGATATTTATCTTTATCTTAGGTATAAGCCTTGGAAACCTATAACTATCTCGTGGTTAGGATCACTATCCTATAGAATTGAAAAACTATTGCTCCTTGAGAATATTTGGTACCTTGTATAAAAATATTCACGTAGTTATATTATATTATGTCTCAAAGTATGCTATTATATGCATGCTTACTAAGCAATAAAATAATACATTGATAACACTTGTTTTTTTAATATTGACATTGTTTTATCTTTCTATGCTTTCTTCCTCTTATTTTATGGAATTATACCTTTACTTTTTAACATCACATAATGTGTTACTCACCTGAGCATTTCTTGATTCATCTTTGAAGCTTTCTGTACATAAGCATCTAATAAGGGAAACTAACGGCCAACACTATTGTCCCCATGTGGGCGCTTCTGTACCTTTCCTTATGTTCTTATATTTTAAAATGAGACACCACTTGTTATCTTTTCTAAACTTGTATTGATTACTTTGGGTTGGATTTTAGGTTTGTTAATGTTGAAATTCAAGAAAATGAATCACACACACACACACACACACACAAGAGATGTAAAAGTGAACTAAACAAGTTACTACTAAGGACTTATCTAGCAACTAAGGAAACTATTCTTGAGCAAGGGAATGCATTTGGATTGCATTATTCACTACATAGGAAGGGACAAATTCTAAATTCCATAACACACATTATCTTGGAGGAAAAGTATTTGTAGGCCTTGGTGTAACTTACACAAGGGAAACCTAGTTTCAAGGGACACAATTTCTACCACACACATATACTAGAACTATATATTGTTTGAAATCTAGTGCATCTCTTAGTGATAATCACATTGCGGAGACCAATGAGATCAGGCTGACTCAAACATTTACATATTTTACTTAGTCTAATGTGTGCTTGAGTCTTGTACATATAGCTAGGGTTTGTTTTGTAGGTACAAGTGTGATAGGAAAACCATAGAATGAAGTGGAGGAGACATAGAGAAAAGTGAATATGACATTATCAGACATTGAAAGAACCAAATCCGAAACCATCGCCAGGACAATATTATCGAATTCAGAAACCAACGCCAGGAGATATTTTCTAGACTTGGGTGATACTGTCCTAACATAACTCCTAAATTAATGTTTTCCAGAGAAACATAGGCAGTTTAGATTGAACTTGTTCCACTATCATTCTAGCCTAGATTTAGTCCAAACACCTAGATATCAACTAAGTCACTCTTATCCTCTCATTAGTTGTACTTTATCATCATTTTATGTTAGTATATTGTATGTTTAAGATATATTTGATTTACTCTAGTCCTCTGATTAAGATTTAATTTTGTTAAATCATATCTACATTGTGTGTCTAGAATTATTTTTGATCCCTACATTTGAGAACCTAGATGGGAATATATCATTTATAGTCATACATAATGCACCTCCTAAATGAGTCTCTCATGAGGTGCACCATTAGGAAAATAAAGATGGCTAATATTATAGATAATCTTGTCACTCAAGTAGAACTCTCTAACCTCTTCACCCTATAAAAGAGCGAAATGAGAATTTTAAAAGCCTTCATCAAATGAGAAAAGAGACCCTATCTGAATTTTTTTTACAACACATGTCCAAAATTATGATGGATTTATGAATAGGAGGTTGGCTATAGTATATGTAACCTTATTATCCTTTCCCTTCTTGTGATTTATCATGAGATGAAACAATTACAATAATTCATCCACTTCATATGTCTCACTTTCTCTATCTTGTTTTATGATTATAGGAATTGAAATGAATTATAATCAAAATGAATAGATATCTCCTTACCCAATATGTAGTGGTCTCATTTCTTAATTTCTTGTGTAATAACATACAAGTATTTTTTATGGGTGGAATACTTTTAAATCTGTCACTAAATATCTCTATGTGGTATGCTAATAAGTATCCTCTATTTTTCCACTCTTTCTTTACTTATCATCATCTTCACCTTAGTTTTTAACCTATTTCAAGGATCTTGGACCATTTTTGTAAGATTATGACTAGTTTTATCCCTACACTTCTAGTAATATCTTTATGGAAATGGTCATTTGATTGTTGTGGAAGCTTTTTATCTAATTTTATTTCCCAAGGGTTATTTATATTTATTTATTAGGTTTTATATTAGTTGTGTGTTGAATTCCATGTCAATACGGTCCTAAATTGAGTTTAATATGTCTACAAATATAAAGGTTCATTAGTGCAATTAGAGAGATGCATGGTATATACAAGAGGAATATATCCATGTTGAAATTTTAAGGAAAGAATATATTATTTATGAAGAATTGCATCCAAAATTCAGAGTTCAACAATAAAAAATCATGTACATTCTCCAAATTGTTGCACACATTGAAAAGATAGGGTGTGCTAGACATTACATATGATTTGTTGTTGAATGAATCATACTCAAGTTTTAATACTTTCCACATTGTTATCTAGTTGAGGGGCTTGATGAATATCAATGAATCTCAACATTTTCCTAGTTTAGCACGTCCTTAAAAACATATTTCAACTTACCTTATGCATTCTACATACCTAGAGGTCGAATTAGGGTTTTAGGAAAGGAGATCAAATTCTATGTGAATTACAATAGAGCTTGAAAATTTGAGAAAGGATTTTGTATATTAAGAAAAAAAAGAATGATTTATATGAAATCAAATATTATCATATAAAACCATAATTCTCCTAAGCACTTATTTTTTTACATATTTTTCTATGATCTATATAAATTGTTTTATTTTGAAGTTTCCAATACTAATACTACCTCCAAACCTTGGCCACACCCGATCTTCAAAATTTAAACAAATTGAATGTATATATATTATTTTATTTGATGTTAGTTTTTTTTTATCTTTATCTTTTCAATAAAAAAACAAATAGTTTAAGATAGTAAATTATTGTGTTTATGAATATAATTTTATTTAAATTAAGTATTATACTATATATAAAAAATAACATGTCTAATACTATCCACCGAATAAATGAAGTAACATTCAAATCATAATTCCACACATTATACATAAACTAACAAAACAATAATCAATAATCGAGTGTGTTCGCCTCCCCTACCCCACTATTGTTGTTAGGGCCGAATTAAAGGTTGGGAGCGCCCTAGGCAATAGTTTAAGTGGACGCCCTCCTCACAAATTTAGTTAATATATTTTTTCCATAAAGTAAATAGTTAAAACATGTCTATATTCTTTTATTTTTAAATTTACTTCATGATCATAATAAAATAATAATAAAAATATATTAATAAATTATCACATAAGGATGAAAAATATTTTGTGGATGGAAAACATTAATTGTAGCAGATGCTCAAAATGCAAAAAATTCAATATTTTATACAAGGCTTCTTACAAGTCTGATTTAGCCATATCAAGTAGGTGACAATAACTCTATCATGAAATAAAACACCGTTTCTTTGCAAAGAAACAAAAACATTTATGTAGCTCCCATGGTTTTGTGAAGAGTCGTATTCGGACCAGGCCTACAAATTCCTCCATAACAAAATAATTGAATTTTTCCCAAAACATTAAGAATAGAATTTTTTTTTTCCTTCAATTATACTCACCTCTAGTAGATACACCCGTGACATTATAAAAAATACATTAACCTTTTTCTAGAACAAAGTACACACCTACATAATTTGGAGCTACATCAGAGAATGAGTAACAATACCAACAAAATCATATGTGCTTATAAATATGTGATATTTTCTTTTACTTGCAAAAAATTACAAAACATTTTTATGTGTATGCATGGAATTTATGTTATTATACAATAATATCTATCAATGGGTTGATCAATATTAAATCTTCAGATAAATTATTTTAAAGTTAAGTTCTAAAATTAACCGAAAAAAGGGAATTTTTAAATTCAAGTGCCCCTTAATTGCTGACGCCCTAGGCAACTACCTAGTTTGCCTAAGGCTTAATCCCCCTCTGACTGTTGTGGCGTCTCTAGCTCCCCGCCTCCCTACTCTTCACCCCGAAAAAAAAAAAAACTACAATTGAATTTAATAGTAATTCAACTTTTATTTATAATTCTTGATTCCTTCTGTACTTGAAGAAATTTTATTAATGTTCCTATTATTGAATTTTACTTACACATAAAATACTCTACATTGCTTGCACTCATACTTTAATAAATAATTGATTTACAACATAATAGCTATGAAACTTACTATTAAATTATACTTTCTCTTCACATGTTTAAAATGGATCCATTTTTAAAAATGAATTATATATTTTGTGTATATTTTTTTAATTGGAATTTATTTAAATTACATAAAATATTGACATCTTTGTCCATGTTTCAAAATAAATATAAAATAGATTATATTGTTAAGTAAGCGGATATTTAAATCAGTGAGCTCTTTCGACTAAATAGACATTAATAGGAGAAATCCAATCTATAGATATCATCTTGACCCTATCTATTCGACTCTCTCTATATCATGTATTGAGAGAGATTTGTACCTTAGTGAATAGATATGCACAACCATTATCCTCTGCCAATCCATATTTTAAATATAATCTAATCTCATATAAATAGAGACAATTGTTTTCATTATACGTAAATATTTTACCAAATTTTTAAATTAAAATTAAACGTAATAATAACATATATTCAAAATGATTCAAAACCAACAATATAAGAAATCAATAAATAGCTACAACTTTCATCATAATATTTGAAAATATTCTAATAGTTTTCAATAACCCCACAAATGTGGGAATCACTTGGGTTTCCTCCCTAACTTATTTTCTAAATGCATATCCATTCGTACCATTCCCTAAATGTTTGAAATCTACATTCTTAACAAATTTTAATGAAAAATAATTTTAAAAATATATTATTTTGGAATTTTTACTTTTTGTAGAATTTAATTCATATATTTTTGAATTAATTTGAAAAGACTTACAGAAATTATTATTACTCTTATAATATTATTCTTATTGAAAATAAATCTGACAACCATCTAGAATAACGTGAAGGAAAAAAAAAAATTCATACAATTTTTAGTATAAAATATATTATAAGTGCTAATTTATATGAACAATTTTTAGTATTTGAATTAGATTGCTAAAGCCTCTTAGTCTAATGAAGAGACTCATAGTCACATGGATGTATATATTTAATTTAATTTAATTCAAAATATTGTTTTCAGTATTCTCTTTCGAGTTATCACCTACTACTTTCAATGCAAAGCATTTCTGAGGAGCTCTCAAGATAATAATAAATTTCATTTTCCAAACAACATTGTTAGCTGTAAGATTTTCATTCCAACCATTAAATAAGACAGGTGAGAGAAAATATAACTTTAATATTGACTTGTCATATGTAGATACAATAGAGTAAACCAAAGTTTGGCAGATTATATATAGAAGTCTTTTCTGCAAGATCAGAAGCCATTCCATATAACTACTATCATAAGCAAAATAAAGTATCCTCCACAATTTATGGCAGAGTGTAGCCTACAAAACACAGAGAAACAAACTCAAGTTATTCTCAAAGTAATTAATTACTACAAGAGGGAATTATCTATTATAAGAAAGATTGAAAAGGTACTTTTTAAGTTCCGCAATGTCTGAGTTCTTTGTTTTAGATCTACAAACTAGCTTATAGTATATAAGGTTACAGCCTGTTATATATTTATATATAATTGAAGGTATTCTTACTTACTTCCACACTTGAGGCCAGAGTGTTTGAGTTGAAAGTTGCAGCGTTTTGGAATGGTGAGCGCAGCGTCTGGATTGAAAACCTTCTGAGATTCAGACATCTTTATCAGAGCACAGAGACACGAAGGATTGCTTGAGACTTCTCGAGCTGCAGCACAACATTTGGAGGAAACAGTGGCATTTGGATCTTGGCTTGCCTCTGCACAAGCTGCCATTTTTAGGGCTGCGGCTTCCACTGATGTTTTTCCACACTCTCCTGCACCCACTACAATGGGTGCCATTAAAGCAATGGAAAATAGCATAACAATAATGCACTTGTACAGAGACTCCATTGAATATTTGTTTTAATCTTTTCCCTTGAAGATGAAGATGAAGATGATGTGGTTGATTGTTTGAGGGGATTATATAGGGCTGCGAAGGTGGTGAAATGAGTGGATCAGAAAGTGGGTGGTCTTTAATTTTTTTTTTATTCGATAAAGGTGTTCAAAACATGAGCACCCAACTTTGTGAAAGATGGTGGGAAATATTTTGCTTCCATTATAATAAGCTTTACAAGTGTTATTTGCTGGTTGGTCTTGTAGTTTCTCGTTAATTGTTGAGGAGCATATCAACTCAAATTGTGAGCATGGTGGCAGCTCTAACGACAGCTCCACAGACTGTTGAGCATGTAAGTGTTGAGGTCATGCAATTATCACAATGACCGCATGGAGATATTTTAGAGTCCACTTCCACTTTAAGCGTCTCGTTTTTCAATTTAAGTGTTCTATGCTTTGTGTGTTTAAATTTCAAATATATATTTTTGTATGCTTTTTATGATTTAGGGATGAAAATTTTCTTTCTAATGTCCATTGAACCAAAAAAAATTAGAGTTTCATAAAAATAATTTTAAGATGGGAAAAATTATATTTATTGTGGCATCATTTCATTGGTGTGAGGATCATAGTTTTTACTATGGCATTTTCACTTTTATTGTGGCATCATTCCATTAGTGTAATGGGTCTTTAATGTAAAAATATCCTAATTATTTAAACAAGCTTGCACAACCAAAAATATTCTTTTTATTTTATTTTATTTCCAATTTTGTATTTTATGTACTAGTTGTAGGTTTAATGGCTACCAATATAATTGAGGATTGTATTTTTTAGTGTGGGGGGGAGTGGGGGTGTGTGGATGAAAAAAAATGAAGATGAATGCAAATGGAGTGTGACTCAATTTGAGAATCAATTTTGTGATTGGTTTTCAATTTTGCAAGCTCGTGAATTGACACTCTGGGTTGAACGAGGTTGTGAACAAGTGAATAAAACTTTGAAAATGCTACAAGTGCTTCGCGTGAAATGAAATTATGGGATGATGCCAAGATGACATCATCATGGAGTCTCAAAATTACATGGTCACGAGGTAAATCACAAACTTCATTTTGGGGTAATGAAAGTTGTTGAAGTTGGAGGCCGTGATAGGGACACTTATCATAGTTATGGTGAGTCATTTCACATAAGTCATGTAAAGTTGAGATTACGGAGAAACGGAAAGGGGAAAAACCCATTCATAGAAAGACAAAGAAGGTCACATGCCATCATCATGAAATTCCTCAAGTCAAAGGTCAAGTGGAAGCACATAAAAGAAAACATAGAGATTTTGATGTGTATCATAATACAATGAATCTCTCAAAAAGTTCAAGGAGGGCACAAAGAAAAGAGAGACGGAAAGTAAAGTGTGTTACCCCAAGTTATTGTAAATTGACAAGAATTTTAGAGACACTTTAAGTGTGCAAATTTCAAAGAGAATTAGATGAAGGATTGAGAAAAACAAATGCCACATGAAAATGAGCCACAAAAGGCCATGACAAAGAAGATCATTAGGAAAGAGGTGTGACGATAACTACATTTTCACTATGCTAAGGTTTGGTGAACAATAAATGGAAAAATGGGTCTCAAAAAGGACACAAACGGTGACTTGACGAAGAAATATTCAAAATTATGAAAATTATTTTGGAGAGCACAATCACAATATTTAGAAGTAGATTCGGGCATCTCTTGGATAAATTCATTAATGGAGTTTATTGCAAAGTTAAAGGGTCCTCAAAACATCACCTAAAATGATTTTGAATCATCCACCAACCTTCTTCACAGTAACAAGATTCATTTTGATAGGACTCATTGATGTTTGAATCTTATTTGTGCCTATATAAGGATGTGGATTTTAGTGTTTAAGGAATCTTTCTCTATTTTTGGGAAATGCTTCCAAATTTGATATAGAAATAACTATGAACAATATTTAGGTAAAAATCATTAGATTAGTAGTTTGTAATTTATTGTCCTTAGTATATATCCAGTGTAGTATAGTTTCAATCTCTTCTTCTAGTATTTTAATGATTGTACATCCAGTGAGATCATATTCTCATTGAAATTAATTTGAAATCTTGGTGTTTATAATTCATCCATGGTTTCCCTTGCTTAAAAATTGTTGGAAATTGTTGAGTTCTTGTTTACTCTATGTTGGCTTCCTAAATAGGCCTTTGTCAGTTTGAATCCCCATCTTGGAATACACCAATGTGGTATTAGCGATTTAAAGATATTTGAAAGTTTTGGAAGGAGAGACAATCTTGTGAATTTGAAAAGTAGTAGAAGTGTATATGTATTGATATTTATGTTGATAGCTAGGTCAACTAGGTTGTGTGGGTGAATTCATATGTAGATTTATTACCAAGAAAAGTTGCAGCAGTAGGATTAGTTTTCAAGAGTGTTTCAAAAGTGTTTCCAAGGAGGATGGATGCTTGGGGGTCTGTGGTAGTGTTTGTGTGTGTGTGTGTGTGTTAGATGAAATCTTATAAGTAGTAAGATTTATTGAAAGAAATCATGGAAGTCTATGAGGAAGATAGAGGAAGATTTTATGTTCCCATTGGTGATGTCAGTGATGATGAGGAAGAACCAAGGGTTAATGCTAAAGGAAAATAAACATAAAATGTAGAATAATAAAAGGATTCTAGTGAAGAGAGGATGCTGAGAGCTATCTCTAAAGTTAGGAGAGGGACTAAGATGGAAGTGCCATGTTTCTCAGGTACCTATTGTCAAAGAGAAATGCACCCTTTGGGGAGTGGTGTGATGTTTCACCTTCCAACTCATAAAATTGAAACACTCCTAGGATGTGGGTGACCTATATCTTGGAGTGATATCCAGAGATGGTGGGTTTTCGACTTAACCGATTTGAGTGATCGGTGAACCCTATGAACTACATTGTTTTGTTAGCAATTTTCTTGTCTGACATAACTAATGTAGGTGATAGATGAACCATGGAAACTTGGGCATTATTCCATTAGTGATTTTCTTGTTCAATATAACCAATTACTTTCCCCTCATTTTCCCTGTCCTTTAGTCAACCGATCAAAGAAGATATGGAACATTTGAACTATTCCAATAATTCTTGTTACTTATCCGATCCTTCCTTATCTTTCGCCCATGTAGGATTTTGTGGGTATGCAGGGAATAATGAGAGTTGTTCTGATAGTGATATAATAGCCCGAATTATCTACAACCTTTACAAAGAATCCTAAACGGTAATTTGGGGTACAAGAGGAACTCAAGAACATATCTTCTTGTTCCTTCAAAGGTCGATATTGTTGAATTTGCTTCCTTTTTTACCAGATTTTCCCTTTTTTGCCAAGTTTTGACCAATTTTTGTTAGTAAGACTTAGTAAGAGGAAGAACAATGCTAGAACATACATTTTTTGCCCAAAATTTCCCAAAAAATAACTAATTTATTCACAAGAAGTGCTTAGCAAGAGAAAAAGAGAGGAATGAAAAGAACAACCAAATTTTCATGTAACCTGGAAAATTTGAAATTTCCATGATCCAAGATAACACCATGACTTGTCAAATATTTTCTTTCAAGACATCAAAATGGCCTGGGGTTGATTTTGATAATAGTAAGATAGGGAGAATAATGAAATACAACATTCAAGACCAAAGGAGGATTATATGAATAATTAGTGATACCATTTTGGCTAACCAATACTTGAACACATTTATGAGGTTGATGAATGAATTGTTGAAGCCATATTATAGAAAATATGCAATTGTCTATATTTATTATATTCTTATTTATAGTGATAGTAGAGAGGAAAACTTATTGCAGATTAGAAAAATATTAAAGAGGTTTAAAGAGGAGGAGTTGATGATTAAAATCAATAGGTTCACTTTTATGAAGATTATATTATTATATTTGGTATTTGTTCTCTCAAATTAAGGATGAAAATGGATCCGTGTAACGTAAAGGAAATTGTAGAGCGGTCTACCCTCACAAAAAATTTTGAGGCAAGAAATTTCCATGGTTTATCAAGATTCTATAGGAATTTTAGTGGAAGGATTGTTCTAATCACTGAGACCATGAGAGGACACAAAAAGAGTTTTAGATGGACTATTTTCATAGATGTTTTTGAACATTTGAAGAAAAATGTCATTAAAAATCATGTTTTATCATTTCCAAACTTTCTCAAGGTATTTCATGTCAATTCCAATGTAAATGGAACAAACATTAGATAATTTCTTAGCAAAGAGAGCATGCCAATAACATATTTTAGTGCAAAGCTCAATGATGCAAATAAAATGTATTATGTCTATGATTAGAAGTTCTATGCCAATATATATTCGTTGAAGAAATAGAGGAATTACTAGTTTCCCAATTAATTTTTATTGTACACTCATCATCAGATCTTGTAATTTATTACCAACCTAATAGATATTAACTAGAGATGCATGAAGTGGGTAGAGTTTCCCTGAAGCTATTTTTTTTGTTAAACATAGAAGTGTAAAATATAATAAGGTGATATATGCATCAAGAGAAAAAGAGCATTGTTTTTTATTGAGATGTAGGTTAAGATTGTTAGTTTTGATGCAATGGGAGATTTCAATGATGAAGATGTAGATTTCAAGGATTCTCAGAAAGCATTTTTTTAACCAACTAGCATGAATAGAATACCATGGCTATATTAATTCATATAAGATGTATTTTTTTATTGATTTTGGTAAAAACTATATGTATCTCAAGTATCATTGAGGGATAATCTAATCAAAGAAAAGCACAATGGTCATTTGGTTAGAATTTTTAGGATGGATAATACATTTTCTTAGCTACGTCTGAGGTACTTTGTTATGATTACACTTTGTAAATATTTGTGAAAATTGAAATAATAGAATGTAAAAAAATTTCAATATTAAATGAAATCATAAAATACTTCAAGAACTAAATTGCATTTATATATTGGAGGCTTCTTTATGGAGACAACCTCCTTTTGAGAAGAGATATTTTATAATAGCTAATACCAAAAATAATATCTAACTTCATTAAAATATCAATATATATGTATTAGAATGCTAACCCTAATTCTCAAGGGTCAACCTTACAACACACAATAATATGAGATTCATTACAAAACCTAATGCCAATGCTCAAGGGCTAGTACCACACATGAAATAGGTGCATCATAAAATAATAGATGATTAGGATATTGAGGTCCTAACATGCTCTCCCCTTTTAAAAATATTTTTCTTCAAAGATTGATCTATTGAAACTATTATTGAATATATTAGAGAGGTTCCCAAGTTGCATATTTTGTTGAATGTGTTGTCATAGGACCAAAACATCAATGATGGAATGATTACACAATGTGTGCATTTATTTGGATAAGATAGCCTCAGATTTCAAGATGATGTATTTTTTTTCATCTAAAATTGGGAGATCATTTTGAACATGAAATTTTTACCAAAGGAAATTATTTAATTATGAGTCATGAATAATAGAATGAATCTTAGAAGATGAGGATAGGTTCAATTTATATGCTACGGTGCCAATTCGTTGCAACACTCAATATGGCCCATAAAATTTTGGTGCTAATTTTTGAATTACTTTAAGCTTAAAGGAAGTATGTTAGTATGGTTAAATTTACATAAAAACCACATCACCAATGGAAAATGAGTGTTTTGAGAGATGTTGATTATATTGTTTCTTCATCTAGTTCTAAGCATATACCAAATTATCCTTTATAACCCATTATAGATTTTCCCGATGACATAGAGTTGAATTTACAACTTGAAACTTGGAGTTACTCAAAAAATATGATATGAGAGGTGGTGGTGGTTGGCCATATAAAACTTAATAGGGATTCATGTTGGTTGAAATGTTGTACCAATGTCCAACAAGAGGGAATCATTTTTCCAAGTGAGTCTAGTATTTTGAGGAAAAATAGTCTAAGTGGGTCTCCAAGAATCTATTGAAAATATATACTTTTACATAAGTATGAGAGTGGTATGTTGAGCTCATTTTGAGATGTATCCCTTTTTTAAAAATATTTCCAAAAGTTTCTAGTGAAAGTGTGACCATGATCTGATGCCTTTTTAATAAGGAACCTTGATAGAAATAATTGAAAAACCTATCTACTATAACAACATAATGTTTAGAACGTTATCATAGAAGTATAGTAATTTAGTCCTTGCTAGGGATTCCCATGGTTTGGATGGAACCAATAGAGGTGTGAAAAATATTAGCTTCATGTTTTTAGGCTTTACATTGCAGTAAGGAATGCATGACTTAACATGGCACTCCCCAACTATGTATATGTGCAACCGGTAGGAATGTGACTTGAATGCACCAAGATTATTCATAATTTTATAAAGTGACTTGATGCCTTAGCACAGTGCACCTCCCAAATGAGTCTATGAGGAGGTACATAATATGAAAACTATAATGAGTGTATGAATCAAAGGTTAGATAAATAAATGTGTGACCTTAAATATCCTTTCCTTTCTCATACTTTATCACAGGTTGGAACAATTGCAATACATAATCCAATTCATGTGTTGCATACCATGTGGCTTGTTTTATGTTTGCAAGAATTAAAGTGAATTATAATAAAAGTGAATAACTATATCATACCTAATACATATTGGTTCCATTACTTAACTCCTTGGATAATAACATATAACTATTTTTCATAGGCGACATAATTTAAACTATGTTGCTAAGTGTCTCTTAGTGGTATGTAATTAAATATCATCTATTTTACCACTCTTTATTTATCTCTCTCTCTCTCTCTCTCTCTCCACCTTGTTTGTTGATATATTTTGGATCTTAGAACAATTTCGTAGGATTCTAACTAGTTTCCTCCCAATATTTCTAGTCATCTCTCTATGAAAGTGGTCGTTTTACTTTAGTGGGGAATTTTCATCTAATTTAATTTCCCAAGGGTTTTTGTCTTTCTTTGCTAATTTTTCTATTAGTTTTGTTTCAAATTATATGTAAGTAGGGTCCTAAATTGAGTTCATAATGTCTACAAATATAATGGTGCACTAGCGCAATATTTAGAGAGACATGCACAAAATATACAAGAGGAATATGTCCATGTTAAATTTGTAAGGAAATAATCTATTATTTATGAAGCACACATGCACCCCAAAATTAGATTTCAAGAATATAAATTCTCCAAATTGTTGCACACATTGAAAAGACAAGGTTGTGATAGTTACATTACATATGACTTATTTTTTAACACATTAAAGTTTTTAATACTTTCCACATTGTTCTCTAGTTGAGGGGCTTGATAAATATTAATTAATATCAACTTTTCCTTGGTTTAGCACAAGTCCTAGAATATGAGTAAACTTACTTACACATTTAACATACCTAGAGGCTAGATTAGTGTTTTAGAGAAGGAGGTCCAATTCTCTATGAATTATAATAGATCTTAAAAATTTGAGAAAGGATTTTGTATATTAAGGCCAAAAATAGAGCATTATCATATAAAACCATAATTCTCCTAAGCATTCCTTTTTTCAAATCTTCTCTATAATTTAAATAAGTTGTTTTATGCAATTAGATGTGCTGATTAAAATTATGTCTGATTGCAATATATTATGGTTAGATTAATGTATTTGATAATGTAAACCGATTTCCAAATTTATATAATTTAGATTTTTTTTTCATTGAGAAGGTTGAACTATTACCCATAACTAATTTTGAGGTTTTTAAGTTTCCAATCCTAACACTACCTCAAAATCCTCGCCACACCCCACCTTCATAAATTAGTCAAATTAAAATAGACGTTCATTTTTTACATCGATTTTTTTCTTATCTTTATATTTTCAATAAGAAATCAAATTATTTAAGATAATTTACATCTATAATTTTATTTAAATTAATAAATATATTTTATATGTGAAAATAATATCCACCCACCTAATAAATGAAGTAACATTCAAATCATAATTCCAAACAATATGCATACATAAACTAACAAAGCAAACCTCAATAATGTGTACAAAAAAATAATTCAATTCAATTTACTTATATTTAGATTTTTCTTTATAGTAGTTGATTCCTTCTTCAACCAACCACACCTACCTCATACAATCGATATACACTTTAAACAAAATTTATTAATGTTTCTTAGTATTTTATTTCACTCGATAGCAAGTTCTCTACATTGTTTGCACTTGTAACTTAAAAAGCATTAATCAAAATATAATTTACTATGAAACCTATTAGTAAATTATTATTTATTATGGTTTTTTTTATTAAATTATACATTTTCTTCTTGTGCTTAAAATGGACTATTTTAAATACACAATTATATTATGTATATATATTTTTGTTGGGATTTAATGAATTATATAGAAGTCTTGTATCTCCACCCATGTTTATCAATAAACATATAGTTTCTTATATTGTTAAATAAATGTACATCTAAATGAGTGAGCTCATTTGACTAAACAATCATGATTAGGGGAATCCAATCTGTCAATGCCATTTAGGTACTGAATTGGACTCTATCCATTCAACTATATAGAGAGATTTGTAATCTGGTGGATAGATATAAACAACCATCGTCCTCATCAATCCATATTTTAAAAATAATCTAATTTCATATATTTTATCAATTTTTATATTAATATCTAACACAATAATAAGATATTCAAAACGATTCAAAATCAACAATATAATTCTTAGTAAATAATATAGCTTCCATCACATTATTTTAAAAATAAATAAATGTAAAAACAAAGTTATCACCATAGATTATGCCAATGGCTGAATGATTCAAGCTAATCAATTTTCTCAGGATTGATCTTTTCCACTGCCGCCTCAGCCAACTTCTTGGCCACTGTGGTGGGCCTCTCCTCCGTTTGGAATTCAAACACTTGCTTTAGCAGATGTCAGACGGACAGGTTGATCCACCTTTGGCTGATCCATCAAGTGGAGCATTCATTCCTCCTCGGGATGATCCTTCTCCTCCTCTCAAAGCGATGGTTTGTGCTTGGTGCTCTCTGCTTTTATGTAATTCTCTTATGCTCCAAAATTAACAGGAACTTGAAAAGGTTATAACTTGTACTCCAAGTATCCGTTTGAGTCCATTTTTTTTAAACCACATGTTTTGATGAGAATAACACACTGGTCAACTTACCCTATCGGTTGGAGAAATTTTTGGCACATTTTGGGGCCTGAAATCTACCATGTTTAGGCCAAAAAATAGGATTTAAGTTGTAGTTTGGTTTTTTTCTTATTTTAGGGCATTAGTTAATTTTAGTCTATTAGTTGCATTATGAATTGGAAAGTTGGAAATTACTCTAATTTAGGTATGTAGAATATGTGTGGCAATTAATGTTCCCGTACGAATAAGCATGCGAAATTACTAAGAATAGCAGGTTCTAGTAAACTGCTAAAAATAGTAATTTCCGCCACCTAGAGTAGATTTAGTCAAAGTTAGTTAGAGTTTTCTTAGAAACTCAAGTTGGGAATTGTTTTCCTATTTAGGAAACATTGTAATTCATGATTCGAATGAATAAGGAGATCTATTTTCTTTTGGAGTTCATATTATTTGTAGTATATTGAGTTTATTTAGAATTTGGCTACATTATCTGGTATTAGAGCTGGTTTGAGTCTTAAGAAAAATGGCAAGAAGAGGAAGAGGAAGAGGAGGTGGTATTACCAGATGAATAGAATATATGCAAGATCTATAGAGGCAAGTTGCTGCGCTTGCTGCAATGATAACCCAGAGAGGAAATCAAGGTGGAGATGACATAGATGAAGAATAAGTTTTTGAAGAGGAGGAGATGCAAGTGCCACCTTTAGCTTTTGAAGAAAGGATGCTTCGAGCATTAGAAGGAAATAATTATGGGATAAAAGTTGACGTTTTAGAGTATGAAGGTAGTCTAAAACCATAGGAGCTGATAGACTAGTTGACTAGCATGGGGAATTTTTTTGAGTGGAAGGCTATGTCAGAAGAAAAGAACGTAAAATTTGCATACAAAAAATTAAAAGGTTACGCTATGTTATGAAGGGATTTCCTATAGAAAGAGTGGTCAAGAAAGGGGAAAGAAAGAATTAGGATGTGGAGTAAGATGGAGAAGAAGCTGAAAGATAAATTTCTCCAGGTGGATTATACACAAACCCTTTACATGAGGTTTCAGAATCTCAGAAAGAACTTAGAAACAATGCAATAATACATAGACGAGTTCTACAAATTTTCCATTCGTGTAGAGCATGAAGAAACTGGGGAACAAATGGCTACAAGGTATGTAAATGGACTAAAATTTTATATTCAAGATGAGATAAGTATGCACAGGATTAAGAGTATGGAGGATGAATATCAATTAGCCTTAAAGGCTGAGGAAAAACAAATTCGTCAAAGTTTTAGGAGATTACATAGAATGAATAGGGGGGCTCATCTTCCTTTCGTGGACAAGATAGTTTTAGCAAAGGTAGGGGAGAATCACCTCATGGAGTGGAAAAGCAAGAAGATACAAGATAATATTCCCAAAATCAACAAAGAGGTAGAGGATTTTCTAGGGGCAGAGGATATGCTAGCCATAGAGGATGGGAGGCTCCATGAAGACCATTTGTTTGTTACAGATGTGGTGAAGAGGGGCATCAGGATTTTGAATGCCTGCATTCTTATACATATTACAAGAGGCAAGAAGATGCTCCAAGAGTAAATCTTGTTGAAGTTGAACAAGTAGAAGATGAACAGGAACTATAAATTCCACCAAATGTTAAACAAAATTTAATGATCAAAAGGATGATGATTGCTCCAAGAAAGGATTTCAAGGGGGATGCATGGTTCCATAAAAATATTTTTAGAACAAGATGCAGTTCAGGAGGAAAGTTATGTAATGTTATTATTGATGGTGGTAGTTGTGAGAACATGGTTTCAAATGAGATGGTTAAGAAATCAGGTTTGCATTGTGAGAAGAATCCTAACCCTTACCATATTTCATGGTTTAATAAGGGTAATGAAGTTACTATTGATAAGAGATGTTTAATAAGTTTTTCTATTGGGAACAGTTAAAAGGATGAGATTTGGTGTGATGTTATTCCTATGGATGCATGTCATATGCTGCTAGGAAGACCATGGCAATTTGATAGAAAATTTATTCATGACGGGGGAAAGAATACTTATACTTTCTGGAAGGATGGCACAAAAATAGTTTTGCTACCTCTTAAGGAAGAGGGGAAGGCTGAAAATATGCTTTCTGCAAAGTAATTTGTGAAGGAGGAAAAGGAACCTAGTTTTTGTTATGCACTAGTCGCAAATAAGGATGAACCTGTAAGTGCACAAATACTAGTAGAAACAATAGATTTAATAGAAGAATTTTCTGATATTATTCTTAATGAGATACTAGATGGATTACCAACCAAAAGAGATATTCAACACCATATTGATTTGATTCCAGGGTCTTCACTCCCAAATCAAGAAGCTTATAGGATGAGCCCGACGTTGCATGCAGAGTTAAATAGGCAAGTGGTAGAGCTCATGAGAAAGGGGGCCATAAGGGAGAGTGTGAGTCCGTGTGTAACCCCAACTTTATTAACACCAAAGAAGGATGGAACATGGAGAATGTGCATGGATAAAAGAGTAATCAATAAAATTACAATCAAGTATAGGTTCCCAATACCTCACCTTGATGATATGATGGATGTGCTTGCTGGATCTAGGTATTTCACCAAGATTGATCTTCAAAGTGGTTACCATCAGATTCGAATCAGAGAAGGAGACGAGTGGAAAACAACATTCAAGACAAGAAATGGATTATATGAGTGGTAGGTGATGCCATTCGGGTTATCCAATGCACCTAGTAATTTTATGAGATTGATGAACACCATGTTTTGGGAGTATAATGGTAAGTTTGTTGTGTTTTATTTTTATGATATCTTCATCTTTAGTAAAACTAAAGAAGAACATCTGAGGCATCTTAGGGTGATATTTGAAGTGTTAAGGAAAGAGAAACTCTATGAAAATATGAATAAGTGCACATTTATGCAAGAGATTTTGGTATTCTTGGGCTTTATTATTTTAGCAAATGGGGTAAAGATGGACTCAAAGAAGATAAAGGTGATTATTGAATGGCCTACTCCACGGAGTATAACAGAGGTAAGAAGATTTCATGGTCTAGCAACATTTTACAAAAATTTCAGCAATATAGTAGCACCTATAACAAATTACACAAAAGGAAGGGAGTTTTTGTGGACAAAGGTAGCTAAGGATAGTTTTCAGTTCTTGAAGAAGAAGGTGATAGAGGCACCCATTTTGGCACTACCAGATTTGGATAAAGTGTTTGAGGTTGATTGTGACACCTAACATGGGGGTATTGGTGTTGTTCTAAGTCAATGTGGAAAGCCAATATCTCTCTTTAGTGAGAAACTGAATGAGGTAAGGAAAAACTGCTCTACTTATGATGTGGAATTTTATGCAATTGTATAAGTATTGAGGCAGTGGAGGCATTACTTAGTGCCTAAGGAGTTTGTGTTATTTACAAACCACATATCCCTAAAGTATGTGAATACACAAAAGCAGTTAAATAATGGGCATGCAAAGTGGGTATCATTTTTGTAGGGTTATACATTTCTCTAAAACATAAATCAGGAAAACATAATAAAGTTGCAGATGCATTGAGTAGGTGTGTGACTTTGTTTACCACTATCGAAAATGAGGTGGTGTGTTTTGAAGAAATAAAAGGTTTGTATTATTTTGATTCTGAATTCAAGAATATTTTTTAAAGGTTAATTCATCCATTGTCAGACAATGCAGGAGATGTCCAGGATGAGTACTATTATCTAAATTCCCCCCCCCCCCCCCCGGAAAAATTGATCAAACACGACCCTGCACAGAAAGAAATCCAAGGGACATTTATGTCTAACGAGCCTACATTTAAAATATGATAGTCAGGTTACAGGTAGGCTCTACAATGGAGTAGTAGGGTCGGGGAAGGGAAAAACAGTGTCAAAGAAAACCAAAGGCTCAAAGGAAAGAAACGAAGAAAGGCTCAAAGTCTTCGAGCTTTACAAATGATTCAGAGCGAGCCCAAATTGACTAAGTATGGAAGAATCAGTGGAAGCTTCCACGTGTCACATCAGTGCTTCTCTAAAGGTTAAACCCAAAAGTGGATGCTCAAACAAGTGTGGAGCTTCCACGTGTCCCAGACCCGAAAAGGGAGAGAGCCAGTCGTTGAAAAGTCCAAATGAGAAGAAAAAACCATGTGTCAGCTCAGCATAATTTCAAAAGAGAAATCTCAAGGCGGATACTCAAACTAGTGCCAACTCTCCACGTGGTCAGGGTCCAATAGAATTCAAAGAGTAGCGGGCCCAAATAAGTTAAGTATAAGAGTGTTGGGGGAGGGAAAACCAAGTGTCTCAACGATGCACATTCAAAGGCGCGGCCCAAAGTGGAGACTCAAACAAGCGCGAGGCTTCCACATGTCTAGGGTTTGAGAAATGCATCGGCCTAAATCAGTTAAGTATTGAAGACTCATGGAAGGAGCCACATGTCAGATCGGCACACATTCAAAGGTAAATCTAAAAGTGGGTCTCCTAAACAAGTGCTGGCCTTCCACGTGTCCCAGGTCCGAAAGAGGGACAGAGTCGACAGTTGAAAAGTCAAGATGGGGTAGAATCAGTGGAGGGTGTCACATGCCTCAACCATGTAAATTCAAGAGGGGCGGCCCAAGGGCCAGACTCAGACAAGCACCAAGTCTCCACATGTCCCGGGTAAGATATATGGCCCTGCCAAACAAAAGGACTTAGCCAAAACATAAAGGAATAGAGAAAAGCCATGGAAGGTGCCACGTGTCTCTTCGGCATAATTTCAAAAATGAAATCCAGGAGCGGTCCCCAAATGTGCGCCATCTCTACACGTGGCCATGCTTCAAGTCAAGGCGGGAAGGTGGGTCGTCGGAGGTAATTCAAACATTTTTGTTCGAAAAGGCGTAAAGTATAAAAATGAGCCACACATCCACTGATGCCCAAGGAGCCACATGTCAGGCCTAAATTACATGCGGGCCGGGGGCCTGGGGAGGAATTTTCACCCAAATGGAAAATGCGGACCAGCGGGCCCGAGGATGGTTTTTTGACAAGAATGAATTACGGGGCTGCGGGGCATTTTTTGCATTTTTGTATTTTTGTGCCAAAGGGTGCAAAGTGAATTTCAGGCCCGTGGACCCGTTTTGCTAACTGGTTTTTGCCATTTTTGTACGGACCTGACTCAAACATTCAAATGGACATATCTTTCGATCCAGTACTCAAAATTCAACAAATTTGGCACCATTAGAAAGGTCTCAACCTCGTCCACGCCATGGAAACCTAAGAATTTAATTTTGATGAGGTTAGGTGGGTGAAAAATGGGAAAAAATCTTCACACCATTAATATGCAATCCGATTGCTCCAACAACTAGATCAGATTTGATTTGATCCTTCGTTCTTCCTTCTTCAACATGCTGAACAAACATAGAGTGGCAGACTCGACAGATTGTGGGTGGATTTGTAGGGGCATTGATGGCTGGTAGCTGAGCTCCAAATCAATTTTCCTGCCTCTTTTCTTCTTCTCTCTTCACTGCATCTATAAAAGAAGGAGCTTGGCTCATTGTAAAGGGTTGGACATTTCCATGTTTTGCACCCTCCCTTCTTCCCTTGTCTGTAAGTGAATTTGTGGATTTTTCCAAACCTCCCATTTAAATTGTAATACAAACTTTTTCCTCTTGGCTACTGTAATGTACTATATCAACTGTGGAGCAATAATATATGTCTGTGGATGATTCTCAACCCTCTCATGTGTTCATTTTTGTCTTCTGATCTCTCATTACAGTTTGGTTATTTGTGCATGGTATTGTATTGCATTTCTATGGTCTGTGTTAAATTGTAAAATGGGTGTCTAACATTCCTTTGGTGCATCACCTCGTTAGCTTAGGTTTATTTTCTCATATCTTCTCAACCCTGTCTCCTTGGTAAGATAGAGTAGGTTTTAGAGTAGATCCTCTGCAATTTATTTGTATGCACCTGAACAGAGGAATAGGAACCGACCTTCATCCGGAGAGCTCTCTCAATTTCAAAGTCCCACACTTTGAGAGATGCTCCATGTTGTGCAATCACACCAAGAGTCCCAAATCATCTAGTTACAGGAACTTAGGGGTGCTATGATTCTACACTAACAGTTTTGGCACGCCTGGTGGGACAAAGAGGTCTCCATTTTTATTGCAGCAAGATTGATGTGCACTTGTTGTAAGTTTTTAGCTTTTAAGAAGCTCTGAAATTACACATCTGGTGACTCCAAAAGAGACAGAATCCACTGGTTTCAATAGTCCAAGCTTGTCAAGTTCATGAGAAGAATACAAACAAGGTCAAGAACTAGAGAGGAGGGACTATTTTTCTATCTGCACTTGTCCCCAGATAGAGGGAGAAGGGGGAGAAGAGCCAGAGGTCTCCATCTCCACCAAACATAACCTTGTCAACACCTCCTCCTGGTAGGCCATTCATTCAATCAACAAGGGTTCTCAGGCCAATCATAATGGCACAACCACCCAACCCCTATGTCAACTTCACTGGCAGCAACCCACTCGCTCTCAATGCACAAAATCTAGTCCCAGTTGCAGCATTAAAGAGCATCCCATATTTCACTGGAGAGAACCAGACTTCTCCTAGTGACCACATTCAAGACATTACAAATGTCTGCGCAATTCATGAGATCACTGAGATGGACATTATAGTCAAATTATTAGCCTCTTCACTCAAGGGTAAAGCTTCACAATGGTTTAGGAGTCTAACAACAGGCTCTATTCAGAATTGGGACCATCTGTGCAGAGCTCTTCACAACCAATTTGGAGAGAAGGGAGATAATCTATCCTTGTTGGAGCATTTAACAACCATCAAGAGGGCTCCTAATGAGTAGCTGACAGATTTCAACTTCAGATTTCAAAGGACATGGGATAGGATTCCATTGGCCGTGAGGCCCACAGATGAAGGTGCTTTCTTATACTTTCTTAGAGCTTTAAATTTTGATATTTCCTTAATGATTCAATCAATGGGAGGCACAACCTTACCTGCAGCCTATAACATTTCCATTAGAGCTGAAAATTGTTTAATTCAGGCTGGTAAACTTGCCCCTAGGCCACCTATGCCTCTGTATCTAGAACTAGGAGCTCCAAGCACTAGTCAAACACCCACATTAGCTCCCATACCTACTCCAAGAAATCAGAGTTTAGCTGAAGCTTCCACCTCATCCTCTAGCACTTCAAAAGAGCTACAAGAGGTTATGAAACAACTACAGAACCTTGGGAATGAGCTAGTGACTATCAAAAGGTAGCAAGCTCAGAGTTCTAGGCCATATCAGCCTCAAACTCAGTATCAGGCTAGACCCCCATATCAGCAAAATAGACAACCAGCTCAGGCTGCAAATCAAAACCAAAACCAAGGACAACCTCAAGCTGCTAGGCCTTTCCAACCATATGATCCAAACACAACTTCAACATCAAGGGCCTTGGTTCCAACACAAAACAATATGGCACAAGAATATGATTGGTGTTTCCCATGCAATCAGCCCCACAACCAGTCAATGTGTTTCAATGGTGCACTAAACCAGGCCTTGATGGTACAGACCATTGGTGTGTCCCAAGAGCCTAGTCAAGAGGAAAATCAGCAGCAAGAAACTTAGTAAGAGGCACCTCCAAGTGAGACTATGCTTGTTAATTGGTAGGCTGAAGACTTCTGTGGAGTTAACCAAGCCCCTTCTCAAAGTGTGGCTGCCAATACACGATCCAAGAAAAGGAATATTGGAGAGGGACGATTATCAAACTCAGGTAATCCTCAACCTTCTATTATTCCACAAGGTATTGGCACTCAAAGTGCAACTCCCAATGTGCAGAGTCAGCCCAAGCCATCCCACAGACCCACTCAGACACCGGTTGTAACGACCCATGTGCAAGAGAAAATGTACCAGGAAAGGGGCAGTAAAAAGATAGTTCAACCCCATTTAACATCATTGAACAAATGAAGAAAACAAATGTGGATATTTCAATGTAGGAGTCATTGGCTATCCCAGGGAAAAGAGACCTATTGCAGGATGTTATAGCCAATTGGTAAACCTCATACCAACCCCCCAACCAACAAGAGAAAGTGCTTACCAATGCGGCTCAGCCTGAAAGAAACCATGGAGGACAACAAGGTAAGAATCTGAAGCCCCCTCCATTCTATGTTTCATTGATCATTGGAGACAAATTGGTACATAATTACATGATTGATTCGGGGGCAAGTAGCTCTGTAATGCCAAAACAAATAGCCGATCAGCTGGGTCTTCAATACGAAGTCATCTCCAGGGGCATAGTGCAATTAGATGGGACAACGGTAACAATGGTTGGAGTCATCAAGGATTTGACCCTCACATTGCACGCATGCCCTAATGTGACTGTATTGCAAAACATATCAGTCATAGACTTGCCACCACATTTTGCATTGTGTTTGTCAAGAGACTTCACTGCTAAAATTGGAGGCTATTTGTCTGTTGATTGGTCACACATGCTTTTTAGAACAAGGTATGGAGCTAAGGCTACGATCAGATCTGAGCCCATTGTGGATTACCATATTGAGCCTTATGTACCTAGCCCAATCAATGCCAATTGTTCAGCCTTTGATCAGGAGGACCTCCCAAACATTTGTGAGGTAGATACCAAGGTTGGGTGTATTCCAGACTTGACCCTCGATGAGTGGGTGAACAAGAAGCATGCTTTTGACCCCTATAAGGAGATGGAGGAATCTGAGCTAGGAGTCTACTATTTACATGAGGAGAATCATCCTCTTCCTGACATCATTAAGCTAGACCACAAAGATGATAATGAGGTATGGCAGTTATTCTTTGATGGCTCAAGAAGTAGACAAGGAGCCAGAGGAGGAGCTATGCTTGTTTCGCCTCAAGGTATGAAATATTACTCAGCTTTCCATTTCCAATTTTCTTTCTCAAACAACACAGCAGAGTATGAAGCCTTGGTCCATGGACTGCATTGGGCAAGGAAAAGAGGGATTAAAAACTTGCAAGTGTTTGGCGACAGTGAGCTAGTTGCTAATCAAGTCTGAGGAAAAAATACTGCCAAGAATGATCTGTTAAAGAACTACAAGAACCAGGTATGGGACCTCATCGAGGATTTCAAAGCATTTGGCATCAATTCCATCCCAAGGAAGAAGAATGAAGCAGCAGACAGATTGGCAGCTATTGGGGCAGCATTTGATGTTGTAGAGAGTATCAAGAGTGATAAGTCTCAGCCCCATATCAAAGTGGTTGTGAGACCAAGCTGTCCCAGATAATAACACAAGTTGGCAGGTCTTCAAGAATGATCAGTAAATTGTCAACTTTCTACAAGAAGAAGGTGAGTTCTCTTCTAGAAACCAAGACAAATTAGAACAACAGTATGGTGACAAAGTGGTGCAGCTGAGAACCAACAAACTACCAAAGGGTCTTGTAACTTTGGAGTCAATCTTTAACCCAAATGATCAATTCTGAAAGGAGAAAGAAAGTGTTTAGGTAAAGGGTGAAGATTCAGAGCCCATTTCCATAGAAGAAGGAAAAACGTTGTGAATCGGCAAGGTAAGTACTCAACAAGAAAAATCTGAATTCATTCAACTTTGTCAAGAATTCCCAGATGTCTTTTCCTGGACTTACAAATATTTAAGAGGTTTCAACCCAAAGTTGGCACAACACACTATCGAGCTAGATCCAGGATCTAAGCCTTTCAGACAGAAGCAAAGGCCAATAAATCCTCACATTGAGCCTCTCATGAGGAAAGAGTTGAACAAGCTAATTGAGGCCAGCATCATCTTCCCTATCAAGCACTCAAGTTGGGTTGCAAACTTGGTGCCTGTGAGGAAAAGAAATGGAGAAATCAGACTGTGTGTGGACTTTCATGATCTGAATAGAGCATCACTCAAGGATCATTATCCACTTCCATCAATGGAACAGATCCTACAGGTTGTAGCTGGCTCTGAGAGGTTTTCATTGCTAGATGGATACTCAGGATATAATCAGATAATGGTGAAAGAGGAAGATCAATTTAAGACAACCTTCACCACCAAATGGGGTACATATGCTTATAAGAAGATGCCATTTGGACTATCAAATGCCAGAGCAACATTTCAGCGAGCTATGGACATGGAATTCAAAGGCTTAATCAACAATATTGTCCTAGTGTATCTAGATGATATCACCATCTTCTCAAAGAATGTTGTAGACCATCTCTTCCACCTCAGACAGGTATTCCAGAGGTGTAGAAGATTCAGGAGTGTCATTAAACCCAAAGAAGTGTGTGTTCTTGGCACATGAGGGAAATTGTTGGGCCACATTGTCTCAAGAGAAGGGTTAACAATTGATCCTGAAAGGGTTGAAGCCATTCGAACACTTCCATTGCCACAACACAAGAAATCTCTCCAAAGCTTCTTGGGGAGAATAAACTTTGTTCACAGGTTTGTGCCTGATTTTTCCACTCTTGTGAAGCCTTTAACAATGATGTTGAAGAAGAGTCTTGCATTTAAATGGACAATAGAAGGAAAAGAGAGTTTTGAGGCCATCAAGCTCGTAATATCACAGGCCCCAACTCTTATTAAACTAGAATTTTTGAAGGACTTCATGCTATATGCTTTTGGAGGGTCAGACACAATCTCAGCTATCTTGGTTCAGCCTAACAAGGAAGGTTCAGAACAACCCATAGCCTTCTTCAGTCAGAGCTTGGAGGATTACAAGGTAAAGTACTCTTTCATTGAGAAGCATGTCCTTGTTGTCATTAGGAGTTTGAAGAAGTTCAGACACTTAGTCTCGAACAATAAGATTCAACTGCTAGTATCTCATGCTGGTGTCAAATATTTTCTCCTAAACAAGGACTTGAATGAGAAGAGAGCCGGTTGGATCACTCGGGTAATGGAGTATGACATTGAAATCAAGGTGACCAAACTGGTTCATGGCAAGGGTTTTGTGAGCAGCTCACTTCCAAGCAACAAGCTGAGTCAGTGGATGAAGAAGAGGTTGTCCTATTACTATAGAATGATCAAGAACAACCAGCTAATGATGCACCTATTCCATGTTGGACTCAAGCCTTGGTGCATTATCTCTAGACAGGTTTGTGCCCTCTAGAATGGAACAAAGCAAAAAGGAGATACTTCAGACTACAAGCCATCCCATATGTGCTTGTTGGCGGAGTCTTGTTCAAGAAGGATATCAATAGTGTCCTATTGAGGTGCATTGGGACAGGCCAAATTGAGAGAGTGTTGCATGAGTTCCATGATGGAGAAGTAGGAGGCCACTTTTCCCCTCAAGTAACAGCTCTCAAAATCATGAAATCTAGGTTATTACTAGCCTACGGTGTTTAGGGACTGCTACTCATGGATCAAGAAGTGCAAGAAGTGTGCATTCTTCACAGGGAAGGAGAAGTTAGCAGCCCTACCCCTTCACCCAATTTCAGTGGATCAACCATTCATGCAATGGGGATTAGACTTCATTGGAGTGATTAACCCAAACTCAAGCCAGGGCCACAAGTGGATACTTACAGCAACAGACTATTTCACCAAGTGGACTGAGGCAGTGGCACTTAAGGAAGCAAATGAATCCAACATCTTGGATTTCTATGAAGGAATAGCCACCAGGTTTGGAGTCCCTGCCACTATTATATCAGATAATGCATTGGCATTCCTGGGTACAAGGATCACTGAATGGGATGTCAAAAATGGTGTATACCTCAGCACTTCATCAAACTATTACCCTCAAGGTAATGGCCAAGCAGAGTCCACAAACAAGAACCTATTAAGGATTATCAAAAGGACTCTTGATGAAAATTAGAGAACTTGGCATACAAAGCTCAAATCAGCTCTATGGGCTGATAGGATCACATCCAAAAGGTCTACAAGTAGCTCCCCATACAAGCTTGTATATGGAAAAGAGGTAGTATTTCCCATATCATTGGAGTTTCCTGCTTTGGAGCTCATGAAACAGTTGGAACTAGGTGAGTTTGAACCTATGGAAATCAGGTATACAGAGCTGATGGAAGTAGGAGAGGCAAGAGAGCATGCAATATAGATCATGGAGAAGGATCAAGCATTGATCAAGAAGAGTTTTGATAAGAAAGAAGGGGACTTAGTTCTGAAATGGGATGCAGATCGGGCAAATCTAGGAAGGCATTCCAAGTTTGATGCCATTTGGAGTGGCCCCTACATGATCACAAGGTGTAAAAGTAGCAATGCCTTCCAGCTGGATAAATTGGATGGAAAAGAATTGCAGATTCCAGTCAATGGGATCCATCTCAAACATTGCTACTGAAAAGGAAGGTTCCACCCTTGTAAATATTAGCATAGGACTTTAATTTCCCTAAGTGCATATGCACATTGTCTTGTTGTAGCATAGGTTTTATTTCCCTAAGTTCTCAGGTACAGTTTTTTTTGTTGCTCCAAGTTTGCATCGTTATGTAGTTCGATGTGCCTATAGGTGAATGCGCCAGGCCCTTCAAAATTTGCAATAGGGAGACCCATAGTTTCCATAACAGTTGCTCATTTTAAAATAGAAAAAATACAGAGCAACTAAAATCAGGTCTCAAAGGGTCCATTTCTAGAAGAACAGGACCAACATCAGGCCACCACCCATGACTCTGTGCCCAATGGATACAACAAGGCAACTGATCTCTTCATCTAGCAGGCAGATGCCCCTGGGAGTCGACAAATTGTTATCTCAATTTTTCCCCCCGGAAAAATTGATCAAACACGACCCTGCGCAGAAAGAAATCCAAGGGAAATTTCCATCGAACGAGCCTACATTTCAAATCCGATAGTCAGGTTACAGGTAGGCTCTATAATGGAGTAGCAGGGTCAGGGAAGGGCCAAACAGTGTCACAGAAAACTAGAGGCTCAAAGGAGAGAAACAAAGAAAGGCTCAAAGTCTTCAAGCTTTACAAATGATTCAGAACGAGCCCAAATTGACTAAGTATGGAAGAATCAATGGAAGCTTCCACGTGCCACATCGGTGCTTCTCAAAAGGTTAAACCCAAAAATGGAGGCTCGAACAAGAGCGAAGCTTCCATGTGCCCCAGACCCAAAAAGGGACAGATTCGGCCATTGAAAAGTCCAAATGAGTGGAAAAAAACCACGTGTCAACTCAGCGTAATTTCAAAAGAGAAAGCTCAAGGCAGAGACTCAAACTAGCACCAGCTCTCCACATGGTCAAGGTCTAATAGAAGTCAAAGAGCAGTGGGCACAAATTAGTTAAGTATAAGAGTGTTGGTAGAGGGTGCCAAATGTCTCAACAATGCACATACAAAGGTGCAACCCAAAGCGGAGACTCAGACAAGCACGAAGCTTCCACATGTCTAGGGTTCGAGAAAGGCATCGGCCCAAATCGGTTAAGTATCGAAGACTCACGGAAGGATCCACATGTCAACTTTGCACACCTTTAAAGGTAAATATAAAAGTGGGTCTCCTAAACAAGCGCTAGCCTTCCATGTGTCCTAGGTCTGAAAGAGGGACAGAGTCGATAGTTGAAAATTCAAGATGGGGTATAATCAATGGAGGGTGCCACGTGCCTCAACCACGTAAATTCAAGAGGGGCGGCCCAAGGGCCAGACTCAAACAAGCACCAAGTCTCCACATGTCCCGAGTTAGATATATGGCCCCCAAAACAAAAGGACTTAGCCAAAACATAAAGGAACAGAGAAAAGCCATGGAAGGTGCCATGTGTCTCTTCAGCACAATTTCAAAAATGAAATCCAAGAGCAGTCCCCAAATGTGCACCATCTCTACACGTGGCCATGCTTTAAGTCAAGGCGGGTCATTCGGGGAATTTCAAACTTTTTGAATCGAAAAGGTGTAAAATATAAAAATGAGCCGCACGTTCGCTGACGCCCAAGGAGCCATGTGTTGGGCCTAAATTACATACAGGCTGGTGGACCTAGGGAGGACTTTTCGTCCAAATGGAAAATGCAAACCAGTGGGCCCGAGGATGGTTTTTTGACAAGAATGAATTGCGGGGCTGCGGGGATTTTTTACATTTTTGTATTTTTGTGCCAAAGGGCGCAAAGTGAATTTCGGGCCATCGGACCAGTTCTGCTAACTGGTTTTCACCATTTTTGTACGGACCCAACTCAAACATTCAAATGGACATATCTTTCGATCCAGTACTTGAAATTCAACAAATTTGGCACCATTAGAAAGGTCTCGACCTCGTCCATGCCATGGAAAATTGAGACTTTAATTTTGACGAGGTTAGGTGGGTGAAAATGGGAAGAAATCTTCACACCATTAATATGTAATCCGATTGCTCCCGATAACCAGATCAGATTTGATTTGATCTGTCATTCTTCCTTCTTCAACATGCCGAATAGACATAGAGCAGCGGACTCGACAGATTGTGGGTGGATTTGCAGTGGCATTGATGGCTGGTAGCTGAGCTCCAAATCAGGTTTCCCACCTCTTTTCTTCTTCTCTCTTCACTGCATCTATAAAAGAAAGAGCTTGGCTCATTGTAAAGGGTTGGACATTTTGTTTTACACCCTCCCTTCTTCCCTTGTTTGCAAGTGAATTTGTGGAGTTTTCGAACCTCCCATTCAAGTTGTAATACAAAGTTTTTCCTCTTGGCTACTGTAATGTACTGTATCAACTCTGGAGCAATAATATATGTCTGTGGATGATTCTCAACCCTCTCATGTGTTCATTTTTGTCTTCTGATCTCTCATTATAGTTTGGTTATCTATGCATGGTAGTTGTATTGCATTTCTATGGTCTATGTTAAATTACAAAATGGGTGTCTAACATTCCTTTGGTGCATCACCTCGTTAGCTTAGGTTTATTTTCTCATATCTTCTCAACCTTGTCTCCTTGGTAAGATAGAGTAGGTTTTAGAGTAGATCCTCTGTAATTTATTTGTATGCACCTGAACAGAGGAATAGGAACCGACCTTCATCCAGAGAGCTCTCTCGATTTCAAAGTCCCACACTTTGAGAGATGCTCCATGTTGTGCAATCACATTGAGAGTCTCAACTCATCTAGTTGCAGGTGCTCACGGGTGATGTGATTCTGCACTAACAATTTTGGCATGCCCGGTGGGACAAAAAGGATCAGAATCCACTGGTTTCAACAGTCCAAGATTTTCAAGTTCATACAAACAATATCAAGAACTAGAGAGGAAGGACTATTTTTCTATCTACACTTGTCGCCAAACAGAGGGAGAAGGGGAAGAAGATCCCAGAGGTATCCATCTCCACGAAATAGAACCTTGTCAACACCTCCTCCTGGTAGGCCATTCATTCAATCAAAAAGGGTTATGAGGCCAATCATAATGGCACAACCACCCAACCCCTATGTTTATTTCGTGGGCAGTAGCCCACTCACTCTCAATGCACAAAATCTAGTCCCAGTTGCAGCATTAAAGAGCATCCCATATTTCACTTGAGAGAACCAGACTTCTCCTAGTGACCACATTCAAGACATTGCAAATGTCTGCGCAATTCATGAGATCATTGAGATGGAAATTGTAGTCAAATTATTAGCCTCTTAACTCAAGGGTAAATATTTACAATGGTTCAGGAGTCTAATAACAGGCTCTATTCAGAATTGGGACCTTCTGTGCAGAGCTCTTCACAGCTGATTTGGAGAAAAGGGAGATAATCTATCCTTGTTGGAGAATTTAACATCAATCAAGAGGGCTCTTAACGAGTAGCTGATAGATTTCAACTTTAGATTCCAAAGGACATGGGACAAGATTCTATTAGCCGTGAGGCCCATAGATGAAGGTTCTTTCTTATACTTTCTTAGAGCTTTAAATTCTGATATTACCTTAATAATTCAATCAATTGGAGGAACAACCTTACCTGTAACTTATAACATTTCCATTAGAGCTGAAAATTGTTTAATTCAGGATGGTAAAGTTGCCTCTAGGCCACCTATGCCTTTGTATCTAGAACTAGGAGCTCTAAGCATTAGTCAAACACCCACATTAGCTCCCATACCTACTCCAAGAAATCAGAGTTTAGTTGAAGCTTCCACCTAATCCTCTAGCACTTCAAAAGAGCTACAAGAGGTTATGAAACAATTTTAGAACCTTTGGAATGAGCTAGTGAATATCAAAAGGCAGCAAGCTCAGAGTTCTAGGCCATATCAGCCTCAAACTGAGTCTCAAGCTAGGCCCTCATACTAGCAAAATAAACCACCAGCTCAGGCTACAAATCAAAACCAAAACCAAGGACAACCTCAAGCTTCTAGGCCTTTCCAACCATATGATCCAAACACAAATTCAACATCAAGGGCCTTGGTTCCAACACAAAACAATATGGCACAAGAATATGACTGGTGTTTCCCATGCAATCAGCCCCACAACCAGTGAATGTGTTTCAATGGTGCATTAAACCAGGCCTTGATGGTATGGACCATTGGTGTGTCCCAAGAGGCTAATCAAGAAGAAAATCAGTAGCAAGAAACCGTAAAAGAGGCACCTCCAAGTGAGACCATGCTTGTCAATTGGCAAGCTGAAGAATTACATGTAGTTAACCAAGCCCCTTCTCAAAGTGTGGCTGCCAATACACGATCCAAGAAAAGGAATATTGGAGAGGGAAACTTATCAAAATCGGGTAATCCTCAACCTTTAATTATTCCATAAGGTATTGGCACTCAAAGTGAAACTCCCAATGTGCAGAGTCAGCCGAAGCCACCCCCAGACCCACTCAGACACTAGTTGTAAGGACCCATGTGCAAGAGAAAAATATACCAGGATAGGGGCAGCAAAGAGATAGCTCAACCCCATTTAACATCATTGAACAAATGAAGAAAACAAATGTGAATATTTCAATGTGGGATTCATTGGCTATCCCAGGACAGAGAGACCTGTTGCAGGATGCTATAGCCAATTGGTCAACCTCATACCAACCCCCCAACCAACAAGTGAAAGTGCTTACCAATGTGTCTCGGCCCGAAGGAAACCATGGAGGACAACAAGGAAAGAATTTGAAGCACCCTCCGTTCTATGTTTCATTGATCATTGGAGACAAATTGATACATAATTGCATGATTGATTCGGGGGCAAGTAGCTCTGTAATGCCAAAAAAATAGCCGATAAGTTGGGTTTATTTTCTTGTATCTTCTCAACCCTGTCTCCTTGGTAAGATAGAGTAGGTTTTAGAGTAGATCCTCTACAATTTATTTATATGCACCTAAATAGAGGAATAGGAACTGGCCTTCATCCAGAGAGCTCTCTAGATTTCAAAGTCCCACACTTTGAGAGATGCTCCATGTTGTGCAATCACACTGAGAGTCTCCACTCATCTAGTTGCAGGCACTCAGGGGTGCTGTGATTCTGCACTAACAAGTACATTTTACAGGATGGCTATCTATTCAAGGGATGCCAAATACATATTCCAGTTAGGTCTTTGAGAGAGAATATAGTGAAAGAGTTGCATAACAGAGGATTCACTAGGCATTTTGGTAAAGACAAGACAATAGCCTTGGTAGCAGAGAAATACTATTGGCCAAAGCTGAAAAAAGATGTGGTAAGATATGTGGAGAGGTGTCGAATTTTCCAAGTCTCAAAAGGCCATGCACAAAATACAAGGTTGTATATGCCGTTGCCTGTTACTAAAGGGTCGTGGACAGATTTGAGTATGGATTTTGTTTTGGGATTACCAAAAAACAAAACGAGATAATGAATCAATTTTTGTGGTTGTTGATAGGTTTTCTAATCTATGGTTCATTTTATTACTTGTAAGAAAACAAGTGATGCGACAGGATTAACAGATTATTTTTCAGAGAAGTTGTTCGTTTGTATGGTGTTCCAAAAACCATTACTTCAGATAGGGACAAAAGGTTCTTAAGTCACTTCTAGAGGACTTTATGGAAGAAGATAGGAACTCAACTACAGTTCAGCAGTGTCTATCATCCTCAGACCGATGGGAAAACAAAGGTGATAAATCAGAGTTTGGGAAACCTGTTAAGGTGCATAGTTGGGGCAAATCTGAAACAATGAGACTCAACATTACAACAAGCTGAGTTTACATATAACAGTTCCATAAATAGATCCATAGGAAAGTCTCCATTTTTAATTGTGTATGGGAGTAATCCAAATGGGGTGTTATATTTGGTACAACTACCAATTGATGGCAGAGTTAGTGATGATGCAGAAGCATTTGCTGAACATATACAACAATTGCAGGAAGAAGTGCAGAAGAAGTTGTAAAATAGTAATGATAAGTATAAGGAAATAACATATGTGTACAGAGGGAGAAAGGTATTTACAGTTGGTGAGTTGGTTATGGTATACTTGCAGAAGGAAAGGTTTCCAAAAGGAACCTATAACAAGCTGAAGTACAAGAAGATTGGTCCCTGCAAAGTCGTGAACAAAATAAATGATAATGCTTGAGGTAGAATTGTCAGGGAATTTTGATATTTCTCCAGTGTTTAACGTTTCAGATTTGTATTCTTTTCATGGGGATAGTGATGAAGGAGATGCTATTGACGAAGTAGTAGATTAGAGGTAGTAGGTTCTGGTGAAGAAGAAAGAATAAGTGGATCGGATTCTAGATAAGAAAACAATGGACACACGACATGGGAAATACAACAAATATTTGGTACATTGGAAAGGACCGGAAAAAGAGGACAATACTTGGGTCACAAAGTGGTAGATTAAAAAGTTGGATGCAAATAAGTGGAAGCAGTTTGAAGAAGACAACTTGCAGGAGCTACATTTTTTTCAAGCAGGGGAGAATGATGCGCAAAAATTCTCAAGAACTTGAAAAATGTATAACTTGTGGTCCAGGTGTCTGTTTGAGTCCATTTTTTTTAAAACCACATATTTCGATGAGACAAACGCAACAATCAACCCGCCCTACCAGTTGGAGCAAGTTTTTGGCACATTTTTGGGCATGAAATCTGCCATCTTGAGGCCAAAAATTAGGATTTAAGTTGTAGTTCAGTTTTTTCCTATTTTAGGGCATTAGTTAATTTTAGTCTATTAGTATCATTATGAGTTGGAAAGTTGGCAAATCCTCTAATTTAGGCATGTAAAAGACGTATGGCAATTTTTGTGCTCGTACGAATAAGCATGCGAACTACTAAGAATAGTAGGTTCTAGTAAACTGCTAAAAATAGTAATTTCCGCCACCTAGAGTAGATTTAGTCAAAGTTAGTTAGAGTTTGTTTGGCAACTTGAGTTGGAGTTGTTTTCCTATTTAGGAAACATTGTAAAAACTTCTAAAAATAGTAATTTCCACCACCTAGAGAAGATTTAGTCAAAGTTAGTTAGAGTTTGTTTGGCAACTCGAGTTGGAGTTGTTTTCCTATTTAGGAAACATTGTAAAAACTTCTAAAAATAGTAATTTCCACCACCTAGAGAAGATTTAGTCAAAGTTAGTTAGAGTTTGTTTGGCAACTCGAGTTGGAGTTGTTTTCCTATTTAGGAAACATTGTAATTCACAATTCGAACGAAGAAAGAGATCTATTTTCTTTTGGAGTTCATATTATTTGCAGTATATTGAGTTTGTTTAGAATTTTGCTACATTACTCTCGTACTTTTTATTTTCCCTTTTAACATTTTCTAGTGCCTATGTAACGTTTTTGTGGGACCGTGAGTTTTCCGGTCGCCCCTACTCTTATAACTGTCTTTTATTTTAATTAATATAAAGGGCAGTTCCAATAATAAAACAAGTCTATTGCAATTCATAAAGTTTATTACAAACAAACGGTCTCCAACAACTCTAAAAACACTTTAAAAAGGAAATTCTTCATGATTATCTAAGTTTCCCAAGATAATCGAGTAAATGTAAATGAACTTATTTTCGAAGTAAATGTAACGTTGTAAGCTAAAACCATTCGGTAAAATAATATTATCGATTGCATTCAATTCAATTCAATTCAATGTATTGTTTACTGTTTTCAGTAATCTCTTTTGAATTATCACCTACTATTTTCAATGCAAAGCATTTCTAAGGAACATGATAATGAATTTCATTTTCCAAACAACATTAATATCCGCAAGATAAACATATCGCCTGTTTTTTTTTTACCTGAATATATTCCTATTCGCTTAGTAGAAAAGTTCTAACCCTTAAATAAGACAAGTGAGAGAAAATATAACTTTAATATAGACTGTCAAATTTACATACAATAGAGTAAACCAAAGTTCGCAGATTATTTATATATGAAAGTTTTCTCTGCAAGATTTTGAAGCCATTCCATATAACACTAATATCATAGGCAGAATAAAGTATGCTGCAGCAGTATCCTCCACAATTTATGGCAGAGTGTAGCCTACAAAACACAGAGGAACAAACTCAAGTTATTCTCAAAGTAATTAATTATTGTAAGAGGGAAGGCAAGGAAAGGTTCTTTTAAGTTCGTCAAGAACTTTTTGTTTTAGGTCTACAAAGTAATAGTATATAAGGTTACAGCCTGTTATATATTTATATATAATTGAAGCTTTTCTTACTTACTTCCACACTTGAGGCCAGAGTGTTTGAGTTGGAAGTTGCAGCGTTTTGGAATGGTGAGCGCAGCGTCTGGATTGAAAACCTTCTGAGATTCAGACATCTTTATCAGAGCACAGAGACACGAAGGATTGCTTGAGACTTCTCGAGCTGCAGCACAACATTTGGAGGAAACAGTGGCATTTGGATCTTGGCTTGCCTCTGCACAAGCTGCCATTTTCAGGGCTGCGGCTTCCACTGATGTGTTTCCACACTCTCCTGCACCCACTACAATGTGTGCCATCAAAGCAATGGAAAAAAACATGACAATAAAAGACTTGGTCAGAGACTCCATTGAAGTTTTTTCAAACTTTTCTCTTGAAGATGATGTGGTTGATAGTTTGTGGGGATTATATAGGGCTGTGAAGGTGGTGAAATTAGTGGATGAGAAAGTGGGTGGGATGAGAAATTATTTTTTGCGGGACACAGATGTTCGAAACTTGAGCACCCAACTTAGTGAAAGATGATGGGAAATATTTAATTTCCATTTTAGTAAGCTTTACAAGTGTTATTTGCCGGTTGGCCTTGTAGTTTCCAGTTAATTTTAGAGGAGCATGGTGGCAGCAAATACTTATGTTCTCGTAGGAAGTATGTCACCTCAAATTGTTTTTTAATATTTCTTTATCCTCCTCAGAAATTGTTTGTATGGGTGCGGCGGCTCTACCGACAGCTCTACAAGACTGTTTAGCACGTAAACGTTGATGTCATGCAATTATCACAATGACCGCATGGAGATATTTTAAGCGTCTCTATTTTCTTTTCTTTTTTAAGTGTTCTACGAGTTATGTGTTTTTAAACTAGCAATTGTACGTGAAATGTATGATGGAAACGCCGAAGGGAATGCATCAAAAAAGTTAATGTGGAGGGAGTGAAACATTGGGAGAGGAAAAGGGCGATGAAAAAGGGGTTTGAGGGAGCAAAAGTTGAAGGGAGGGGAAAGTGCAAAGGGGAACTAATGTGAAACTCTACTCTTGTAAAACCACAAGTCATGTTTGGTAATCATTTGAAGGGAAAATGGTGTACGATGTGCAAATTGTTGAGGCATTGTATTTTGGAGATATCTTAAAAAGCAAGAAATGGTCTACAAGAAGTGTCTATCTATCAATAGTTTTGTTTACAAATCTAGCCCTATGGTTTTTTGGTTAGTTTGAACAAATGTAAATGTAAGGGGAAATTGCTTGCGTGGCTCACGAGAAACTTAAGAGATAGGGATATGTGGAGTGGACCTACCCTCCTAGGGTTGTGATTTCATGGACATTTGTAGTCAAGGTTTCTCTCTGGCTATTAGGGTAACGATCAGGATCTCCCTCATCAACAATCTTTAAGGCGTCATTCGTAAATGACCATTAGTGTAAAGGATTTTGAGTGAACAACATTTAATTTTTTAGATAAGACGAATGCATGAATTAAAAGTTTCAAATCAAGTGGGAATTAAATACCTGTATGTCCCACACCTATGCCATGACTGACATTGTTCCTGCCAAAATAATATTTACTATGTTTTCTCCATATTATCATCTCCAACTCACTTGCACTATTCACGTGAGTGCAAAATCCAATACATTCGAGGCTCAAAAGCTATATGTAATGATTCATTATTGCTATGGTACTTTGTGGCACTCGTTTTCAGTTTTAACCTCGAGTAATTGTAGGAAAGAAGGTGATGTGCAAACAACCATCTTTGATCAAAAATTACGAATCATGCGCTAGGGGTTGTCTAGTGGCGGCAACATGGAGACTGCCAAAAAATAGGCTTTGCTATTTATTTTATTTTATTTTTTGGCATCAAGGTTTTTGAGTGGGTGACATTTAATTTGTTAGATAAGGCGAAGACATGAATGAAAATTTAGAAATAAAAATGTGGTAATTAAATACTTGCATGTCTCACATGTATTCCACAGCTCAAATTGTTCTTACCCAAACAATTTATGTTATCTTTGCTCCACTTTTTCATCTCAATCTCACTCTTATTACTCACATGAGTGCAATTTACGCTTAAAGAGGCTAAAATAAAAAATGGGCTATATGTAATGATTCCTTATTATAGCACCTTGTGGCACCCCTTTTCAATTTTAAGTGCGAGCAATTGCAAGGAAGAAGGAGATGTGCAACCATCTTTGATCAAAACTTACGAATCATGCAGCAGGGGCTATCCGACGGTAGCAACATGGTGCCCGCCATTAAATGGGATTTGCTATTTATTTTTTGACTTCAAGAATTTTGAGTGGATGACATTTAATTTGTTAGAAAAAGCACAGACATGAATGGAAATTTGGAAATAAAAATGTGGGAATTAAATACTTGCATGTCCCACATGTATTCCATGACTCAAATTATTCTTACCCAAACAATATTTGTTATTTTTGTTCCAATTTGTTGTCTCAATTTCATTCGCATTACTCACATGAGTGCAATTTGTGCTTAAAGGGGGCAAAATAAAAAAATGGGGAAACTCAAATAGGTTCCACATTCAAAACCCAATCATTACCGATAATTAAGTTCCTTTAACTATAGGTCATAATGTGTGGAAAGAGAAGTATTAGACTAAGCCTCCATTTAAATACCTCCATGCAATGTAACTTTTCTACGGTTCAAATTATAACACCCAAATCATGCCATATCATTATACTCACTACCTAGGTTACACAATCTCTAAAAAAAAATTGGGGAAAAAACTTAAATAAAATTAGTGATACTTATGTTACTTTCATTTGTTGGTCGACAATTTTTTCATATTTCCTAATGTGGCTTGGATGTATTCTATGTTGTAAATGCAAAAGCAAGTCCACCATTGGAAGATTTCAACACGGTCTATTTGCAGGCTTGTCATAGCTATTCAAGCAGAAATTTCGAAGTTTAGATTTAAAAAAGAAAGAAATTCATGGGCATGAGGCAGAGGCCATCCAAAAGATGGGTCACAAAGATCAAAGATGCCACACCGAAGATCAAAATGCGGGTACATAATTTTAAGATCGTGGATGAATCTACATGGGTGTGTGACAAGGCCGCTAACCTAATTAGGTGCTCAACCACCCAAAACATTGATAAAGATTAAAATGGTGACATGGAATTTTAATGGCTGCCAAGGATGGCACATATTGACAAGTGTTGTCAATGTCTTTGTAAACCAAATATTTTCCATTCGTGTCTTGATGCATGTCAGACGAAGCAACCCTGATTCCAAAAATAAACACCTTTGACATAAATATTGCAACATACCTTGCCAATAAAATCCATTTTAAGAAATGTTGGTATTTTATTTGTTACACCCATCTTAAAATTTGGAGGTTGATTAATGTTTGCACCAATTCAAAAACAATGAGTTTCTTTGGCTATATTTTTATTTCCTTTCCTTGCATGTAAAGTCTATAGGAAATAATATTATGATAAGTAAGTTTGGATATAATTTCACAAAATGTGTTGGAGTCTATACATAGAAAGATAATGGTGATTATAGACAATATTTTGGATTATGATCTAGAAAGTGACACAAATTCTGACTTACATAATATCTTAAACATTATAGAAAAATAGGTACAAATCTAGAAAAGAAAAGTGAAGGCGAATATAACATTACAAGACATGATTTCTGATTTGAACATTTCATTCCAACATTCTACAATGGAAAAAAATGAGAAAAATAACCATATATGTAGTTGATGCACGTTTAGATGAAGTACCCAAAAAATAATAACCAGTTTTAACAATGACATAAGACATTATATAGATTGCATTTGATTTATTTTCCACCCTGATATTTAAAAAATAAAATAAAAGAAAGAGAACTATTGGCCTGCATCCAGCTAGTCCCCTGAATCAATGCCGCGACACAATTTCAGCATCTTCTCTAGGCTCTTGGCTCTTTCATACAGCGTAGTGCTCAGCTTTTGGGCCGTTACTTCATCCAGCGTGTCATGAAACGTTAGCAATGGCATGCTCACCTTCTCAAAATTCTCATGAAAAACACAAAAAGCCTGCAAATCTCACACATGGTTTTGACTTGTGGCTTCTATATGGATTTTCTCTGGTATAAGATATGCTATGTACTTAATTTGGGGTTTTTATTTGAAGGAAGGTATAAATAAATGAAGTGGACATGTTGAAGGCTGGTGGACAAGATTATGAGAGTAGCGCGCTTGCGAATTCACCGGCCTCGTCGTCAATTGTAGAAGAGATGATGAGTATTTTTGAGTCGAAAGGATTAAATTTGACGGAGCTGGTAGCTCTATCGGGCGGGCACACAATTGGTAGCTCTGGAAGTGAATTCCATAACCAGAAGAATTGTAGACAACTTTTCTTCCAACCAGACGCTCTTCTTCTGATACTCCATATCGGGAATGCTTAGAATGGGGCAACGAGAGAGAGATTCATAGCAAATTCAGCTACGGCGACTCAAACGAGATAACAACAAATGAGTTGCTATGTGTAAGGCTGGGATAAAGTCGTGCTTCAACGACAAAATAAATCCAATCCGTTAAGTGTCTGTTGCGTGGGAGGTTATGTCTCATTAAGAAAAGCTAATTAAAAATATATGTTTTTTATGATTCATGGACAAAAGTTTTCTTGCATTTTGTAATAAATGAATGAAGATTTTAGAGTCACATTGAAGAAATTTCAAGATGGAAGAAATTGTATTCATTGTGGCATCACTCCATTGGTATAAGGATCATGGATTTCACTATGGTATTATTATTTCTATTGTAGTATCATTTCATTAGGGTAAAATGTTCTCGATGTTAAAATATTTTGGAAACATTTAAGTGATCTTGCACAATGAAAAATATTTCTTTCAGTTTTATTTTGCAAATCATATATTTTATGTCCTAGTTGTAGGTATAATGGCTACCAAGATAATTGATGATTATCACACATTTAATGGCTCCCAGAGAATAAAAGATAATTGTTCATAGATATGTTCCTAGGAAACCTTGAGGTATCCCCACAACCCGGATATACAAAGCATGTTGTGATGAGGCCATAAATTGGCCATAAATTACCATTGTTTTGTCCTTCCAAGTTACCTTTGAAAGTGAATTTAAATGTAATTTAGGAACTTATAGTTTGCTTGAGATAAAATATAGGATATATATCTTGTTCATTCTTTAGAAATATTTTGTTATCCATTTTGTTGACTAATCCTATTGATTATTTGGGAAAAGATGCAAAGTCTTGTAAATGCAAGCCATAAAGGAAAGATAATGCTAACTTATTAGGAAATGTGGAATTGATCATGTATGGTATCTCAACAGATAGCAATGTGTTTAACAAAAAAATCATTTTGATTTGCAACAGATTTTACCAATGAAGATAAATCTAATTTTTAGTGAACTGCAGTCCAAGGAAAAAGCATATCAAACAAGCGTCAAAAGTTCCACATTCAAAAGCAACAAAGTCAAATGAAAAATCCGAGAAAGGTATTTGGTCAAAATCATATTTTGAGAAAAATCCTCCTTCTAATAATATAGAGGAATAAAATCATTATGATTTTTGTTACCAAAAAGCAAGAAGAAGATTTGGGAGGAAATCTTCATAAAATAAGTGAGATAAGACTTTGACTCCAATAATATATCTCTTGTCCATATTTTCACACACGAACAACACAGGAGATGGAGATCTTAGTTGTTAGGATTTGAAATAAAGATAAGATCAGATTGTATCTCCCAAAATAAGGAGTTGGTTGGACGCATAAATTCTAAATGCAACCTTCCACACTTAGATATGTAATTCCTTTCTCCCAAGACATAAAGATCTGTTCTTTCTTTCCAAATTTTTAAAGTAAAGTTATTTTGCAAGTTCTGAATTAAAAGTATGAATTAAGTAATCTTCCAAGGAATGAGCTGGCCACTCATTCTAGGGAAGATGGATCAATGTGTTAACATTTGTTTCTTTATTTCTACAGTTTTTCTTTTGTTGTAAACTTTTGATTTCATGTTATTTGATCCTTCTTCAGTACAATTTTTGTTGTGAATCTACAAGTGTCATTTTATCTTTTAGCTATTTTTAATTCAGCAATTTTATTTATGTAAGTTTCATATCTTTCACGCAACCTTTATTTATTCAAGTGTGATTTTCTTTATACAAGCATGCCTTTATAAGTGTCATTTCACCTTTTATGCAAGTGTGTTTACATTTTTGCAAGTTTTCCTTTAAATTTCTACATGTGTGATTTATTTTATGCAAGTTTGGTTTGTGTTTAAAGGAGTTGTTTTCCAAGATCTTCTTCTCTTAATGCATATAGCCTTCGGACACCAACGTGGATTGACATTATTAATGGCGAGGATTGACGACCCTCATCATGTTGCACCTCAAAATGAAAACTTAGGAATCTATCAAGACCCATTCTGTAAGAATCCTGAAGATGAAAAATAAAATCCTCAAAATATGAACAAGGGTATTCAATGCAAGGACCAATGACCATGAAGCCTCGAACTTTTAAGAGTTAAATTTGGTTGCCCCCAATTAACTAGACCAAAGAAAACTTTCGAAAGGATATTATGGGATTGGTTGAATTAGAAAGGGACAAATTTGGAAATCAATGTGCACAACTCGGACAAGGAGTTAGAATAGCAAGATGGTCACAACCTCTTCCTGTTTATCCATGTTTGCAAGATGATACCCCATATCCCTATCAAACCCATCAGGGGTGTATGAATAAGTATTACAGATCTACATAAGACCATTCCATCTCAGTATTTATTACAGCTTGATTTGTTGAAGAGGCCCTTCTTTGGCCCATAACATTCTACCTTACTATATACATTAGTAATTAGCCATTTGATCCATATCACAAGCCATCCCCCTTAGGCTCACATCACATGCATAGGTTATATTGATTTTGAAATACATCCCTCTGAAAAGGGAAAAATTATAGGGATAATACATTTAATTGTTTGACCATAAGTAAGATTCATTCTTACGCCAAGATAAGCCGAAGATGAGACCCCACAGTTAGTACTTGACATTGAATAGGTCTATAATAATTAATTTAAGAGAGCCATGATCGATGATGGGGTTGCAGATGTATATAGTCCCTTTTTCTTTTATGCTAAAAGTACTAATTATTGGTGAGACCAATTACTTTATAACTAGGAACAAATTGCGAGGATATGATAGCCTTAAGGACAATTTGATTTGAACTTCAAGTGAATCCTCCCAAAACCTTCCCTTGGACCAAAGACCATTCTAACTGATTTCTATATTATAGATAGGGAAACAAAATATAACGGGTAATTGCTCTCTAAGAAGACCATGATCATTCATTAGATTAAAGCCATTCTCTCCACATTATTCTAGGAGGTTAGATTCCTCCATTAGGGTAAGGTATTTTTCACTTAAGGGTTGATCCTACACCCTTTGATATACAGGTACTTTTGAGGAAATAGCTCAAGATGGAGAAACCATAAGAGTCCATTCTGAATTTGAAATTCACATGCAAACTAATTAAAGTTTTAAACCAAAACTCTTTTGAGCCCAGGATTTGGTTGCAACCACAAAGTGGGTCGATCCAAAAGGTTGAAGGTTATAAAACAAATAACAATTGAAGTTGCAAGAAAAAATGATAGTAAGTTTGTTATAGTAGAAACCATATCCACCAAACAATAACTTGCATAAAGAGTGTAAAACTAGCTTTGAAAATGATTCACCTATCACCGAGCACCCCTTTGACCCACAAGGAATTGGCACACGCATCCTCGGTCTAGCCTCTCTCCCTGATGAAAATCTCATAGATATATGCATGGCAGAAGTATCAAAAGTGCGAGAAGAAACTGCACCATAAATAATGAAGGCTCTCTTTTCAGCCACTAACTGGATTGAACGCCTATTTCTCCAGTTACAATGGAAGCTCCAATATTAGTAATAACATACATGAGACAAGGGTGATTTTAACTTCAAAGGGCCAAAGGAAGGATCATGCCCTTTTCTTTCAAATTAGATTATGAATGTCCACCAACAATGGGCACTGGAAACAACTCGAGTATGAATCCTTTATTATAGGCCTCATCATCAAGGCTGATTTCTAAAGAGAAAAATTCTAATGAATCAAAACATTACAGTCCTAGGAGATTCATAACTTTCTAGCCAATAAAGTTTCTAAAGTTTGACGAAACCAGAGCGGAACATCTCCAGCTTTACAAATCTATTGTCTGTGAGATAAGTAAACATTTCAAATTTATCTCCATCGAAGTAATCTTCTAGGGAGAGAAACTGGATGGACTCTGACTTGCATGGGTTCCATCTTCCTATGTCTCACTTCTTCCTAGATTAGAATTTAAAATAATCAAGTTTGCTCTTCTATCCATGAGAACTGAACCTACTAGTGTCAAAGAATTCTAAACACAACAATATTACCATGAATATGTAGAAAACAAGAATGAACCTTTCGCTATGGATTTCATCTGAATATTACAAGGTAGTATTGGGATTTCATTCTGCTGGTAACACCCTCATATATGATGATCTACCTCCTACATGTTACCATTTGAAAGAGGTTTGCTACTCTTCCCCACATCACTTATCCTATATTGGTGAAAATATTGATTCTGGTCCCCTCTCGAGGAATACAAGACCTCAAATCAGAACTATGAAGTAGAGGATGAAATGCCGTTTGAGTTCCCTCCCATGTCCTCCAATTTTTGTTAATTTTTGCTAGAGGGAAATTATTATTTTATAGAAGATATAATTGATATAAATATTGGGATGGAGGTATATCCTAAGATTCTAAATTTTTTATTTTCATTATTAGTGGAAGAAATAGAGAAGCATACCAAGGTCTTCAAATAACATTCTCGAGCTTTAACGTTCTTTTATAAGGACATGATATAGGTTGCCCTTACTAGTTAAAAATTTGGTTACTAAACATAATGTTGAACCGATCAAGAAAAAAATAATACCCATAAATCCCATAGTTACTCTAATGGTCAAATACGAGGTAATTATACTCCTAACAATAGGCAATATAATTTGGATAAATCTGGTGGATTACTCTATGTGGTTATCCAACATCATCCCGGTCCTTAATAAAAATGGAAAAATCATAATCTGTATTGAATTCAGGTATTTAAATAAAGCTTACTTGAAAGATGATTCCCCACTACCATCTATAGAATTCATTATTGATTCAACCACTAGGTAATAGTTGTTATCTCTTATGGACGAATTTTCATGGTAACCCGCATCAGACTAAGAATATTTCAAGAAGATCATCACCAAGGACAACCTTTACCACACCTTGGGGGAACTTTCATTTACGCAGTTCTATGCCGTTTGGCAGTAAAGAATGCATGGTGTTACTAAATAGAGGGACATAGGCGTTAAATATTCCATGACCTTGAATCCATAAGAATTATTAAAACTTGTGTTGATGACCTTATGGAAAAGGATAGAAAGATAGGGGATCACCCCGAGGTCCTTCGTATCATTCTCTCATGCTTAATTGAATATGGTGATACCATAAATCTTGGAGGGCAATGTGTTTTTAGAGTAATCTTAGGATAAAATTTGTAAGATTACATTATTTCCTCACAAGGAATAAGGATGTGGACCTGAAAAAAATGCAACCTTCCACACTTAGTGTAATTTATTGAGATGACTCCACTTTTTACAAATGAGTCTAGCATCATATAAGCTTCTTATGGAAAGTATAAGGCAATCCAAAGATTTGTTCCTGACCTGACATATGTCATACATCATTTCATGCAATGGTCCTGTTAAACTAATTTTTTCTTGTGAATCTATTGCAACACATGTATGGAAAAATGTCATAATTCCTTTGAATATTTGAAATGCTTCCTCCTTTCCCTACCAACTCTCATGCCACCTAAGTCTGATCATCCTTTAATTATTTATTCTAGGGCCACATATGTATTAATTGTATTTATATTGGCACATGAATATGGTGATGGTCATGAACATGCTATTTAGTTCATTAGTCATGTACTCCTTGACTATGAAACCCAGTATCCTCAGATAGAGAGAGAATGCATGACTATTGTATTTTCAACTAAACGATTGAGGCATTACATTCTCAACTAAGAGACAAGGTTCATTGTCATGTCTGAGAAACTACCAAATTTCCTAACTCAGGAAGCCTTATCCCCTAAGAAAGTTGGTAGGTTTATAACAATCATGAATGAATTTGAACTTATGTCAACAATAAGTCACTCAAGGGAAATATCATTTCCAACTGGCTATCCAACAATCCATTAGAATCTGATGCACTAGTTGATCTTGATTTCTCTTATGAGTGTATCTATCACATTAAGAAACCTGAAATCTCATTGTTTCCATGGTATTCTGACATAGTGAACTATATTGTGGAATGAACTTTCCCAAAGGGGGATAACTCAAAATAAATGAGAAGACTCCTTGTTATAATTGTTAATTATGTCATCATAGATGAATTCCTATATTTAAATTCCTTCGATGGCCTATTTCTTAGTTGTTTTGAAGAAGAAGTGGAAAATATCCTTTTTGAAGCCCACCATGGAGTATGTTGAGGGAATTTTGGCAAGCATTCGAATACTCGGAAGATTCATCAGATGGGCTATTTTTGGCCTGGTCTCAAGCATGAAGATGTGGAATATGTTCCAAAAGCTGAAGGTTTTAAAAAAGTTAAGAATTATCACACGTTATACATATCTGGGCTAAAGTTGTATAACCTATAGTCACACCTTGGCCATTATCTATGTGGGATTTGGATTTGATAGGAAATTTCTCTCCCGCCTCCATTGATGGTCACAACTACATCATTATGACAACCAAATATTTTACGAAATGGGTTGAGGCCATGCCTCTAACCATGTTTTCTAGTTTTGTCATGGGTAAGTGCACTAATCTAGGGGGCCAAAAGGGGGTCTTAAGTGGATGCATTTTTATGAAAAAAAAACTTCAACTTGTACAACTTTTTCAAAATAGTTACACTCAAAATTAGAAGATATTGTAGAAATATGAATGTTGGCATATTATTTAATACATTGTTTATTGGTTACAGGTGGTTACTCCTCCTAACCGCTTTCTCTTTGTATTTATTCCCCCTCGTAAATTCAATATAATATTCAGACATTTAACATTTCTCTTGATCCAACCTTTGGTATCAGAGCAGGTCGGAGGTCCATGCGTGGAGGAAGAGATAGAAGAGCAGACTCCGCGTGAGTTCCCTGTCCCGTTTTTATTTTGATTCTGCGTGCGTGGTGTGCGAGGAGACTAAGCAAAGTCCGCTGTGCGTCCGCCATTTCTCTAAAATTGTTCCCCGCGTGGAGGAGACTGGTGCCGCGTGAAGATAGGGAGCAAGGAGTGCCTGTCCCGTTTAATTCATTTTATTTTCGCCATTTCTCGGACGTGAATGCGTGAAGAGGTCTTCAAAGAGGAATGTCCGTTTGTGCTGTGCGTATAGGTTGCACTGGAGGTGCGTGGAGTTCCCATTTGCTGTGCCGATCAAGAAAAAAGACCCGCATGGATTGTAGTGCAAATGAGAGGCTGCCGTGGAAGGAGCATAGGAGGTGGATAAGCCTGCGTGGAACATCCAAATAACCTGGAAAAATCCATTTCCTTTCAGGTTAGAGCCATTGAAAGATGATTATTTTGTTTTATTGACGTGACTAGGAAATTGATGGCAGAGACGCAGGGTATGAAGGAGAATATCGCAAAAGGAAGGAACAGAACGTTTATACACCTTGGTTATGATTTACCCTTTCAAATGTCATTTGCTATATGATGTAGAAAGAGGTCTATTAGTTGATGACCTTATGGAAAAGGATAGAAGAGTCGCAGCCTTCAACCTCATGGAGGATACCAGAAGTAGAAATCTCATTGAGAAACGGATGGAGTCACCAAAGAGAATTTATGAAAAGAGTATGTGGCAATGACCACTTGACCAATTTAGTCATCACTGTGTGGATGCAAGTTGAGGCATGATTGGCATCGACCACCGAATAACCCAGGTGTTGCGTTAAAGTAGAGTCCACTTCCCCCAACATCTTCTCAACTGTTGTTCGCAGACCATGCAATACATCTAGCACCTAGCGCATCGTACAAAAGATCAGGGAGATATGTGGAATTTATTTATGTTTGAATCAAATCGGTGACAAAACGAACATTTTCAAGCCCTCTTCATTCATTCATCAAATCCTTGCTATCAAAGATGGACACGAACAAACCATAGCCTATGATCCTAAACATGCAACAGTTTGAGAGCATGAAAGTCATGCCCAGAAATGTTAACAACATTGCAAGCCTTAGCATAAAGACATGCCCGCATTTGAGAGAACCGAAGTCAGGCATAAGTATCTAGGGAAATCTTAGCCAGTGAGCTCCAAAACCATTAAGCAATCCACTAGGACATAATGGACTGAGTCTTGTTCGACATAAGAAACCTAAACGGATCGAAGAGTTGGTATGTCGATACAGATGAAAAATGTGAGATTCCCAAATGCCCTAAGGACACATCTTTGGTGCACCACACGAGCCTTTGAGCTCACTTCTTCATCTATTTTTTCTACAAACGAAAGCCTTTTTGAAGCACCTGTCATAGAGATTCAAGCATTCGAATCCAGGCATAAGTCCTTGTTGCCTAGAAGCAAATAGGAACATGTCGTGAACGTAAAAATGTTAAGATGATGAATCTGGGCTAAATTTGTAAAAACTAATACACCTAAGGGGGGGAATGTTGGCATAAGAAATTTCTCTCCCTTATTTAATACATTGTTTATTGGTTACAAATATTTTAACGGTTACTCCTCCTAACCGCTTTCTCTTTGTATTTATTCCCCCTCGTACATTCAATATAATATTCAGACATTTACATTTCTCCTGATCCAACAATGAATTGTATCATTTTGAGTCTAGTTTCTAAGATACTAAATTTTATTGAAAACATATAAGTTTAAGTGGGTCAAACAAATAAAATACCATCAGATGCTCTTATTTTTGTTAAAAACATAATAGAGTGACTTTCGTGCCCCCCACCATTTATTGAGCACCATTTAGTATTTTTGAAAACCCTTCAGTAAAAAGGTAGCTAGGAGCATCTAGTTTGGGCTCCATTTTGTTTTAGATTTTTTTAGTGAATATTTTTTTATTTATGACTTTTCTAGTACAGAAATTTTATGTTTTGAAAAATAACGGAGCTCCGACCATGCCCCCCCTAACTACCACAAAAACTATCGAAAATTGGATTTTTTTTTTTTGAAGACGTAAAAAATTATGCCTAGTTTGGGCTAGTATATTTTTTTAAAATTTTGATAACCCAAAAAAAATCTACACCATGAAAGATAGACATATTTACACTTCAAAAACTAGCTATAAAAAGGCATAGTTAGAAAATAAATAATATGGAAACCTTATATTAGTTAGAAAATTTGAAAAATTATATTTTTAGAAAGAAGAGACTTTGCTCTATGTCGTGGAATAATTTTTAAAAAATGGATCGATTGTTTTATTTTGATTTATCATAGAGGAAGTTTCATTTTTATATTTTCTTGTAAAAACTCACTATTTGTTGTGTTTGTGCAGGTCCATGCCTCAAGCTTGGGGATCCAAATGGGATCCCAAGCCTTGAGGCATGGATTGGGAAAATAGAAAATGCAAAACACGTATGCGTTACATAACGCGTACGCGTTACATAACGTGTACTTGTTCTATGTAGTATAATCATTATGTATGTTTTTGACATGCTTCTATTTACATAAATAAATGTTTAAGTATATTTAAATTTATTTATGTAAATATAAGAAATTAGGGTCACTTTGCACCTTATGGAAGTAGTCTCATAGCTCCATGAGTCATGGTTTAGGAGATATTTATTTAAAGTATAATCTAGTCAGTACATAGGTAAATTTTCAAGATTTCAACATTCAGCCTAAATCTTTTAGCATTTAACTTCTACAATCGAAACCCTATACCATAGGCTATAAACCTAAACACTAAACTGTAAACCTTGAGCCCTACACCCTAAACCCTAAACCTTTAACCATGATCCCTAGACCCTAAAACCTAAACCCTAAACCCTAAACCTTAAACATTCAGCCCTTACATGTGAGCCCTAAACCCTGAGCCTTAAGCCCTAAACCCTAAGCCATAAGCCATAAACCCTAAACCATGAACCATGAGCCCTAAATGTTAAACCCTAAACCATGAACCATAAAATCTAAATCCTAAACTCTAAACCCTGACCCCTAAACCCTAAACCTTAAACATTGAATCCTAAACCCTAAACCCTAAGCCTTGAACCCTACACCCTTATCTATGAGCCCTAAAATCTAAACCCTAAACCTTAGACCATATACCCTAACCCCTAAGTCCTAAACCCTAAACCTTAAACCCTAAACCCAAAACCCTGATCCCTAAACCATAAACCCTAAAAATTAATCCCTAAACATTAAATCCTAAACCCTAAACCTTGAACCATGAACCGTAAACCCTTATCCCTAAACACTAAATCCTTAACCCAAAACCCTAAATCCAAAACCTTAAACCCTAAATCCTTAACCTCGATCCATAAACCCTAACCATAAACACTAAACCCTAAACCTAAAACCTAAATCCTAAACCATAACCCTAACACTTGAACCCTGAACCCTAAACCCTAAACCTTAAACCCTGAACCATGAGCCCTAAACCATAAACCATAAACCTCAAACCTTAAACCCTAAATCCTTAACATCGATCCATAAACCCGAACCATAAACACTAAACCCTAAACCGTAAACCTAAAACCTAAATCCTAAACCATAACCCTAAACCTTGAACCCTAAACCCTAAACCAAAAACCTTAAACCCTGAACCATGAGCCCTAAACCATAAACCCCAAACCTTAAACCCTAAATCTTTAACCTCGATCCATTAACCCTAACCATAAACACTAAACCCTAAATCCTAAACCTAAAACCTAAATCCTAAACCATAACCCTAAACCTTGAACCCTGAACCCTAAACCCTAAATCCTAAACCCTGAACCATGATCCCTAAACCCTAAACCCTAAACCCCAAACCATATTTCATCAATATTTCCTAGTCTCATGCCTAGAACCATCATTGAGTTTGCTTATAGAACTACCTTCTTTATGAGAGGTGGGACAAGTAGGTAAATGGATATGACATCTACCTTGTGCCTTGTAATGCATATATTGCACATCTCTTCCAAACTTGTTTATCTGCACATATACTTGCACTCTTGAATGTAAATTTATTCACACTCTGAAACAAATTTCACATTTCTCATATTTCCATGTATGGTATTATGCAAGCCAGGATGACCCATTGGAAGCTAGAAAAAATAACCATCACAACAAAAAAATTAATCTTAAAGGAAACAAAAGAAACATAGAGAATATATCAATGCAGAGGTCTAGGATCATAATTGAATTTCTTGTAGTATCCTCTCCTCCGGAGAAAGATAAAGTTCAAGTGTTCTACTGGAATGGATAGTAAATTTGATAGAACTTCCTATAGTGTTCAAAATAAGCATAGAAACAGGGGAATGGCTAAGAACACTAAGGGGTTATCAATCGCCTAGTAAATATTTCTTGTTTAGTTCTAAATAGGAGTTACCTGGCCTATGACTTAGTGACCTTCCATTAATTGATAATTCCTTATATGATAAACCCATGGATGTTTTCAAAATCCCCTGAACTAAAAGATAGGGGTAGTCATCAATCCTAGTGAAGGGTGTGATGTGATTTCCAAGAAAATTGAAATTCATATAGATTTAGAGGTCATAACATGAATTTACAAATATCTTCATCATATAAATGGAAGCCAAATAACAATTTCTCCCTGTACATCCAAGGATTGAGGACTACTGGGGTCTTTGGAAGGATTGGATAGTCATGAATATGACATTTCCCTCCTTCAAAATATCAACAGATGAAAAACATCAAATTTTGATGACTCTCTTTGAATGTTTTGCCTACAAATTCAATGAACCTTGAACTCTGTGACCTAAACCCTTAACCATCAACCATGAGACCTAAACCCTAAACCCTAAAAAAAATAAAAATCCTAAACCCCAAAAACTAAATATTAAACCCTAAAACCTAAACCCTAAACCCATAACCCTAAACCACTGACCCTAGACCCTAAACCCTGAGCCCTAAGCCCTAAACCCTAAATACTAAATCCAAATCCCCAAGCTCTAACCCCCAAACCTTAAACTAGTAAATCTAAACCCCAAATCTTAAGCCATAAAACATGAACCATGAACCCTAAACTGTAAACCTTAAGCCTTGAACCCTACACCCTAATCCTTGAGCCCTAAACCCCAAACCTTAAATGATGAGCCCTAAACCATAAATCTAGAGACCTGATCTCTAACCCTTAAACCTTAAAACCATAGCTAAACCCTAAACCTTAAACCCGTAACTCTGAACCCAAAAACCTGAGCCATAAACCTTAAGCCATGTACCCTAACCCCTAAACCCTAAAGCTTGAGCCCTAAGCCCTAAATCGTAAACCCTAAACCTTAAGGCCTAAATGTTAAATCCTAAAGATCCCTAAATCCTAAACCGTAAACCCTAAAACTAAATCATAAACCCTAAACCCTGACCCTTAACCCTAAACTCTAAACCCTAAGCACTAAACCCTAAGCCCTAAGCCCTAAACCTTAAACCCTAAACCCTAAGCCTTAAACACTAAACCCTAAACCCTGAACTCTACGACCTAAACCCTTAACCATAAAACCTAAACCCTAAACCTTAAGCCTTAAACCCTAAACCTTGAACCCTTTACCCTAAACCCTAAACCTTGACCTTTAAACCTTAAACCCTAAATCCTCAACCCTAAACCTTAAACCTTGAGCCTTAAACCTTGAACCCTCAACTCTCAACCCTAAACCCTCAACCCTGATACCTAAACCCTAAACCTTGAACCCTTTGCCCTAAACCCTGTACCCTGACCTTTAAAATTTAAACCCTAACTCCTAAACCCTGAACTATAAACCCTAAATCCTCAACCCTAAAACTTAAACCCTAACTCCTACACCCTAAATTATAAAACATAAATCCTCAACCCTAAACCTTAAACCCCGATCCCTGAACCCTAACCCTATACCATAAACCCTAAGCCTTAAACCCTAAACTCTAAGACCTAAATCCTAAAACCTAAACCCTAAACCCTAAAACCTAAACCCTGAACCCTAAACCCTAAACCTTGAGCCCTAAACCCTAAACCCTAAGCCCTGAACCCTAAGCCCTAAGCCATAATCCCTAAGTTAAGAACCTAAACCTTGAACACTTAAACGTAAACCCTTAACCCTAAACCCTAAAAACTAAACCCTGAACCCTTAACTCTCAACCCTAAACCCTCAACCTTGATCCCTAAACCCTAAACCCTGAACCTTGAACCATAAACCCTAAATCCTAAACCTTGAGCCCTAAACCCTAAACCTTGAACCTTGAGCCCTAAACCCTTAACCCTAAACCATAAACCCAAAAATCTAAACCCTAAACCATAAACCCTAAACCATGAACCTTAAGCCCTAAGCCCTAAGCCCTAAACCCTAAAATCTGAACTATGAGCCTTAAACACTAAACCTTAAACCCTAAAATATAAACCTTGAGTCCTAAACCCTTAGCCCTAAACCCTAAACCCTAAACCTTGAGCCCTAAACCCTAAACCCTAAATCATAAACCCTCACCCAAAGAAAATTCCTAAAAATATCATTCAACGTGTTTCAGTGTGTAGGGAATAGTGTTTAAGGTGATTGATCAACTCATTTTGTTTTTATGAGAGACAACTTCCTTTGAAGGCCTGAAAAGGCATGTTTGGCCATTTTGTAGTTGATTGAACACCCTTCAGAATAAGCTAAAATGATCTATTCATGTCACCAAGTGATTAAGGACCATTATTTGTGAAGTATTAAGGCATCGTTTGTCAACATAATAGACATATGATCAAAAGCATGTATGAGAATCATGAATTTGATTCCATGAAAGGATGCTTTTAGAGCTAGGAAAGGTGAGGGGATGATCTTTATATGGAGCACCATGTTTCTAATAATGATCAATCATCTGAGTTCACTTGATGCAATTCACTTGGTACTATTCATAACAACTCATTCAACACCTAGTAGTGTTATCACACTTTAAGGAGGAGGCACATTACAATCACCTCATTTTGGCCATAGGACATGAATCCCATTCAAGGAACAATCCTCTATCTACAAAGTGAGGATATCTTTTTAGTAAGAAGTAGACAAACATCATAGAGTTAATTCATGGTCACTAAAGTGAATAATGGACAAAATTTAAGAATTAGTACCAATTCAAGCAGTGGTAGGGCCAAAATGCATTTTAGAAGGTAAAAAAACCTAAAAACTGACTATATGATTTCCCAAAACAAAGACCAACTACTATATATATGCCTTGAAAGTTTCAGGTCATTTGCTGAAATCCTGAAAATGAGTAAGTACTGACCAGATTAGATTTTTAAATACTATCTTCTAGATTATAGCTTTTGGAGCTACGAGACCACTTTCATAAGGTGCAGAGTGACCCTAATTTCTTATATTTACTAAAATAAATTTAAAGTAAAAGAAATCTTATACTTAAACATTTATTTTTGTAAGTATACCCCACCAAAACACATATGCATGGTCCATACTACAAAAAACGCATATGCGTTACATAACGTGTACACGTTATGGTTCGGTGGTTCCCAAGGCAAACAAATTAAAATGTGAGTGCGTTTTAGCAAAACGCGTACACGTTTTGGTTTTTTTCAGATTCTTGTCTGCTTTTTGGCCCCCCCCAACTTTGTGCACTTACCCTCATAGAGAAGTTTATTTTATAAAAAATCATTTTTATATATGTCATCCCACAACTCATTATCTCTGATAATTTCTCTTCATTTAAGAATGATGATGTACATGAACTATGTGAAAGGTCCAAAATATCTCACCACACTGCCTCTTTACATTATCCTCAAGGCAATGGTTAAGATGAGGCTATGAATAAAATGTTGAAGTCCATCCTAAAAAAAAATTAAGATAAAAAAATGGATTAGTTCACTTAAAAGTATTCCCATCCTTATAGGCATACAAGACTTCCATCCATACACCAAAAAGGGCAACACTATTCTCCCTAGTTTTGGGTTCAGAAGCAATCCTACCTTTAGAGATATAACTTCCTAGTCTTTGTATGTCTTTACAAGGAATATTAGATGAAGGTGATTATATAAATACATGGTTAACGAGCTTATAAAACTTGGATGAGAAGAGGATCAGGTCCTAACAACATCATTAGGTTTATGCAGACAAAATGTATCGACAATATAAAAAGAAAGTTTACAAATTCCCAACTTAGGTGGGTGGCCTTGTGCTAATACTTGATAGTCATATAGATAAAAATATTGGCGAAGGCCATAAATTTATACTATAGTGGATAGGACCCTAACATTCAACAAAAGATTTCAATAATCACACCTATAATTTGTGTAACTTTAGAGGGTGAGGAGTTCGACAAGTCCAAAATTTCTTCAACTAAAACATTTATATATATAGGTATTGCATCTCCACATTGTCCTTATTGAATTTTCACTTACTATGTTATTCACATTGTCATTATGTTTAAATTATACTGTGGATACACTTATTTTTGAGATTATTTTTAACTTTCATACATTGAAAGATGATTCAATCATGATATCTCTACAACTTCTTCACACTCTTCAATTATATAATTCACATCACTAATTCAAATCATGATACAATATTTTATATTGATTTTATATGGTCTTGCATGCCTTCAGAGAAAGTTGGATTCTTCTACCTATGTAACCTAACGCTAACACTACTCCTAAACTAAGCTACTTATTTACAAAGGAAAAGGGGAAGGAGGAATGCATGAAATGAAACTAAGCTAAGGGAATGATGGTGGTGCTAGAATAGAAAGGGGATATCTCTTCGTTAGGGGAAGAACATAAAAGGAAAAACACAAGATGAGAGGGAAGATACATGCCACAAATCAATACTACATGAATAATTCCATTCCACACATCTTAGACACATAAAAATGAAACCACATAAAAATATAACCCACACATGATATACAATAAATGACCATAGAGGTAAGAGACATAATAAATGTAAGTAAAGGGTATATACTGACCAAAATAACAAGATTTTATTAATAAAAGAGATAAATTATCCATTACATTATCGGGAGAGCACTGAGTGCACTACATGTGACCAAATATGAGGTTCGTAAATCGTAAAATTTTGGCCACTGTTTTGGCATGGTAAATTTATAGTTGGGAGAGGATCCATCACAAAAAATATCAAGTTACCTCTTATAGAGAGAGAAGACAAGAAATAAGGAGAGAAGAGGTTCCAATAATGAAGAGATCCAACCACCCGCTACCCACCAAGGACCAATCATGATTCAATGCTTGTAGAAAGTTATGGTTGACAGATGATTCTTGCAATGCACTCTATCAGACTATCTAAGAATGTGGACTTTGATGTGAAGGATTCAATACTAGTGGTTTCGATTAGTTTGTGATTATGATCTAAATTAGGCACATATTTTCTATAATCTGTGGGGTTTAGATGATTTTCTATCTTTCGTATATCTTCCACGTCATCTGATGTTTCTATTGTGATCCAAAACATTGTTTTGATTTCCATGGTATTTGTCATCTTTTGAATGATCCATGGACTTAGATAAAAATCAGTTCATACGAGTTATAGTAATTAAATAGGAACGTATATAATATCTACTTATATGCATTTCATCAATAAATAGGCCATTCATTTCTTTATTAATACAAAATCTCACGAAGTCACAAAACCAACTTTCTTTAACAAAATTCATAATTATGATTATACATCAAGGTCTTATGCCCTTCTTTTCATTTAGGATTTCTTCATGAAATCATTTAATACAAACAAGATACTAAAAAAATTTGTATACATATTACCGCAAGGTCATAATCATCAAAAATATTAAATCAATATAGGTATTCACTTCATAGCTTCTCCTATTTACTTGAACATCAGTTAGTGGAGAGAAATATACATGGGTCAGTTCGAGAGAACTGGCCTAAGACAACTTGCTCATTTCCTACACTGTAATAATTATACAACAATAATAACAGTATAGGTTTGACCCTAAACCAAATAAAATCATTTATAAAATGAAATAAACAATTAAAGTCAACAAATATAATATCATTGTTTTTACAACAATCCAAAATAGCTAATCTATATTGAATTATAGTTGTATTTAATAACAAATCAAAATCAATCATAGAATTATGATTTTCAGCTTATGATACTCGATATCCATTACATTTATACAAAATTATACATATAGTCCATGTTTTATACAATCCCCGCAGTCAAGACTTCATTCAAAAAGCACATTATTATTCATATGCCGAAATCAATTCCTTGTAATAAAACTAATTAAATTATTTTAAAATATTTAGTTTACAACAATACCAATTTGTATACAATTACAATATAGAGTACGATATTCCAAGTTATAAGAGTTCACATCTTAAAAAATAGTTTATCTACAAAGTAATTATACCCACAGGAGATAAGTCAAACTTGTAATTGTATGTCTTATAGATATTCAAATCCAAGCAATGATTAACATTTACAATACCATGCACAGATTTAGAGCATAATACAACAAACAGAAAATCAACCAACCTTCTATTCTCCCTATTTCACATACCAAAAAATAAAACAATGATATAATAGGTTCCCGTGTCTACATAAAAAACACATGTATGTAAGAATCATTAACATGTGAGCCCTTTATGGGAATATCAAACTTCCTATTAAAATACAATTTAATCTAATATTGAAACAAAGTCCCAACTAGGATATTTCCATCTAGTCTTCCTATAATAAAAATATAGACCAGAATGTAGGCCCGTATGGGTGTTTACCACTCCTGTGAAATATCAAAAAATTACATTCCCATAATCCTAGAAAAAAATTATAAACTCGTTCCACATATCAGGTATGCAAACCTAATAATTTAATAGTCCATAACTCATTCCAATCAATAGTGTAAAAGTTTAGAATGCAATCCCAATATTTCATTTGATTCAAACTCAAAATAATCAACCCCAGAAATAAACACATGCCTAGAAGTAAAGTACGGAACAAACCATAAAATCTTTTATCCCACAAACATAAATATGCATACCCAATCATCAATACCCAGTAAACAATCATGCACTATTGTTTCTCACAAAAATACATCTATCCAGGTAATACTATAACCTTCAGAACATACAAAAATGTATCCCTTTTTCCACATGCAAATCTAAGTAACATGTATAATCTACTCACAAATTTTTTTTATACAAAACCCATGTACAAAATACTAGCAACTATTAATAACATAATATCTATATTTCACCATGAAAACAAAATTAAGAAAATACCTAGAATGTTATTACCAAATAAAATGATTAAGATTGAGAATATGAGAAATAAGCTCATGCCTGTGCTAATTTCCTTTCTCAAATCTGATTCTTTTCTTCTGAAATATCCTCTAAAAATCAAAATAACAATACTAATAGTGAATCATTCCATTTTGAAATGGATTCACACTATATCCATATTCATGGCCAAAAAACATGCAGAGTGGAGAATAAACTCCACCATCTTTATAACCAAAAAATAATGCATCAAAACAAACAATGCAAATGACCAAATGAGAGAGAGAAAGAAATAATGCAACCACATTTAGGTTGGCTTCTCAGGGAAGCTAATAATTACCAATGAGTCAGGTCTACAATAAATGCCCATAAACCCTAATCCCCTCCTTACCACTTTATCATGCCACATATTCTTGCTATTTTATCTCCTAATACCCAACACGGTTCGCATACATTTACCAAAATTTGATTAAATATTTATGTCCCCATCTTACTAGCCAAAATTAAACAACATTAGTATATATGCCACTCAAGCTACGTGAAACGAAGGTCCAATAAAACATATTATATAGCATCCACTTATATTAATTGGTTAAATAATATGCAAAGCTTCCTATCTATAATTAGAACCCATGTATTTATCCATGTTCAAATGTCACAACTAACCTCATTAACACCTATCGAAAAATCCAAACTGTGATTTTTCAAAGTATACCACTCAATTAATATAAAACAAATTCCTAACAAAACACATTAATACATATATATATTTGTCATAGTCAATTCTAAACGATCTAATAAGTGATCAATAACCTTACATTAATTATCCAACATATGATAAACATATTTTAATATAAATGTTAGCGTAAGCTAAAACTCCCAGTTATTAACTTGTTTAAACCAACTGATGGTCTATTCAACGTCTATATGGTCATCAAATTTATGACTTGAAAAGGGTGGGATGTTATAGATTTAATGCATTGGGTGGAGATGGCAGGTGGGAAGAGAAGAAATGGAACATGAAAATGGTCCCAAAGGTTACAATAATGAAAAACTTCACTGACACCTTTGTTTTGCGGCCCAAATGGTAATGCAGGGAATAAGAGGAACTTAGGAAAAATTCGTCCTATTCCTCCAAAGGCCTATCTTGCTAAATTTACCCCAAATCTACCCATTTTTCCTATTTTTGCCCCATTTCTACCAAGTTTTGACCAATTTTTTTCCATTAAGACTTAGACAAACAACAATTTTAGAACATTAAGGTTTTTCTAATTTTTCCAAAATTCATCCCAAAACTGACTAACTTCTTCATAGGAAGGGCTTAAAAAGAGAGGGAGGAATGATTAGAACTCTCAAAATTTCCCAAAGACTATAAAACTTTGTAATTCCAATGATCTAGGAAAACACCATGAATTTTCCAAAAAATCTTGTCAAGACATCAAAATGGCCTAGGGGTTGATTTTGATAACCATCTAGTGACCTCTAGGGGACATCTTCCTACTAGATGTGACTACCAGTTTCCTTGAAGTATACATTAGGCACAAAGCCATATCAAACTATTGAAACTTATGAGATTAAATTTCCTTCACCCTAAAAAAAATAAAAGCAAACAGTTTTTTTTGCATCTAATGCACTTATTCAAATGATCACCACAAGGATTAGGTAAGATCATTTAATCAATGATTTACATAATGGATTAGGATGTTTTTTGAAAACTTGAAGATCTTTCTCATGCTCTGAAGCGAGCATGAATGATGATATCCTCTTTTATGACTCCAAATTAGACAATTATCTGATTGGGTAAGTGTCCCTTGTAGCTAACTCACCCTTTAAAATGATCCTTAAATATGGAGTCTTTGAACACATTTTCCTCTTCATATTGGTTGGATGTTGTAGACACAAAATCATGCACTGGGTATCTATCTAGTTTTGATCACATACTACTATTCATATGATTCCTAAGCAAGAAAATTACCAATTAACCCATGTCTTTGGCCTCTTTTCTTGCAACCACTTCTCCTTTTTGGTCTTACACACCCTATTTCCCAGTATGACCTTCGACCCTCGAATTTCTCTGAGTCTAGACACTAACACCCAGTGAGGGTGCTAGCACAAGGTGTCCTTGACCTTTTTGTACTTTTCTCACAATGTTTTGGCGTTTTCTAGCTGTTTGGGCATCTTATATTATTGGTACTTAAGATTTTAAGAGTTAATTACAAAATTTAAGCAAGGGAATCATATATATACAAAGCCATGTGTTCATAATAAAGGACTAAACAATAATAATTAGCTATCACCACCTAAGGTTGCGTCTCAAGAGAATTATCAAGAAAATTCAAGCATCCATCTAGCTCCACACAAGGGATAAGGGAATCATACTTCCACATACACTTCATAGGAGGGGAATTTCATTCTTTCATGCACACATATATCTACATTTTCTACATCTAGCTACTTTCTCACTAGCATGTACAACATGCACAAGAACCACCTAGGAAATGATTTCAACACACACACACACAGAACTACATTAGGCATGAGATGTAGTGTAGCACTTGGTCGTAAGTTCACTCTGTGATAGCCAAGGACATACCGACCCCTCATTTTCATTATTTTCTTTTAGGGATTCGATGCACTTTGGGGTTTTGCATGTCATTTATTCATTGCGGGTTACAGGCAAGATCTACGAACTTGGTGTGATGTATACTAGTGACAAGAAGAGAATGACAACAAACATCTTACAACCCTGCAAAACTGGTTTCTACATCTTCTAAGTAGACACAAACACCAAAAATAGATTTCTTACACCCTTGACCCTCCATAGGCACCCTAGTCCAAGCACTCCTAACATCTCTGTAATTTTTTGGGTATGATTGCAACACTTTGATCTCCTATTCTAGTTATTTTCCATATCAGAAAAGATTTGGCGTCACATCAAAATCAGCTAAGTGTTTCCTCCCTTCATTTGCAACTAGGGTTTCATAATTTTTGGCTTATCTTGCTTAGGTCATTTCTATACTTAATTGTTCATAATTAGTGCTGTTAAATATTTAGAGTTAGGCATTTATTTATTCAATATTTTCTTAATCGTTTGGTGAACCCGTCGCTTAAACCCATCTTTTCTTGTAGGGATTTTTATCATCTTTGCATTATGGATCAATCTTGTGGTGACTTTACTGAATCCCATCTCCAAGAGCTTGATGATCATCTTGCTGAGCATCCTTAGGATCCAGAATTTCTTTTATTTGCTACTCGTGAAGAGGCAAAAAATCTTGCGGAGCTCAATCTTTCAGCCACCATCTGCGCTTCCATTACTATGCAATTGTTTTCTTCCACTCTTCTGCCTACTTCTAATGTTCCCATTTTTTTTCCTACTCCCACGAATCACTTCACTCTCCTTTTTGTGTCTCATATGTGGAAAGTATCTTCCATTGAAACTCAATATTTAGCCTCTCTTTATCAAGACCTTCAAGTTCAAATCTGTCAATTACAACAAGCTACTTCTCATGCTTCTTCATCTTTGGACTCCACCTTATTACTTCATACTACTTTTGCACCCATAATTTCCACTTATGAAATTCCACCTAATTTCTTCACTCCCAAGCTTCCCATTTTCAATGGTCATGATGACCCCCGAGAACATCTCTGGACATTTCATGTGACATGTATAGATTTTGCAGATGATCATATTCTCTTAGCTAAGATCTTTCCTAGAAGTCTTCATGACTATGCAATGCGTTGGTTCTATGATATACCTGTCCACTTGGTATCATCTTTTACACATCTAGCCGATATGTTTCTCACTCATTTAGCTATCAATATCAGCTCTAATATCTCATATGCTCAACTCGCATAACTTAAGAAAGGATTTAACGAACATCTAGAAGATTATGTCTTGAGATAAAAAATAATTTAGCTAAGATTTCTAATGTTTTTGCGGAATCTAAAATTTAGGATCTATTTATGTAGTCTATTACCACCTTTATATAAGAGTGTTATCTTTGATACCTCTCCATCATTAAATCATTTGGGGCATATTCTTAAGCTACATGAAACTAAATTTTTATCTATCAGAAAGCTTAAGTATCAAGAACATACTTCATCCTTTACGTGCTTTCAAAGTAAATCAATTTTCAAGCCATCTATAAAACCTAAAGAAGCTAAATCCACTTTCAATGTTGTATATAATACTAAAGAGCTTTAATGGCAACCACCTAAGCATACAAACACAAAATTGACTATCGCTCCACATCTTCTATTGCCATAACGCATTAAGAGAAACATTATTGCACTTCCGCCTCAATATCCTATTATAAAGGGTGTAATTAAAATGAAAATATCATATGTGACCATCATCAATGCATTGGGAATTCTAAAGATCAATGCTTCAAACATCACGATCTTATTCAATATTTTATCAATAATAATGCAATTGAGGTTCTACAACCTATAATTTCTGCACCTATCAATGAAAATAACAAGCTAAAAATATTCAACAATCCTCTTCCAAAACATGATAAGCCAATGTCTAACTCTTCATCCAATCATACATATCACATAGTGCCTCCTCCTACATAAGGAGATCTCAATTTTCTAGTTGTTCATGATGAAACATCTCCACCACTCATTACTTTCTCTAATCATGACTATCATGCTTCATTTTATTCTGATCACTTACACATTAGTGCTTCCATTAGGTCCAATATAATCAATAACACTATGGTTGATCCATCATTTCTCATAAGCACATTTTCTATTGCACTTCTTATCGCTATTGGCTATTCAATCTCACATAATTCATATCCAATTCCTAAATCATATGGATATGTGAATCTTCTAGTAACATTTTTTCCTCTTACAATGATTGTGCCTTTTCTTGTGGCACCATTAGTCATCGGGTTTGACATACTCTTAGGTATTATTTTGCTCCATGTAACTTAGGATATCATCTCCTTACACCATTTGTGTCTAAAGTTCATTTATAACATGTATGTCATTACTATCAATGGTGTTTCTCCATCTGCACCATGGATGAAGCCTCCTCTTGAGGTTTCCATTGAACTCGCTAGAACATCTAGGTCCCTGCGACCTATCATAGTCAAAGCACAATTTTCTCCTAGCTCACCTATTTTCTCATGGCCTACACAGTCTCATTGATCTGTTAGTTTGTAACAACATTCTAGGTCCATCACTCATATGAATCCTGTACATCAGTATACATCGCCACCTCATTTTGTGTCACATAGTATCCATCACCTTCATGCTCTCCTTAACATAGGTTTCTATCACCTCCGCACTCTCCTTCACATAGGTGTCCATCATTTTCTATGCCTCATTTTCCAATGCATCTTCGGTCCCATTCACCATCGATCTTTGAGCATGATCACACATATTTATCTCCGCAAGAATCAGGTGGAGGACCATCATCTTTCACTTTCATCGGATAACACATTCATCAACACACATTTGGGGGGAACTATAATTCTTCCTCCCCCCTCTTTAGTAGTGCCATATGTCTTGCATTTCTACTTGCATAATCCATAATATAGTCTCTTACACACATCATACACATCTGGATACATTCATATCACCATTACCCTATGACACAGTCTCGTGCTTCAGTTCAAACTTGACTGTTGAATATGAACCTAACACACTACACACTTCACACATCATGCATTCACCACATCTCTTTCTCATAACTTCTATTATACATCATACACTCTACGAATTCACGATACAAATTTCTTGCTTCTACTTCTACATGTTGTTCTCATTACCCTATGATGCACTCTAGTTCCATGGTTTATACTCGATTGCTGAGGTTTTCATTCTGAAATGAACCTCACATCACAACACTCTCTCACTCTCTACACTCTACGCTTTGACGATCACATCTTTCTAGTGCAAACAATTCAAACCATTTCTCGATGACACACTATTTTTCTATGGTTCATTCTTGACTACTGAGGGGGCATGTACAGATAAACCTCACTTTATGTATACACATCCACTTGGGGTCACGTTGTTGCTATCCTAGTCACACTACATCCCATTCCATCTTATCCATAAGATACTACATATCTTGATCACATTTACTCTTTCTTACTTATGCTTACATGCACACTTTATTATACATGCTAGAAAAATACTTTCAATGGGATTATCTATTTCTATATACACACATCACGAATGCTTGGTGTAGTACCTATTACCAGTCCAACATTGGCTCATGGGGGCATCCACTTTAGTACATTACATTTTCTATTGTTTGATTTTTCATAGCACACTACTATATTGGATTGTACATGCCTTGACATACTTTTTATCTTTCTAACATGCTATGGGTGCTTCATGTGCAAATTGTTTCTTGCAGGTCTATTTGCTACCATGGTTATCTGATTATCTTCTTTCTATTGTTTACATTTGTTTTACATTGTTTTCGAGCTTTGCCCTATGTCTTTCTTGTTAACTCCTTGTATGCTTGTGGCCACTCTGACCTCAATTTTCTTACGACATCATTTATTGGTCTACATTGAATTATTACGTGCTTAGCTTACATCTTGTCTTCTACATGTGTGTGTATCTTTTTTACACTAAAACTTGTTTCCTAGCCACTTTTCTTGCATATTCCTTGGTTTCTACCAAGAAAACTCCCTCCCCCTATAATGCATCAATATCAACACAATGGTTGGTCCTCCTTTGGGTCACATAAACCTCAGTGATGTCACATGTACCCCAAATAAGGGGAGAATCATTTGGGTGAATCAATCACCCCATACAATAGTCTACAGACACAGTTCCACACACAGTCAACATAGTCTTAGTGTCAGTAACGGCCAAAATTATGACTTGGGTCCTTATAGCACAGTCACTAGCTCTCAGACCCAAAAAATGGTGCCTGGGAACCCCTGAACCTTTTTGAACACCTCTAACTTGGGGGCGGTTACACAAAAAATTTCAATTCAGTATAGTTTTTGGTAGTATACATCATGAATTTTATAGAAAACACGGTCCTTCAACACTCAGCATGCATGCATTACAAATTATTTTCTACTTTTACGTTGGATTGGAATTATTCAAACTGGATCGTATTTTTACAAAACATCTATAGTGGTGTTCACACTTCAGGAAGGAGTTAAAGGTTAGAGGATGACATCAAAATTTTCTTGCTACACTTCTTTTATTCTTGGCGTGATATTTCCCAAAAAACTTGTATTCAACGCAACTAATGTGAGATCCTATAAAAACATTTTTATTCTACAACATCTCCAACATCCTTTCTATCTCTTTCAATCATCATGGATTAGGTGCACATGTTCCTTTTTCCTTTTTACATACTTTTACACACTTTTTACACATTTTGATCATATACATGTGTATTTGACTACTTGTTTATTCTTATCTTTTACACATCTGTCCTTATGGGAAGTAGTAGTCACATCAATCACAACATCAATCAAGAATAAATTTACATCAACAACAAGTACACAAAATTGACATATATTCTCTCACCCTAGGGTCATCATCATAGATTTTCACTTCCTCTTCTCTAGCTCTCATGCTTCACATTTTTATCACTCCACACTTTTTCTTGTGTCTCTCAGAAAACTTTTCACAATCAATATACATGGTTATCAGGTACACATTTCTTATCTACTTCATGTTATTGATCATTCACTCAACAAAAAAAGGTGGGGGCAAATGTAGACACAAAATCATGCGCTTTGGGTATCTATCTAGTCTTGATCAGATACTACTATTCATATTATTCCTAAGCAAGAAAAGTACTAATTAACCCATGTCTTTGGCCTCTTTTCTTGCTTTCACTTCTCCTTTTTGGTCTCATACACCCTTTTGCCAAGTCTGACCTTCAACCCTTCATTTTCTATGATTTTGGACACCAACTCACAGTGAGGATGCTTGCGCCAGGAACCCTCGTCCCCTCTGGGTGCTCCCAACCTCCTTGTACTTTTCTCACATATTTTCATTCCTTTCTAGTCGTTTGGGCATCATATAGTTTTGGTATTCAGCCTTCTTGGGGTTAGTTACAAAATTCAAGAAAGGGAAATAGATAAATATAAAGCTATGTGATCATAATAAATGACCAAGCACTAAACATTAGCTATCACCACCTAAGTTTACATCTCAATAGAATTATCAAGAGAATTCAAACATCTATCTTCTTGCACACAAGGGACAATGGAATGATACTTTTACATAAAATTCATAGGAGGGGAAGTTAATTCTTTCATGCACATATCTATCTACATCTAGCTACTTACTCAATATCAAGTGTGACATGTACAAGAGCCACCCCGAGCATGATTTCAACACACACAAACACACATAACTACATTGGGTCTGAAGTGTAGTGAAATGCTTGGTTGTAATTTCACTTCGTGATAGCTAAGGAAAGTTTGAACCCTCATTTTAATTATATTCTTTATGGGATTTGATGTAATTTGGGGTTTTGCAGGTCATTTGTTCATTGTAGATTATAAGCAACATCTACGAACTTGGTGTAACATACTAGTGAAAATAAGTGAAGGGCAATGAACATTTTGTGACCCTTTCAAACTAGTTTCCACAACTTCTAAGAAGACACAAGTTCCCAAAACAGGCCTTTGGAACCCTTGAACCTCTATAGGCTTTCTATTCTAGGCACTCCCAAAATCTCTACAATTTTTTGGATCTGATTGCGACACTCTGAGATCCTCTTCCGACTATTTTCCAGATCTGCACAACTTTGTTGTCACATCAAAATCAACTAAGTTTTTCCTCCTTTAATTTACAACTAGGGTTTCATACTTTCTATCTTATCTTTCTTGGGTCATTTTTGTACTTAATCATTCATATTTAGTGTTGTTACATATTTGAAGTTAGGAATTTATTTATTCAATATTTTATTAATCACATGGAAGATGATCCAAATTGTGTTCTTCTTCTACAAATAACTCAACACACAAATCAAGTTCCACATTTGGGGCCTCATTCTTGTCTTTATCTATAAGAAAAAATTGGATAACTCAAACTCATCCTTTTATTCTTCATGAAGAATGATTTGAATAACAAGATCCTCATTCATCTCCTCATCTTCAAACAAGAATATTGGCATTTCAAAAAGTTTCTCACCTTCATCATGAAGCTCGAACTAACCAACATATTTGATCTCTTCTTTTACAAAATATTCTTCACTTGATTGTCTCTTTTCTTCCTCATTTCCATGATGTCTCATTTGATTAACCGTAAAAAATAAAGGTCTTCTTGTTGTATTAGTGCAATCCTCCAAAAGTGTAGTGATCTCTAAATATGTAGAACAAAAAGGGTCACTAAATTCAACTATAAAAACTTTCTCACTTTATATCCTTTCTTCCTTGACATAAAGATAAAACTAATTCCAATATGATTTTCCTTCACAAATGCCTAATTTTTCATTATATTTAACTCCTCTTTTGTATAATTTAAACCTTCTCATCCTCTCAATATGATTCATGACAATCCTTAATTGTCATGAAGTTATCTCCATGATAAAATTTGGTTTGATATGAGACATTAACAATATCGAGGGGTTACTGATTTGAATTATCCTTTACAAATGAATTCTTTTGTATGAGAAGCCGCTATTGGGAATTTTGCAAGGGTTGATCCTCCAAGATAATTGAAAAAATATCCCTCTACCAACCTTGTAGGATAACTTGTTTTAGTGAGGGGTGGGTAGAGCATTGGAGAAATATGTGTAATATCACAAATTTTGAAAGAATCATGACAAAATTTAGGAACGTTGAGAAATGCCTTGGGTGTATATGGGAGGGAATCTTGCAAAGCACAAGGAAAGTTTTAGGCATTGTAAACTTGTAGACCACCAAAAATAAGGACTAGGAAGAAAACGATCCTCATAATTTTGGAATGGAACAATGAATTTGCTTTATTTGCATAAGGGGTATGAGGAATTTGAGGAGATGAGGGAAGAATGCAAGCAATGGGGATGGGTTTCCTTTTTCCATCCTAAATGAGCATCTTCTCAACTTGCAATGTAATTTCAAAAGCTTGAGGAAGAGTATTGCCTCTTAGATTTTAGATCAATACATACAAATCCACATCATAGGACCACAAGAATGCCATAAATGGAGAGGGTTTGAATTCTTAAGGGATTCTGAGCCATGTCCTTGAAAATTTGATGTTGAAATATGGGATAAACTCTATTGAATCTCACTATGTTTTTCTGGGGTGTTCCATGAGAGAAATGAAATCTGCATTATCCTTTAACTAGTTGTGTAGTTGTTCCCCTAGTTAATCCCATGTGCAAATGGATTTTGGAGCCAAACAGTTGTACCAATCTCTTAATTCATCTCCGAATGATTAAACAAGAAACCCAAGGGAAATATTTTATTCTCTGATATTGTGAATGACACAGTGGTTGGTTATGTCTTGAATGTAATCAATAGGAGATTGATATCCATTTCCATGGAAAAGAGGTATGGTTTCTAGGGCTGTTTCAGGAATATATTCCCACTCATAAAAATGAAGGAGGATTGAATTGAAATGAGAGAATGGAATATATCTTTCGATAGCCATGAGAGAAATGTGCTAGTGCGAGTTATCCTGTGTCCTCCTCTCATATTGGAGGGTCATCTCACATGGGTTAGGTTTAGGGTTTGCTATTGAGTCATGCACTAGGGTTACTCAACACCCTATATGTACTCTCTTTCTATTCATTTTATGAGTATGCCAAGACACTCTGCTATCTTTCCTCTATGTGCAAGATTTTTTTCTGTTGAGAAAGTTCTTCCATTATTGATCGATTCTTCCTTACGATTATGCTAGAGCTATCATGATTCCATTGGAGTGCAACTACTTCGTGGTGCATCGTTTCCAATTCGATTCTTGCAAACTCTTGTCATGGTATCAGAGAAGAGATCGGGTAAACATGCACTCGTTATTTTTTAGTTGTGATTACTCTTTCATGGTGTCATTCTCTTACTCCTCGTGTAAGTATTTTCGATCGTTATATTATGGTTTTTCCCTTGCTAACATTATTAATAGTTGTTCTTGGAAAGTTTTCTTTTTTTGCTGTGTCTTTTGTGCATATGTAGGCATCTCTTTGAAGCTATCAGGGGTTTCACAGCTATATTTAGCTAGATGTGGATAAATTTAGTAGATCAGCCAAAATAGAGGTTTATTTTTCTGGTTTTCTAATTTTTTAAAATTAAACTCGAAATATTTTTTAGATCTTTGTGTTTTTTTTTTCTCTCTGTCTTCATGGTATTTTGTAGAATACAAGTTTTTCTATGGCTTAGAGTTCATTTGAAAGGTTTTTCCACCTCCCCGAGCTCGTGTTATTCCTTGGCCGAGTCCCTTTGTGGTTAGCGAGCTCTTGTTTTTTGGTCTGCAAGCTCATGTTTTCTGTGATGTTTGCTGTTACACCTCGGCCTCTGCTAGCCTCGTTTTGAGCTCTATGTCGTGGCTTGTGAATCTTCCTCCCTCCCACATATCTTGTGACCTACACTGTCCATAACTCCCGCAGCGACCTCTACTCAGCCCTCTGCATCCTCAGCTTAGCTCTTATCCCGTGTGCACCAAACCGGTCCCGCCTTGTTGACACCTCGGCCTGCACCTCTCTAACAACTCACCCACGTCTTCTCTAATGGCCCTCCCTCATGCCATTCAACAGGATGCCTTCTTGTGTCCCATGCTAAGATTCCTTTTTTCCTTGGGTAAGTTGGTAAGTTTGCTTTAAAGTTTTTTGGTAAGTTTTTTAAAAACGAGTTCTTTGATAAGTTTTTTTAATACTTTCTAAACTTTTTTCAAACTCAAAAGCTTAAAATCATTTTTTTTCAAAAAAAAACAAATCTTTCATAGTTAGCCCTTTTAAAATAATAGGAATCTTTCTTTTTTAAAACTCATGGTTAGTTTTTAATTGGGTTTTGTTTTTTTAATAGAAATTCGTTTTATCTTTTTTAAAATTTGCTTTCTTTTAAAACAATTTTTTTTTAATTAGTTAGGATTTTTTTTAAAATTAAATCTTAATTAGTTTTTTAGTTGAAATTAATTATATTTAATTTAATTAAATCTTGTTTATTAATTTCCGAATTTCCTTTATTACGCTTAGTGGAGTATTAATTATTGACATCTCAATTAACGTTTTAATCATTTTTTTTCCAAATGCTCTACATTTAGCGAACCTGGACATTTTCGACCGATAATTTATTACATGTTATTGTTGATTTTTTTTCTCTAATTTTGTGTTCAAGTGTGTAGCGACATTCTGGGCCTTCTTTTGTCTTCCAAGAACATTTTGCCCCCTTCTGAAGATCATCAGGATTCCTTTTTGAGTCCTTATTTACAAATAATTGTTTTTACCCTTCTTATTGCTTGCGACTAGTGACCGGGTCTGCCACAGTCTACAACAAGAGGGTTTTTCATTTGCGACATGAGATGCCTTTTCTCACAACCAGGATTGGCTTTCACCTCCTTCCTTGTTTCTTTCTTGTTTACGGTGTCCTATTTGCTGCGCTCCACAAATCACTATTGTGGTCTCCCCTCTTGTGCGTTATTATGTTCATTGCAAGACGAGTTACCAAGTGTTTCAAACCGCATGCACAGACCCAATTATAATCAATGCACTAAACTATAAAATGGCGAAAGTAGGGGGGTTGTTATATTGTCCTGGGTGGTTGTGTTTCTTTTCTACATTTCTTTCTCTCTCTTCACTATGGATGCACTTTCAATTCATTTTCTTATGCCCTTCAACTTCTTCGAATTGGGATCGAAAATAATAATGAAACTAAGGGGTAAAGGGTTATTCTGCATCACCATGGGAACTGAGACTGAACCAGACAATGAACCTGAAAAATCTAAGTGGTTAAACCATAGTGATGAAGCTTTAGGTCTTCTTTGCATGTCTATTTCTCCTGAATTACTCCTCCACATTGAGGCATCTGAAACACCTAAATCTATGTGGAAAAAATTGGATGCAATGTTTGGACAACTAGATGACATGGGAGTGCATGAGTTAGAAAATGAAATACTAGGGTTAAATCCTAGTGACTTTGAAAACCTACGAGATTTCTTCTCGAAATTTGTCCACATTAGATTGTTGTTAAAAGTATGTCAAGTAGAGAAGAAAGATTCTCAACTGATCTTGTTGATTCTCTCTAAGCTAGGTCCCGAATATTCTGTCTTCGCGTCAAATTTCTATGCTACAAAAGCTGCTTTGGGTGATACTTGGACTATGCCCTCCTTTGACTATTTTATGTTCCAACTCATTAGAGAATAGGAAAAACTCATTCAAATGGGGTCTCCCAAGTCCAAGTCACATGCCATTGTAGCAAGTACTAGTAAGGGAAAGAATATTGAAAAGAAAAAAGAAACAAAGGATCAACCTAAGAAAGAAACCAAGACCAAACCTAGAAATGACACAAATACTTCGACTTCTGAGCCTAAGGCATAGAAAAGAAAGTTTTTGTGTTCATATTACAAGAAGTCTGGTCACAACAAGCAACACTATTTTCATAAACAGATTGATCACTTATCTCATTTACTTGAGAAAAATAAAATAAGTGTTCCTAAATCCATAAAACAAAGTGCTCTAAAGGCCGAGTCTTCTGCTACAAAAGGTGCTAAAAATGATAAGAAGAAAGGAAAGGCCCTTGTAGCTAGAGTTTCTCCTTCATCAACATGGATTATAGATTCTAGTGCCTCGCACCACATGGGTTCTTTGCATGTTGAGTTTTCCAACATCAAACTTTGTGGAATGTCCCAAATCATGATGCGTAATGACACAACAGTGTCAGCTTTTGGTAGTGGATCGGTAGAGATGGATGGGGGAACATTTAACCAAGTGTTGAGTGTTCCTGATATATCTACCAATCTCCTATCGGTTTACCAAATTACTCACCTTGGTGAAGGAATGCAAGTGGAATTTGGTCCTAACTCGGTGATTATTCATGAGCTTAACAATGAAACTACAGTGGCTGAGGGAAAGGCTGATCACCGTTCATGGTTATATACCTTTTCCCATTTTACTTATGATTCTACACCCACTGCCTTACTCACTCATGCAAATGAGGTTAGTAAGCTATGGCATGAGCATTTCAAACATCTAAATTATCACTACCTTGAACAATTAAGCCAAAACAAAATGGTCAACGGGTTGCCTCATGTCAAGTTTTCTAAGGGTCTTTGTGAGGGTTGTACCCTTAGAAAGCATCTTGAAAAGAACTTTGAAAAAGGAAAATCCTGAAGAGAAACTCATCCTTTGGATCTTGTTCACAGTGATGTTTCTGGTCCATTTCCTTCTCCTTCATTTACTAGAGCTCTTTATGTGCTAACCTTCATTGATGACTATTCGCAATATACTTGGGTATATTTTCTTAAGCTTAAGTCTGAAGTCTTTGAACATTTTTAGGACTTTAAGGATCTTGCTGAGAAATAGGTGGAACATTCTATCAAGGTTCTTCGAACCAAAAATGGAGGTGAATATATAAACAATAGGTTCATGGATTTCTGTACTTATGAAGGGATCTCTTTGCAGCATACAGTTGCTTATAGCCCTTCATAGAATGAAGTCACAGAAAGAAAGAACTGTACTTGTAAGGAGATGGCCACTTGTATGATTCACTCGAAGTCTCTTCCTCTGCAGTATTGGGTTGAACCAGTGAATTATGTAAATTACATTCAGAAGCATGTTCCACATAAGGCAGTAAGAGGGATCACACCCTTTAAATCCTGGTTTGGATGCAAGCCTGATGTTGAGCACTTTCGAGTCTTCAGATCCAAGGCTATGGCTCAGATTCCTAGGAAGAAACGCAAGGCCTTAGAACCACAATCCAAACCTTGTATCTTTATAAGGTATCATGATGGCATGAAGGGATATCGTTTGATGAATCCTACTTTTCATGAGCTGTATATTGAGAGAAGTGTTAATTTTGATGAGTCTTCTTCAAATTCTACTTCTCCACCTATTGAGGTTCTTCAGCTCACTGATTCAGATTTTGACTCATTAAATGATGATACTATTGAGTGTGCTCCTCTTCTTGATCCTCATGACCATCAGACCTTTGAGTCTTCTGATTCTGATAGTAGTGATGATGAGGACTATGTCCCTTCTCACTCAAGTGAAGAATCTTCTGACTCTGAGCCTAATCCTCCTAGTCCTCTTTGGGCTAGGAAAAATTTGCAAATTACTAGAGATTTAGTTGGAGATACTTTGGATATGAGACATACTTGATCAGATTTCATTGGACCCCAATCTTTCTTCACCTTTTCTTTTAATCCACAGTATTTCTCGGGAGGCTTTTGGTATTCCTGAGTGGGATTCTACCATGGATTAGGAGTATTCCTCTCTCATGAAGAATGATACTTGGGATCTCACCCCTCTTCCGAAAGGAAGAAAAATCGTTCGGTGTAAGTGGGTGTTCTAAACAAAGTATGGAGTAGATGGAGATGTCAAAAAGTTTAAAGCGTGATTAGTAGCTAAGGGTTTCTCCCAAATATCTAGGGTTGATTATACTAAAACCTTTGCTCCGGTTGTGAAGATGACTTCTATTCGACTAACCCTAGCCATTACCGCAACGAACAGATGAAAATTCCATCAAATGGAAGTTAAGATTGCCTTCCTTCATGGTGACCTAGAGGAAGAGATCTATATGGAACAACCTCCATGTTATGTCCAAGATCCCTCCCTCATTTGTAAGTTAAAGAAGTCTCTTTATGGCCTTCAATAAGCCCCTTGGGCTTGGTATGCCAAGATGGACTCCTTTTTACTTACATCAAGGTTTACTAGGTGTCATTCTAATCCAAATGTTTATATTCTACGGCAAGATGACTCCATACTCATTCTTGTTCTATATGTTGATGACTTGTTGATCACATGTAACTCTTCCTCTATTATTGATTCAGTGAATATCACCTTGGCCAACAAGTTTTCCATGACTGACTTAGGTCTGCTTCATTACTTCCTTAGGATCCAGATTTCACAATATGACTTGGGAATCTTGATTTCATAACCTAAGTATGCTCTTTACTTACTAGCTCATTTTCAGATGTCTGATTTCAAGTCTTCTCCTACTCTTTTTCTCTCCGGGGTTAAGTTGGTTTTAGATTTCTCTACTCCCTTACTTGATGGTACTCTTTATCAACAGTTGGTGGGGAGTTTGATTTACTTGACTCAGACTCGACCGGATTTATTGTATGCTATTGGGATCATGTCCAGATTCATACAGGAGCCACATGAGATGCATTGGAAAGTAGCTAAATGGATCCTTCACTATGTTCGTGGCACTTATACTGATGGCATTCACTATCATGGAGGGGTAGATATCGACTCAATTGGGTTCATAGATTCTAATTAGGCCAGTGAATTAGATCATCGGAAATCTACTTCTAGCTATAATTTCTCTCTTGGTTTGGGTCTTATTAGTTGGTCTAGCAAGAAGTAGAATGCAATTGCAATATCATCCATAGAGGCAGAATACAAAGGAGCAATTAACACTGCCACATAAGCTATTTGGCTATAGAGTATTCTGACAAAGTTTGGCATCCACTTTCAGTGGCCTACCTTTATCTACTGTGATAACATGAGCACTATCTCCATTTGTAGAAATATAGTTGAGCATCCGTGGACAAAGCACATTGAGATCCATATGCACTTCATACGAGAGCTTATTTATGATGGCATCATCGACATTCAGTACATTCAGAAAGTTGATCAGATTATAAATTTATTTACCAAGCCCTTCATTGAGATGAAGTTTCTTCACTTACGGTATCTTCTTGGGGTGAGGTATTCTGCATCTATTCATCTTCTTCGAGATAAGTAGTCCTTCTTTTCTTCTTCTTCTTCTAGGAATATTGTGTTTTGTATAGGCACCTTATCAGGGCTCTAGTTGTCGGGCCCCATTGACACATCTTTCTTAGTTGTTTAGGAGTGTCTTCTCTTTCCATATGACTCATTATAGCCACTACCGCAGCTTCGATGAAGGGGGGGTGTTAGTGTGAGTTATCCTATGTCTCCTCCTCTCATATTGGAGGGTCATCTCACATGGGTTAGGTTTAGGGTTTTCTATTGAGTCATGCACTAGGGTTACTCAGCACCCTATATGTACTCTCTTTCTATTCATTTATGAGTATGCCAAGACACTCTAGTGTCTTTCCTCTATGTGTAAGCTTTGTTTCTATTGAGCAAGTTCTTCCATTATTGATCGATTCTTCCTTGCGATTACGCTGGATCTATCACGATTCCATTTGAGTGCAACTACTTTGTGGCGCATCGTTTCCGATTCGATTCTCACAAACTCTTTTCAAAATGGAAACATAAAAATCAATGCAAAAGATAAGGGGATGGTCTGGAGACTCAAAGAATAGGATTATTGAATAACGGAGTTACTAGTTGCTAAAAACTATGTGTTTAAACCTTTTCAAGATGATCTAGTTGTAACCTTCAACATGAAAATTACATTGATCTACTACTAGGATGTTCTTTGAACTTATGGAGCCTCTAGATGTTAGATGAATGTTTCTAAAATACTGATAATTACTGAGAACATCATAAAATAATAATAAAATTATTTTATTTTGTCCTAAAAAAACATTCAAAAAATTATTTCCAATTGAAGGTACCAAGGTGGCTAGAATGTTTGCAATGGAAAACTTGAAAAATAAGACCAAAATCTAAACAAACTATCACAATGGGTGTGCCAGAAACTATTGTCATGGAGGAATGAACTCTTTAGGGAGTGGTGTTGTGTCTCCCCTTCCAAATGATAAAATTAAAACACTCTTATGTTATGGGTGACTTGTATGTTGGAGTGAGTTTTGTTGGAGAGAAAATTTGTCAGGTGGACAAAATTGTGGATTTCTTGCCAACACTCTGGGAATCTAAGTCCCTCTTGTAACATCCTCATTTTTATACATTAGAACAAGTAATTTTTTTTTGATAAATGCTTCTTGGTTATAAATACATAATTTAGAACTCACAAATCAAAAACAACCATTCTCACAACAGATAACCATATGCAGTTGTAATGACTCGGAGTACTTCCGATCTATTCATTCCATGACTCGGTAATCTACCAATCTATTCATGAGTATCAAAGAGTTGGTGTTTCTTATTTTAACACAAAACTCTTGCGGTTCTCTTCCCTAATATGGGATCTAGAATGCTCTGTCCAAGGAACCTATCTGAATAATTGTTACTATTATTCATTGGCATCTCATCCGTTGGACTAGGTGACTTAGGACAACGCAATCAGCAGCTTGTGATACTTTGGCCAAAGATTTGAAACATACTGCTTATGTCTCGTATTCCTTGACGACATACTCATCAATCTAGAATACGTCCTTCACCCCATTCCTATGTTATGTAGAATGTCTTATACTGACTTCTGTCAGACTCTCCTGTCCCAAGTTATTCACTCAGGAATGGATTAGTAAGATGACAACGTTATAGGGATGCTCCCGAGGACTAGGGATACGCTGACATACTGGGTCAACCCTAGTTAATCCAGTGTGTCAAGATACCCCGAGTCTCCTAGGGCAGCCTTATAACATGACCACATTCCTAATCAGTCCCAGAGTAACTTGTTTGAGTTTAAGATGTAAATCTTAACGATCAATGCAAAGGGTGTCGTCATAAGTCACCTGCATTGTTGTATCTTCGAGAAGATCCTAATCTTCTTGAAGGTACAACCCTGCAGTTGACTTATGACATCAACCTTTAAATCTGCCTCGAAAAGATCTACTTATTAATAAGTGTTACACACGTTGAGTTAAAATTATACTAAAAGATGCTCCCTTAAGGTTAGTCTTTCCCAATCCCTGGGTTCCTCACCTTAGAATGACCTTTTATAGTAAAACCCATTACACAAGAGAAGTTATTAAGACTTGAGGTCCCTTCAAGGAGTTCATTGAATATACATAATTCTATATCAACGAAATTGGACAATAACCATCAACCTTCACATGAGATTGCTAACCAAACCCTAATAGGTTTATATCAGTTCTCATAACTGAATTTATATCTTACTTATTAGTATCAAGATATAGTGATTAAGAATCCAATTAAACATTGTCTTGATTTAGATCAAGACTAGGAAGTAATAATTTATTCAGCTCGTTTAGCTTCCTGCTCAGGTTTATTTTAACCCTAGCTTCCAGAAAGATAGTGATCTAAATTCCAATTTATCTTTAGATAGAACATACTAGAACTACTAAACAATCATAAGTATTCAGTCACAAATTCTTGCAAGCTTACTTAGATAATCACAAAAGTCTCCACTTTATACAATAATAATAATACTCCTAAGATCATTCAAACCAAAGAAGGTCAAACCATCAAGATACGAATACAAACACATAAGTAACAAATATATCTTTTCATTCCTTTCAAGCTAATCAAATACATTTTATGCATTCAACATACTTGATACAATACTCAAAAGCAAAAGAACATCTTTCTTCAAGTAGTACATTTAGAGAATCATGTTGTAATTCATCATAAAACCAAATTAAACAATCTAAACATCCTATCAGATCTACGTGCTTTCACCACTTACGGCAACCATCTGCAAAAATTGTCAACACGGGTCAGTTCGATGAACTGAGCATGATAAGCACTAATTCTTAAAACAATCACAATCCACCAATTGTTTTCATTAAACAACCTATTTAAATGAAATCATTTCACCAAACATGTAAACATATTCAGACTATGATCTTTTGTAATTCAAACATGACTATAAATGCGTAACTCATATTATAGTTACTAAATAGTCCTAGATACTTTTCAGATATTTCTTCATAAATGTAAGTGACCAAGGAGAAGAAATGTATCCAAAACAATTATCCATCTGAATCCCAAGGACAACAAACATTTGACAGACCATTACATTCAACATAATAACATGAATATCACAACAATTCATGAATCCATCAGTATGTTAAAACAAATCCAACAGTTAGATAAAAATATATCAACATATACTTTTCAGTAGAAGAGAAAGAAATTGAGACATTCAGATGTCCTTTCCAAACATGCTGATGACTATACCGTCCACTTAAGAGTAATTCAATCACATTATACACCTGCGACTAAGCCAGTCAAGACCACAGGAAGAACTACAGTTCGTCAAATACATATATAAAAATTGCTTGTAACTTACTGAGCAACACAGTAGCTCTCGTGACAAGGCAGTGATGAGTAATCCATCAAATAGACTCCACATAACCTTCCATATTATTCAACTATCGAGAATATATCCAACGCCATCGCTTGTCAAGATACAGTTAATAGCTCTTTACTTCAGTCAAGCACACGACTAAATATTCACACTAACAGAAGACGTAATCATGCTCAAACACAAGAACAATCCCACTAAGTCGAAATACTCATCAACATACAGTTCAATCTAATCCCTACTAACACAGCAAGGAGTTTAATCAACTGCCGAAATCAAAAGAACAACCTCTTTATCACAGTCAAACAAGAGGCTAGATAACATTAAAACATATGATGTTCCATATGCATATAAAGTGACATTCATACTGAATCAAACACAAACCTGCACAACCTCATTCAACTGAACCAAATCCTTACAATAAAATATCCATGACTTCTATTGGAAGCCATTTTCAAGAAAAATAATCACAACAAGATCTTCAAAGAAGCTGAATCCCATATCAGTATTTTCCTCAAGGTTTCATTCTAAGCCAAGCTACTACGGATATAACAGGGTCTCAAACCGAGTAAGGTTTGTAGAGAAAACCCTTCCATTAATTTCCACAGAAGTGAACAGATAGGAACACAAGAATGCTACGAAGGAGTCAGAATGATATACATACACAGCGAGGGTTTTAATTGAGATTCGCGCCAACTCGCAACATATCAAGATCTCCAACAGTATCACATACAACTAGTGCTCATAACAAGGCTTCGATTAAAGTTAATTTCATGCAACAATAGTTCAAGAATCCCAATAATGCTCACAGCAAAACTTCTACAAAATTCGTAACTCAAGATACATATCAAGGATTCCAACTGAACCAATATCTGTGATATTCACTACTAAGCAACAGTAATCAAAACAAAGCAACAGAAATAGATATACCAAATTCTTTTCCAGGGCTCCAACTGAGTCTAAACTAACAAGTATTCTCACTGATAGCTTCTACAGAAGTCAAAATAATATCTACTCTAGGATTCCAACAGAATTCAATAATAAATAGTATTCACAGCGATACTTCCACAGAAACCAAAACATATTTTCATTTCAAGAAGTCCAAGAGAAACAATAACATATATTACCCATGACAAATCTTATAAAGAAGTCGGAATATACAGTACATTCAAGAAATCCAACAGTATCATTTTTAATGAGAGAAAACAACAAGGAATTGACTGAAGTCTGAATCAAACAAGAAAACAATTCATGGACTTGCACAGAGCCGAATTCGTATATTATCTATGCAAGAATTTCTACAAAATCTAACCGAAATGTAAAACACAGCAAGATAGTACAACTGTTTGAAACACAATGCACACCCATCAAGGGTTCACTGAAAAGTTGAGCCAGTAAGAAGATACAGCAATCGAATTCATACAAGCTACCATAAAAACCAACTGAACCCAAAAATCTTCTGAACAGAGTTTTTCTAATGAAATCATTTGAAAGAAAGCAATATTTTTAAAATTTAGGGCCTAACATGCCTGGTAATGCCGCTTAAAAATCCGAAGAAGACCACTAAAAGAGCTCGAGCCTTCTCCTCTTTTTCCACGTTAGATTCAACAATAATAATTTGTTATTTCCATGCCTTATAAACTTTCCTTGACAGAGAAAAGAGTGAGTTACACTCATATTTTCCATGCAACACCAAGTAGACTGGTACGAAGAACCAGTGATCAAACAAAGAGAAAACCGGAGCGCATGAAAAACCAAACAAACTACCAGTTTTCCATTTTTCATGTCTTCCCGAGAATTCCGAGCTCAAAGACCGAGTTCATTAATTGTATTAACTCCAAAATTCTCGTTCAATCTCCATTGCCACCGACCGCCATAGTTGGCGATGGACAAATGCAAGTCAAAGACCATTTCTAACTTTGGTGACTCTGCCACGTCAGCTTTCACTAGCCGTTGAAACCTCTGCTAACTCCTTGTCCTTCATGCTTATCCATCCCATTTAATGCCATAAAAACTGTCGCCCATGGCTCGCACCCCTTCATAGGTCCCCTTCCTCCACTAACATTTGTTAGGTTAGAATCATAGGTTAGGATTTAAGATGATACTTAGTCTAACCTCCTTAGCGCTAGGTCACTAACCTTAGAACATTTAGTTTATAGCTTAGGCCTAGGTTAGATTAACACTAATCTAATCCCATAGGTTATAGTTTAGGTTTAGGTTATTAACCTTAATAAATCCAGTTTAGGTCTAACATTTAGAATGTTCAGAATAAGAACCTACAGACATACATTCATGAAAAGGATTCACTACATCACTGCCAATAGGCTAGTTGAATAAATGTATCTGAATTTATTACCTGGCCCACGATCAAGACCTTCTTGATATTACGATATCGGGAACCAATTAATTTAACGCGATCATCCTGAGTTAGACTCCGGAATAGCTTATTCAACGCATTCAGACCTTGCAACCTGCGTAAGGTCTATAATTTTTGTTCATCCCGAATAAACTTAAAGCATCTCTTGGATCAATGCCACTGATCCAAGGCTGGGTCTTATAGATGGATAAATCCACAATTCATTCCGAGATCAGATTAAACTCAGGTGCAAAATGAAAGAATTAAAAGAGTCCAATCATATTTGGACTCAGTCAAAGATATTCAATTGCAAAGAAGATACCGTACATATCAAGCATGAATTCACAATCAAAGGAACATATCCTTTTTACAAAAGAAATCATATATCAACACTTGAATGCTTAGGAGGAAGTAACAACAGTTCAGAGTGTTACATGCTTCCCTCCTAAGAGATTCATTGTCCTGATGATTACATATTTGATTAACCTTCAGGTCAACCAATTTATTAGTTCACAAAACAATGCGACTATTTCCAACTTGAATAGTTCCAGAAATCAATGTCACAACACATTTTATTCAGCCTTAATAATGTTTGCCTCCATCTGGCTTTTATATAAACTTGAAAAAGATAAGTTCATAAAAGAAATGTTTTGTCAACAGATTTCATTCTGTTGAAAAAGAAAAGGAAAAGCAATTTTCATCTCTTCCAGATTTTCCCAAGTTGCACTTTCTTCATTAAACTGGTCCTACTGGACCTTACATTGTTGTATTTCATGATTTCTCAAATGCAATTGGCGAGTTTCCAGCACTCGTGTGGGTTTAACCACTATTATTCCTGGGTCTTGGACCTGTAAGGAATTCCAATTTAAAACATGTGATAGATCAGAAACGTATTTCTTAAGCAAAGAAATATGGAAAACATCATGCATACGAGATAAAACAGGTGGTAATGCTAATCGATAAGCTACAGGATTGATTATTTCGACAATTTCAAAAGGTCCCACGAAACGAGGTGACAACTTGGCAGCCTTGCCAAAAGTTATAGAACTCTTTCTGGGTTTAACACGAAGAGAAACCTTTTCACCAAGCTCAAACCTTCGATCAACCCACTTAAGGTCAGCATAGATCTTCTGCCTATCCGCTGCTTCCTTTAATCGTTCACGAATTAGTTTAACTTGCTGTTCCATTTCAGTGAGGATCTCTGGTCCAATTACCAATCTATCCTCAACACTATCCCAGCTAACAGGGGTTCTGCACTTTCTTCCTTAAAGTGCTTCAAATGGTGCCATTTTAAGAGATGAGTGATAAGTGTTGTTGTATGTGAATTCAACTAATGGAAGATACTCTTCCCATTTATACTGTTGGTCCATACAATACATTCGCAACATGTCCTCCAACACTTGATTTACCCTCTCAGTTTGTCCATCCGTTTCCGGATGATATGCAGAACTGAAGTTTAGTTTCGTTCCAAGAGCTGTATTAAGCGTTTGCCAAAACCTTGACGTCATTCTAGGATCCCTGTCAAATATAATCAATTCTGGTACACCATGTAATCTGAAAATTTCGTGTACGAATCTTTTGGCCAAACTGGTGAATCATCCTTTAGATTTCCGGCAATGAAATGAGCTACCTTAGTTAGTTTATCTACAACTACCAGGATAACATTATGTTTATTCCTAGACATAGGTAACCCTTGTACAAAGTCCATGCTTATTACTTGCCATTTGTAATGCGGTATGCTATGAGGATATAATAGTCCAGCAGGGTGCATGTGTTCTGCCTTAACCCGCTGACATTCCAGACAATGAGTTACAAATTCACTGACATCCTTTTTCATACCTTTCCAAAAGTATTGCTGTTTCAGATCAGCAAGCATTTTTGTAATACCCGGGTGTCCAGAGGAAGTTGAATTATGAAATTCAACTAACAACTTCTTCCTCAAATCATTCAGCATAAGTACATATACCCTGTTTTCATAATGCAAGATTCCTTCATTATCAAAATGAAAACCTTTATACCTTTCATCATTAGGTTCTGCAGTAAGCGCTGCTTTTACTTGCTGAAAGTAAATATTAGATTCTGAGGCACTTTTTACCTCATCCTTAAACTGAGTTCTTAATGTTATAAGAGCAGAAATGTGTCTCCTACGACTTAGAGCATCTGCTACTCTATTCTCCTTCCCTTTGATGTATATAATATCAAAATCATATTGTGATAAAAATTCTAACCACCTTCTCTGCCTGGCATTCAGATTAGGCTGAGTGAAAATATATTTCAGTCCTAAGTGATCAGTTTTCAACTCAAAAGGTTTCCCAAGTAAATAGTGTCTCTAGACTTGAAGCGCATGAACAATGGCAACAAGCTCCAAATCATGAGGAGCATAATTCAGCTCATGTGTAACTTAAGTTTTCTACTTTCATATGCTATGACTTGATCATTTTGTAACAAAAAACCTCCAAGGCCTTCCCCAGAAGCATCCGTTACAACAGTAAAGCTCCCATTAGGGTCTGGTACAGCTAATATAGGTGCAGAAGTCAACTGGCTTTTCAAAATTTTGAAATCCGCTTCGCACTTATCATTCCAAATAAATTTCTTATCCTTCTTCTGCAATGAAGTTATCGGTGCAGCCACTTTAGAAAAATCCTTAACAAATTTTCTATAGTAACCAGCAAGACCCATGAAGCTTCTTACTTCGTGCACATTCTTTGGTGCAGGCCACTCAGTTATTACCACTATTTTTGAAGGATCTACAGCGATTCCTTCCTTGCTAATGACATGACCCAAATAGTGAACTTCTGAATCAAAGAAAGAACATTTGGATAACTTACCATACAACTTTCTTTTTCTCAAAATTCCCAAAACTATCTTCAAATGCTCAATGTGCTCCTCAACGCTTTTAGAATATATGAGAATATCGTCCAAGAATACAAGTACAAACTTGTCCAAATATTCTTGAAAAATATTATTCATTAAGTTCATAAAAGCTACGGGTGCATTAGTTAATCCAAAGGGTAGAACCATGAATTCATAATGTCTGTACCTTGTTCGAAAAGCTGTTTTATGAATATCTTCTTCTCTAATCCTTAACTGATGATAACCAGATCGAAGATCTATCTTAGAATAAATCACTGCCCCACGCATCTGATCAAATAGATCATTGATCCTTGGAAGTGGGTATCTGTTCTTGATTGTTGCTTTATTCAACATCCGAGAATCAATACACAACCTAAGTGTTCCATCCTTCTTTTTCACAAATATTACAGGCGCTCCCCAAGGTGAAACACTTGGTCTAATCAAACCTTTATAAAAAAGTTCTTGCAATTGTGCCTTAAGCTCGACTAACTCTGTAGTAGTCATCCGATAAGGTGCTTTGGAAATAGGTTCTGTTCCTGGTTTGATTTCGATGGTGAAGTCAAATTCCCTCTTAGGTGGTAACCCTGGTATTTCCTCAGGAAAAACATCCCTAAAACTTTGTAGCAGAGGAAATCGTTTCATGGAATCACCATCTTCTTCTGAAAATTCAGATATCTTTACTGCATAAAGGGTACATCCTTTGTTTTTAGCCTTTTTAAGCTGCATAGCTGACAGTTTTCTAACTAAAATTTCCCATTTAACCCCTTGAATGTCTGCTGTTTCCAGCTGATCATCTAAACATCTTATATTATTTTCATAGTAGTCTACTTTTTCTTTATGTTCAGCTAACCAATTGACACCAATGACAATATCATACGATCCCAAAGGTGTAACATAGAGGTCAACTTCCGTGGAAAAGTTAGGTAAGTCAAGGACTGCCCCAAAAAGACACATACTCACTATATGAACAGAGTTATTACCATACTGTATAGTCCAAGATTTATCCATTTTTCCAGCTTTTCACTTAAGTTTAGAAGCAAGTTTATCAGAAATGAAACATTCAGTAGCTCCTGTATCAAAAAGAATAGTGACAGGTATGCCAAATAACTTACCTGGAACTTCTATAGGTGTCACTTGCTTTTCAGCTTGCTTGTCTGCTACTGCAGCATGTATCTTATGCTGCTAATTATGATCATCCTTCTTCAAAGGGCACTGATTTGTGTAGTGGTCTTTGCCACAATTGTAGCAGCCTCCTACAGGTCCCTTTTTAGGCTCAAAATTTCCTCCAGTCTTGTAATTATCACCTTGTCCTCCATAGGGCTTCTACCCATTGTTATAATTTTTGGCAAAATTATCCCTTACATTTCCAGCAGGCTTAGCAACACCCAAATCGGGGTTGTCTTCAGGAGGTTGGTGATTGTTATTACTAACTTCTTCATCCTCCTCATTTCCCATCACCTACTATTTAAGTACAGCTAAACGATCTCTTGTGTCCAACAGGGCAGCAAGGATCTCATCAAGTTTTTGGGTTGTTGCCGCCCCTCCTTCAGGTGGAGCATTATTCACAACGTTCCCCCTTGTTCTAACCATTTTCTGTTACAAGAAAATTCAGGTTTTTATCAGATTATGGACACAATAGGTCCAAGAGCTGCAACCTTCAGCTCTGATACCAAGATGTAACATCCTCATTTTTATACATTAGAACAAGTAATTTTTTTTTTGATAACTGCTTCCTGGTTCTAAATACATAATTTAGAACTCACATATCAAAAACAACCATTCTCACAACAGATAACCATATGCAGCTGTAATGACTTGGAGTACTTCTAATCTATTCATTCCATGACTTGGTAATCTACCGATCTATTCATGAGTATCAAAGAGTTGGCATTTTTTATTTTAACACAAAACTCTTGCGGTTCTCTTCCCTAATCTGGGATCTAGAATGCTCTGTCCAAGGAACCTATCTGAATAATTGTTACTATTATTCATCGGCATCTCATCCCTTGGACTAGGTGACTTAGGACAACGCAATCAGTAGCTTGCGATACTTTGGCCAAAGATTTGAAACATACTGCTTATGTCTCGTATTCCTTGACGGCATACTCGTCAATCTGGAATACGTCCTTCACCCCATTCCTATGTTATGTAGAATGTCTTATACTGACTTCTGTCAGACTCTCTTGTCCCAAGTTATTTACTCAAGAACAGATTAGTAAGATGACAACGTTATAGGGATGCTCCCGAGGACTAGGGATACGTTGACATACTGGGTCAACCCTAGTTAATCCAGTGTGTCAAGATACCCCGAGTCTCCTAGAGAAGCCTTATAACATGACCACATTCCTAATCAATCCCAGAGTAACTTGTTCGAGTTTAAGGTGTAAATCTTAATGATCAATGCAAAGGGTGTCGTCATAAGTCACCTGCATTGTTGTATCTTCGAGAAGATCCTAATCTTCTTGAAGGTACAACCCTGCAGTTGACTTATGCCGTCAACCTTTAAATCCACCTCGAAAACATCTACTTATTAATAAGTGTTACACACGTTGAGTTAAAATTATACTAAAAGACGCTCCCTTAAGGTTAGTCTTTCCCAATCCCTGGGTTCCTCACCTTAGAATGACCTTTCATAGTAAAACCCATTACATAAGAGAAGTTATTAAGACTTGAGGTCCCTTCAAGGAGTTCATTGAATATACATAATTCTATATCAACGAAATTGGACAAGAACCATCAACCTTCACATGAGATTGCTAACCAAACCCTTTTTAGGTTTATATCAGTTCTCATAACTGAATTTATATCTTACTTATTAGTATCGAGATATAGTGATTAAGAATCCAATTAAACGTTGTCTTGATTTAGATCAAGACTAGGAAGTAATAATTTATTCAGCTCGTTTAGCTTCCTGCTCAGGTTTATTTTAACCCTAGCTTCTAGAAAGATAGTGATCTAAATTCCAATTTAGCTTTGATAGAACATACTAGAACTACTAAACAATCATAAGTATTCAGTCACAAATTCTTGCAAGCTTACTTAGATAATCACAAAAGTCTCCACTTTATACAATAATAATAATACTCCTAAGATCATTCGAACGAAAGAAGGTCAAACCATCAAGATACGAATACAAACACATAAGTAACAAATATCTCTTTTCATTCCTTTCAAGCTAATCAAATACATTTTATGCATTCAACATACTTGATACAATACTCAAAAGCAAAAGAACATCTTTCTTCAAGTAGTACATTCAGAGAATCATGTTGTAATTCATCATAAAATTAAATTAAACAATCTGAACATCCTATCAGATCTGTGTGCTTTTACCACTTATAACAACCATCTGTAAAAATTGTCAACACGGGTCAGTTTGATGAACTGAGCATGATAAGCACTAATTCTTAAAACAATCGCAATCCACCAATTGTTTTCATTAAACAACCTGTTTAAATGAAATCATTTCACCAAACATGTAAACATATTTAGACTATGCTCTTTTGTAATTCAAACATGAATATAAACGCGTAACTCATATTATAGTTACTAAATAGTCCTAGATACTTTTCAAATATTTCTTCATAAATGTAAATGACCAAGGAGAACAAATGTATCCAAAACAACTATCCATCTGAATCCCAAGGACAACAAACATCTGACAGACCATTACATTCAACATAATAACATGAATATCACAACAATTCATGAATCCATCAGTATGTTAAAACAAATCCAACAGTTAGATAAAAATATATCAACATATACTTTTCAGTAGAAGAGAAAGAAACTGAGACATTCAGATGTCCTTTCCAAAGATGCTCATGACTATACCGTCCACTTAAGAGTAATGCAATCACATTATACACCTGCGACTAAGCCAGTCGAGACCACAGGAAGAACTACAGTTCATCAAATACATATATAAAAATTGCCTGTAACTTACTGAGCAACACAGTAGCTCTCGTGATAAGGCAGTGATGAGTAATCCAACAAATAGACTCCACATAACCTTCCATATTATTCAACTATCGAGAATATATCCAACACCATCGCTTGTCAAGCTACAGTTAATAGCTCTTTACTTCAGTCAAGCACATGACTAAATATTCACGCTAACAAAAGACGTAATCATGCTCAAACACAAGAACAATCCCACTGAGTTGAAATACTCATCAACATACAGTTCAATCTAATCCCTACTAACACAGCAAGGAGTTTAATCAACTGCCAAAATCAAAAGAACAACCTCTTTATCACAGTCAAACAAGAGGCTAGATAACATTAAAACATATGATGTTCCATATGCATATAAAGTGACATTCATACTGAATCAAACACAAACTTGCACAACCTCATTCAACTGAACCAAATCCTTACAATAAAACAGCCATGACTTCTATTGGAAGCCATTTTCAAGAAAAATAATCACAACAAGATCTTCAAAGAAGCTGAATCCCATATCAGTATTTTCCTCAAGGTTTCATTCTGAGCCAAGCTACTACAGATACAGCAGGGTTTCAAACCGAGTAAGGTTTGTAGAGAAAACCCTTCCATTAATTTCCACAGAAGTGAACAGACAGGAACACAAGAATGCTACGAAGGAGTCAGAATGATATACATACACATCGAGGGTTTTAATCGAGATTCGTGCCAACTCGCAACGTATCGAGATCTCTAACAGTATCACATACAACTAGTGCTCATAACAAGGCTTCGATTAAAGTTAATTTCATGCAACAATAGTTCAAGAATCCCAATAATGCTAACAACAAAACTTCTACAAAATTCGTAACTCAAGATACATATCAAGGATTCCAACTGAACCAATATGTATGATATTCACTGCTAAGCAACAGTAATCAAAACAAAGCAACAGAAATAGATATACCAGATACTTTTCCAGGGCTCCAACTGAGTCTAAAGTAACAAGTATTCTCACTGATAGCTTCTACAGAAGTCAAAATACTATCTACTCTAGGATTCCAATGGAATTCAACAACAAATAGTATTCATGGCGATACTTCCATAGAAACCAAAACATATTTTCATTTCAAGAAGTCCAACAACAACAATAACATATATTACCCACGAAAAATCTTATACAGAAGTCAGAATATACAGTACATTCAAGAAATCCAACAGTATAATTTTCAATGAGAGAAAACAGCAAGGAATCGACTGAAGTCTGAATCAAACAAGAAAAAAATTCATGGACTTCCACAGAGCTGAATTCGTATATTATCTTTGTAAGCATTTCTACAAAATCTAACCGAAATGTAAAACACAGCAAGATAGTACAACTGTTTGAAACACAATGCACACCCATCAAGGGTTCACTGAAAAGTCGAGCCAGTAAGAAGATACAGCAATCGAATTCATACAAGCTACCATAAAAACCAACTGAACCCAAAAATCATCTGAATAGAGTTGTTCTAATGAAATCATTTGAAAGAAAGCAATATTTTTAAAATTTAGGGCCTAACATGCCTGGTAATGCCGCTTAAAAATCCAAAGAAGACCACTGAAAGAGCTCGAGCCTTCTCCTCCTTTTCCACGTTAGATTCAACAACAATAATTTGTTATTTCCATGCCTTATAAACTTTCCTTGACAGAGAAAAGAGAGAGTTACACTCATATTTTCCATGCAACACCAAGTAGACTGGTGCGAAGAACCAGTGATCAAACAAAGAGAAAACCGGAGCACATGAAAAACCAAACAAACTACCAGTTTTCCATTTTGCATGTCTTCCTGAGAATTCTGAGCTCGAAGACCGAGTTCATTAATTGTATTAACTCCAAAATTCCCACTCAATCTCCATTACCACCGACCGCCATAGTTGGCGATGGACAAATGCAAGTCAAAGACCATTTCTAACTTTGGCGACTCTGCCACGTCGGCTTTCACGAGCCGTTGAAACCTCCACTAACTCCTTGTCCTTCATGCTTTTCCATCCCATTTAATGCCATAGAAACTGTCGCCCATGGCTCACACCCCTTCATAGGTCCCCTTCCTCCACTAACATTTGTTAGGTTAGAATCATAGGTTAGGATTTAAGATGATACTTAGTCTAACCTCCTTAGCGCTAGGTCACTAACCTTAGAACATTTAGTTTATAGCTTAGGCCTAGGTTAGATTAACACTAATCTAATCCCATAGGTTATAGTTTAGGTTTAGGCTATTAACCTTAATAAATCCAGTTTAGGTCTAACATTTAGAATGTTCAGAATAAGAACCTACAGACATACATTCACAAAAAGGATTCACTACAGCACTGCCAATAGGCTAGTTGAATAAATGTATCTGAATTTATTACCTGGCCCATGATCAAGACCTTCCTGATATTACAATATCGGGAACCAATTCATTTAACACGATCATCCTGAGTTAAACTCTGGAATAGCTTATTCAACGCATTTAGACCTTACAACCTGTGTAAGGTCTATAATTTTTGTTCATCCCAAATAAACTTAAAGCATCTCTTGGTTCAATGCCACTGATCCAAGGCTGGGTCTTATAGATGGATAAATCCACAATTCATTCCGAGATCAGATTAAACTCAGGTGCAAAATGAAAGAATTAACGGAGTCCAATCATATTCGGACTCAGTCAAAGATATTCAATTGCAAAGAAGATACCGTACATATCAAGCATGACTTCACAATCAAAGGAACATATCCTTTTTATAGAAGAAATCATATATCAACACTTGAATGCTCAGGAGGAAGTAACAACAGTTCAGAGTGTTACATGTAGTTAACCAATGCAACTGTCCCATATGCATGCATGATAAAATTGTGAATTTATGTGGTGACCTTTTGACCAAGGATCCAACAGGGACACTCCACTGACCATGCGGAAAATCTCACTGATACCTGTAAAAGAGGAATTTGTCTGAAAGTGGGAAATGGAGTGAGAAAAGAGGTAGGATAACTAATGTTGTAGGTAGAAAATCAGATTCTTGCACGTTCACTATTTAGAAACTTCACCACATGTATTAAATTAAGAGGAAACAAACCTGTGAATGGAAACAAGACCAAATACAATTTGATGAAAATAAAGTATCATGGAATCCCTTGGTCAAAGAAATCTAGAAATTCCTTCTTGTATTGATGCTTAAATAGAAATTGTACATAGTGTGAGAATGGAAGAAATTTGAGTGTGGAGGAAAGCAGAAGAAAAATGGCTATCTCCTTTGTTTTCTCTAAGTACAATGCACTCTTGAGTTTACAAGATCAATCGCTAACCCTTTGAAATGGGAATGGCGTTACAATGTATAAAATATAATATAACTCTTCATCTAGCCCCCAATGCCTTTTCATATATCCTCGCACAACTTAAAAATTTTCAGCTTCCTAGGAAACCTTTAAGTCCCTTTTTATAATGTAAAGGTGACTTATTACATTAGGAACATTAGTACATATGAAAAAGTACAGTCCCAATGTGAAATTAGAATATTGGAAAGTGAGAGAAAGTTGGAGGGAAGAGGAGAGAGAAAGAGAGAGAGAGAGAAGAAGAAGAGGAGATGTCGTTTCCAATGAAGTCTGGTGATCCTCGTTGATGGAAAGCACGACAAGTAGCAAAACTCTAAATCTTCGAATCCTTTACACAGTGTGAATCTCCTTTAAATCATCTCGTGAATGCTTTCCAAGTTGAGTGAACTGTTTCGCTTATGACCACAACTCCTAGCCAGTGTATGATATACTATTTTATCGAGAGGTGATTTTTACCTCTTCTCGACCATCGTGATGTGATGAAATCCCTCATTTGAAACTGCGCACCCTACCCTTACCTCAACCACTTCTTTGGGGTGACTTACTATTGTTAGTAAGCACCCATATAAGGGAATTACTATTTTTAGTAAGTGGTCATTTTCATTATTTTCTACTTTGAAAGCTCATTATGACTTCCTTGTGATCTTCAATGCCCATTGCCTTTGTCTCAGCTACTTTTGATGATGACTTTCCAAACATAGCAAGTTTATATAGGAAAAATTACTATTTTCAAAAAGTGTGTTTCCATTTATCGATTTGCAATAGAACATACTTTTTTGGACTCATCTTTTCATTACGATCACATAGTTTTTCCGACTAGAATGATTGGAAATAAATTTTGAAAATTTGACCTGGAAGTGGCTTCGAGCATGAAGTTACCATGACAACCATTAATGGAGCTTGAAATTTATAGGTTTGGTGTTTGTTTCTGTTTGTGATATGAAAATAACTCCATTGTGACATGGTTTTTATTTGGAGCCCATGCACAAATTTTTAGCTCACTCCTATTGCCAGAATGATGGGAAATCTGACGAACATGATTCGGTGCACAAAGTGGGATTTTTGTTGGAGAAAATGATTCTAAGAACCATTTGACCTTTTGTTTGTTACATCATGATCATCTTGAAAAATAAGGAAGTTTTCATAAGATGTCACCTTGATCCGATGTGTATCTTGTGAGATATGAAGATTTCTTGATCAGGTGACTTCATGGTTACCTGGGAAAAAACCTTCATTTTCTTCTCATTCTTAATTTCTTCAACACTTTTGATCATTCGTTATCCTAAAATATGTGTATTTTCATGAACTGAATGTTTATGTGGCCATGGATAAGCTGGTTTGAAGCAACAATGGTGAGTTGGGTGTCTGAATAATCATGTACGAAGCCATGGCAAGGTATGAAGCTGTGAATGAGAAATAAGGGGGAAGAAATGACTAAGTGCTGGATTTAAAGTTTCAAAGGAATGCATATAGAGGTGCTGGGATAATTTTTGTGTCCTTGATGTCCCTGACCTCAGGGATGTGAGGGACCTCAATTTCCACGGTGGTCAAGGTGATGCCATTTGTCCTCAATCCAATGGTAGGGGATTTTCTTGAAAAATACACCTGGGTGATGAAAGTCGGTCACATGCATGTCTAAAAGAATCCCCATAGGATATTGATGAATTTTTTAAGGTCTAATGTCCCTCACCTTAGGGACATAAGGGGCATCAGTTTCCATGTTGGTCTTGGAGCTGTCACGTAGTGCTTGATCCAACGACAGGGAATGGATGCTAAAAAATGCACCTGGGGGATCAAATTCGGTCACGTCGGTGCCCAAAAGACTCCCCATAGAGGCTGGTGAATTTTTCAATGTCATATTTCCCTCACCTTAGGGACATAAAGGATAGAAGTTTCCATGGTGGTCTTGGAATTGACACATGGCACTTGATCCGATGGCAGGGAATAGATGCTCCAAAAATGCACCTAGGGGATGAAAGTCGGTCACATGGGTGTCCAAAAGACTCCCAATAGGGTATGGGAAAATTTTTTGAGGTCTGATGTCCCTCACCTTAGGGACATAAGTGACATCAGTTTCCATGGTGGTCCTGGAGCTGACATGTGGCGCTTGATCCGACGACAGGGAATGGATGCTCCAAAAATGCACATGGGGGTTTAACTGTCAAGTTTGGAGGTCATATGAGGGTCCAAGAGGTCACATGGCGGCTAGATGAATTTTTTCAAGGGTTTGTGTACCTGACCTTAGGGATTTCGGGGACATGAAATCCTACCAGGCTCCTGGTGTTGACATGTGTCCTCCCGAAAAATAACTAAGTCCTAAAATGCCTTTGAGAGGGTAACTTGGAATGATGATAACTATAGCTCCCGGTTGAATTTCTTGGTGAAATTTTATATGATCCTAACTTTAAATGAAAATTTGAATCCAATTGTGGGGTTATAATTTCTTGATTCATCCATATAATCCCTGAAAAATTGGATTTTTGATTCGATACTCCATGTGTACCTGATAAAAAGTTCCTGCAAATCCTATTCTCCCAGGTGTTGTGAAAATTATTATTTCACCATCATGTAGGTATTATAATCCTCTTTCTAGAAATGTTTTTTTTACTTATAACTCGATCCATAGCTCCCAAAATCTTCTTCTGAAGCCCAACAACTATTTTAGGCTTGTGTATTGCCTAGGCTTGTGAACCCTGTTTTTTACTCAAATTGCTCCAAGTATTTCAAAACTTCCCTAAACCTTCCAAAATCATTTCTGTAATGTTATAGGGTCTTCAAATCACCTCCATGTTGAATTTTTCCCTCTCATTCTCCTCCAAGGGGGTTGATCTAGTCCTGGGAAGGCCAACAATAACCCTTCTCAATATTGCCAGAAGATAGCATCTTTTCAGAATTTCTTAAAATTACCTAAGGGGAATGATCTAAAATTATTTGAGAGGTCATTTATACTAACTGGATAGAGCCAGGGTATCTTGGAATGATATAACTTGAAACATTTGACACTGGGGTATCGTTTTCATGCTTGGAAATTATCAATTTCCCTGTTATACATTTACAGGACAACAACTGGCTCTAGCTTGGGGACATGACATGGACTGAGCATAGTGAAGACATGAAATGGGAATCTAGAATCTCAATTTTAGACTATGTAATTCCTTGACCAGTGCCTTATCTATTGGGACTTGTGGAGTCATGTACAACTTACATAAGAGAAAGTGAGCGAAGAAAGAAACACACATGCACCCACAAAATGAAACACATGCAAAAGAAAGGGAAACACACCTATAAATCACCTATGGTACAAGGTGGGGGACAACCCACTTTAACTGAAGTAATTTTCATTTCTCAAAAGTTATCCCTGAAGAGGAAACACCTAATGATGATGTTCTATGAAGCCGTTGACGGGTTCCAGAAAGTAGCCTCCCCTCCTTAGCTGCTTATGAAAGCCAAGTGCTTTCACAATTGTCTATGTACTTGGTAGGAGTGAGTCCATGTGAGATTCTTGATACTCAGGTCCTTGCTTGGAAATTCCACTACCTTCATCCTCTTTGAAATCAGTTTCATAGTGCCAGTTACATTCCGTGTTTATCCACATAGATTATTCTTTATTGAGCAAGCTATCGCTGCCCCAGGGTTGATTTTCATTCAAATTTCTTGAACATTCTGGATTCTTTTCTTTCCTAGGTCTATGCTCATTGAACTCTTCTCCATGATAAACCTCAGACTTATCCTTTTCCTTTACTCCACTTTGAAGTGCTTGAGTACTAACAAAAGGGTTGGACATGACCTTATACTTGTCTTATATGTCCATGACATGATGTAAGAGATCGAGGATCAACTTGGGGTCTTATTCAACTTCTACTGCATCTAATATTTCTTGCATAGAGTTATGCTTCATCATTTCCTACAGCTCCTATTTGTACGCCTTTGAAAAATATTTATTTTTCAGCTCAAGGAAACCATCTAGAGGGATTACCTCATCATCTTGGGAATCACTGCACTCTACTGATACTTCATCAAAAAGAGCTCCATCTTTAGAGGTCTCGAAACTCCTTTCTTGAATTTAATCATCATGGAATGATTCTTTATCTTCAAATGGGAAAGAAAATATTTGCATTTCAGTTATTGCATTCATCAATCATTAGCTCAAGAGCGGCATCATATGTTTCATCGTGCCTTATCTCAATATGGCCAACCTTCACATTGGTTAAGGCTTCCAAATTAGCTTAACATGCTTGTCTTGTAGATTTGTGGCTTACATCAAGTGCTCAAGACTGAGCTCAGGATCTTCATTTTCTTCTGTGGCTCTAAGAATTTATTGTACAAACATTTCTTTCAAACATTTCACTGGCTCATCACAAGCTGATTTTTGTCTCTCCATAGATGGCCTGGATAAGATCATCTTCATCCCCAAATGGGAATGAGAATAACTCCTCACCTTGGAAAATCATATAAGATGATTTTTCTTCTTGAAAAGTCATTGAGAACCATCACCTCTTCTTCATGGTTTGCATCATCCAGAAATTCAAAGTTTCCCTCTTGTAACTCGAATATTCTTAGTGCTTCTTCAAAGTACAAATATCTCTGGGAAGGCATGTCTAGCCCTATCAAGATGGGAATATCCTCTTCATCCTTAGTTGTCCACAAATTGATTCATCCACCTGCTACCCTGTTACAAAATGTTAGCTTATGGGCTTCCATAAATTTCATACCGTGTACGTCATCTTCTTCTCGGGAAGTAATTTCATCCATGTCTCCCTTTCACTGGTATGGTTGTCAGATGAATAATTCATTTGAATTTTCCCTCCCAAGTCTTGGGTAGAAAATTATACTCAGCAACAATCCAAATGAGGTTGGGACATCTACTTACCAAAATCATCGCTTGAAAATTTCTTATCTTGAAATATGGCGAGAGCCACCTGTGCATCTTTGACCTTCCCTATAAGTGAGACCTATTTTGATTCCAAAGAGTAATAAGAGCCACTAGGTGGAGTCATGGTAAGTTTTGAAAGCCTTGGAGACCTTTAAAGGCATCATTTTTTTTTAGGCACCATAATCTATTATGTAATTATTCATTACATATTATCTAACAAGAAGAGAGACATATAAAGGTTCAACTTTATTAGTCTTTGATGCACTCAGAGAATTCATGTTCTATGAGGGAGGTGTAGGTGAGTTTGGTAGCATTCATTTGGAACTAGAAGTTATAGCATTGGGTGTTAGAATACCACTCTTGATATATCAGACGAACCTCTCAAATTGTTCAGGATGAGTCTGCAAATATTCAGTTTCAATAATTTACAATTTGGATTTGTTTGCATATTCTATGAAGTCAAAGGGAGTAGATGTGGAACAAGGGGGGTGAAGGAACTGGTTTTGGAGTATGGATAGGCTTGGAAGCATGATTTGATGTTTGGGGAATGGATGGTATTTTGAACAACACACTAGGAGCTTTCAAGGTATTAGATTTTACAGGAGCAGATTTAGATTTAGAAATGGAAGAGGAATTGGAAAGATTACTTGGGATTACCGGAGTCTTCTTACTTACTACAGGGTCAGGCTCGAACAATACAGACTTCATGGAAGATGGAAGGGGGGATCCTTGACTGATTATTTTATTTTATGGAGTCACCACTAGAGGATCATCAACCTTATTTTATTTTGCAACAGTGGAGGGAGATGTTCTTTTCTTAAAATGAGAACAAGTGAATACTGCACATGAGAAACTCGGTGCATCCTCTTCATCTTCTTCATCACATCAAGAATACTCATAGAATATGATTTTTGTATTGTTTTCAAACTCATCACTTTCTAGGAAATTACCACCTTCACTTTCTTGTTTAAGATCTTCTTCACTTTATTAAAATCTTAAATTTATGTTCATGGGTGGGGCATCTAAGGAGAGCCTTTGGGGTGCTTCGAAAATCTGATTTATGATGCTTCTTTGAGAAGATACTCATTTAAATAATTCCCTCTTCAAAGATGCCATATCATTTTCCAAAATTTTCAGTGATGGATTGATTATCTCATCTCTAGGATGTTGAGCTTTACCATTTGAGGGATTCTTGATGTTTCTAGATAGGATGAGATCGTCATCAAGTTCAGTGGCCATCCTATGTGCTTCCACAATGTTCCTTGGTTGGGCTCTTCACAAAAAAAATCATACTTTTGATGATTGAGAATTGATGAAGAATATCTTGACATTGTTTTGAGATGGTAAATCCTCTTCAGGTATCCTATGAAGCAACCATTCAAAATGAGCCACAAAGTATCTCATGGTTTCATTTTATCCTTTCTCTATTTGAGCCAACTACACCAAGAGGTCCTGATAGTCTTCAGGTTATTTAAATCTCTCTTCGAAATCATCCTTGATGTCATTCCAACCAATGATGGATCAGGCAGGCAGGAGGTAGAACCATTCAGCTGATTTTTCATGGAGGGACTCCACGAATAGTTTCAAGGCAACGTCTTCCTATTGGAAACCAAGAATTCCACATGATGTTGTGAAAGTAGCGATGTGTTCTTAGGATGTTGTGCATTGTCACCTTTTAACTTTGGAAATTTCTTATAGTAACTTGTTGGTAGATCATGGAGAGGTGGTTCAAGAGTAAGTGGGCATTAATTCCTTCCCCATGGAACAATGGGTTGAGGTATTTCTTCATCATCTTCCATTATTGTTCCTGTCTCTTCTCTTGCTTCTACAAATTCCTCTTCTTCTAGGAACTCAATGACCAATGGTGGTAGAAAAATGGGAGAATTTGAAGGGGGAGTATCAATAGGAGTCTTGAAAACATTTCCAAGTGAACTATTTGAAGAGATGGATGAAGAGGAGGATTGAGAGAATAAGTATGGATTATATCTAATTCGTTCTTGCTGATTTTTCAAAGCCTCAAAATTTGAATCAACAACACCTCTCGAACTGCTCAACTTGGTGTATCTTCCTTCAGCCAGCTTTTGGAGACTTTTGTAGTGGGAACATGAAAGGACACTATGGAATTTGAAAAGTCACGTGTAGAAATCAGCAGTGTATATTTTGGAAACAAAATTTCATGAACACTTTCCTTGCGGTAGCATATTTGGTATAGATGCTTCTAAATCTGCCCCATGGTGGGCGCCAAAAACTATTGATGAGAATTTTTTTTTGGGTGGATAAACTTGTGGATTTCTTACCAATGCTCTAGGAATCTAAGTCCCTCTACTTAACCGGTGTATCTTCTATACATGCATGTGTGAGAAAATTGTGGATTTCTGTGGTGATCGTTCAACTGGGGATCTAACAAGGACACTCCACTGACTCTATGGAAAAGCTTACAGATACCTGTAAGAGAGGAATTTATTTAAAAGTGGGAAAGGGAGTGAGAAAAAAGGTAAGAACTAATGCTATAGGTAGAAAATTAGATTCTTACACGTACACTAGTTAGAAACTTCACCACATGCATTAAATTAAGAGGAAACAACCTTGTGAACAAAAACAAGACCAAATACAACTTGATGAGCACAAAGTATCATGAAATCCCTTAGTTAAAGAAAGATAGAAACTCCTTATTCTTGTATTGATGACTAAATAGAAGTTGTACATAGTGTGAGAATGGAAGAAATTTTAGAGTGGAGGAAAGTAGAAGAAAAATGGCTATCTCCTTCTCTTTCTCTAGGTACAATGCACTCTTGAGTTTACAAGATCAATCGCTAACCCTTTGAAATGGGAATGGTATTGCAATTTATAAATTAGAATATGACACTTCATCTACCCACCAATGCCTTTTCATATGTCCTAACACAAATTAAAACTTTTCAACTTCCTAGGAAACCTATAAGTCCCTTTTTATAACATAAAGGTGACTTATTACATTATGAACATTAGGACATGAAAAAGTGCAATCCAAATGGGAAATTATAATATTGGAAAGTGAGAGAAAGTTGGGGGAAGAGGAGAGAGAAAGAGAGAGATAATAAGAAGAGGATATTTCATTTCTTGTGAAGTCCATTAATCCTCGTTGATGGAAAGCTCTAAGAGTAGTGAAACTCTGAATCTTCGAATCCCTTACAAACTATGAATCTCATTAAAATCAGCTCGTGAATGATTTCTAAGTTGAGTGAACTATTTTCTTGATGACCACAACTCCCAACCTACGTATGATATACTATTTTAGTGAGAGGTGATTTTTGCCTCTTCTTGACCATCATGATGTGATGAACTCCCTCATTCGATACTACACACCCTACCCTTGCCTCAGCTGCTTCTTTGGGGTGACTTACTATTGTTAGTAAGCACCCATATAAGGGAATTACTATTTTGAGTAAGTGGTCATTTTCATTATTTTCTACTCTAAACACTCATTCTGACTTCCTCGTGATCTTCAATTCCCATTGCCTTTGTCTCAGCGACTTTTGATGATGACTTTCAGAACATAACAAGTTTATATAGGAAAACTTACTATTTTTAGAAAGTGTGTTTCCAGTGCTCTATTTGTGATAGAACATTCTTTTTTGGACTCATATTTTTCTTATGATCACACCCTCTAAATTCCACAGTTTTCCTGACTAGAATGATAAGAAATAAATTTTGACCTGGAAGTGGCTTCGGGCACGAAGTTACCATGGCGGCCATTAATGGAGCTTGAAATTTGTAGGTCTGGTTTTTGTCTCTATTTGTGATGAAAATAACTCCATTGTGATATGTTTTTTATTTGGATCACTTGTGTAATTTTTTTGCTCACTCCTATTGCCAAAATAATGGGAAATCCGACGAACGTGATCTAGTGCACGAAGTGGGATTTTTGTTGGAGAAAATGATTCAGAGCAGCATTTGACCTTCCATTTGTTGCATCATGATTGTCTTGAAAAATTTGGAAGTATGCAAAATATGGCACCTTGATTAGATGTATAACTTGTGAGATATGAATATTTCTCGATTGGGTGACTTCACGATTATATGGCAAAAAACCTTCATTTTCTTCCCGTTCTTCGTTTCTTCGGCACTTTTGATCATTCCTTCCCCTAAAATATGTGTATTTTCATGAACTGGATGTTTATGTGGCCATGGAGAAGCTGGTTTGGAGAAACAATGGTGGACCAGGTGTCTGGACAATCACGCACGAAGCCATGGCAAGGTATGAAGCCGTGAAGGAGAAACGAGGGGAAGAAACGGCTAAGTGTCGGATTTAAATTTTCAAAGAAATGAATATGAAGGGGCTGGGTGAATTTTTGTGTCTCTTATGTCCCTAATCTCAGGGATGTGAGGGACCTCAATTTCCATGGTGGTTAAGGTGATGCCATGTGTCCTCGATCCGACATCGAGGGATTTGCTTGAAAAATGCACTTGGGGGATGAAAGTCAGTCACGTGGATGTCCAAAAGAATCCCCTCAGGGTATGGGTACATTTTTTAAGGTCTGATTTCCCTCACCTTAGGGACTTAAGGGACATTAGTTTCCATGGTGGTCTTGGAGCTGACACGTGGTGCTTGATCCAACGGCAAGGAATGGATGCTCCAAAACTGCACCTGGGGGTTGAAATTCAGTCAAACGAGTCTCCAAAAGACTCCCCATAGAAGTTGGGAAATTTTTTCAATGTCATATATCCCTCACCTTAGGTACATAAGGGACATCAGTTTTCACGGTGTTCCTGGAGTTGACACGTGGCATTTGATCTGATGACATGGAATGGATGCTTCAAAAATGCACCTGGGGGCTGAAAGTCAGTCATGTGGGTGTCTAAAAGACTCTCCATAGGGTCTGGGAGAATTTTTCAAGGTTTTATGTCCCTCACCTTAGGGACATAAGTGACATCAGTTTCCACAGTGGTCCTAGAGTTGACACATGGTGCTTGATCCGTCGACAGGGAATGGATGCTCCAAAAATGCACATGGGGGCTAAACTATCAAGTCTGGAGGTCATATGAGGGTCCAATAGGTAACATGGGGGCTGGTTAAACTGTTAAAGGGTAAGTTTACCTGACCTTAGGGACTTCAGGGACATGAAATCCTACCTGGCTCCTGGTGCTGACACATGTCCTCTCGAAAAATGACGAAGTCCTAAACTGCCTTTGAGAGGGTAACTTGGAATGATGATAACTTGAGCTCCTAGTGGAATTTATTGGGGAAATTTAATATGATCCTAAATGGAAATTAAATTTTGAATCCAATTTTTGAGTTATAATTTTTTTTTTCATCCATATGATCCCTAAAAAATTGGATTTTTGATTTGAGACTCCACTTGTACCTGATAAAAATTGCCTGAAAATCCTATTCTCCAAGGTGTTGTGAAAAATATTATTTCACCATCATTTAGGTATTATAATAATATTTCAATAAATATTTTTTTCTTACTTTTAACTCCATCTAGAGCTCTCAGAATCTTCTTCTAAAGCCCAACAACTGTTTTAGGCATGTGTACTGCCTAGGCTTGTGAACCCTATTTTTTACTCAGATTGCTGCAAGTATTTCAAAAATTCCCTAAACCTTCCAAAATAATTTTTGTGATGTTATAGGGTATTTTATTTACCTTTATATTGAATTTTGACCTCCTGTTCCTCTCCAGGTGGGTTTATCCATTCCTTGGAAGGCTAGCGATAGCCCTTCCCAGTACTGCCAGAAGATAACATCTTTTCATAACTTCCTACAATCACCTTGGGGGAATGATATACAATTATTTGGGAGGTCATTTGGACTGACTGGACAGAGCCAAGGTATCTTGGAATGATAAAACTTGAAAAATTTGACACTGGGGTATTATTTTCGTGCTTAGAAATTGTCAATTTCCCTGTTGCACATTTGTACGACAAGAAGTTTCTAGAGAGGGTTAGTTCCCCTAGTGTTATGGAATAAAACTAACGTCTACTCCTAATAATACTCTACTTTATTGAATCAGAAAAAAAGGGATAAGGAATTGAGGGAAAAACTAAAAATATGGTGATACAATATAAAATGTGAGGACCTCAAAATCGTTTGAACCAAATAGATGGACCAAAGGAGCTAAACAAATGATACACAAATTATAAATGAACATATTAATGAAAAAGTGTTTTAGATAATGTTTTGAAGATGTGAACATAATAAAGAGGTGAAAAAAATTAATTTGGAAGGGAAATTAATGAACTCCATAAAAAATCCTACAAGAAACTTAGTTGAACATAATATATGACCTAAAAATAAACATATAACTGTATAAAGGTGTAGACACCAAAATTTGGTATCGCTACCCCTCACTCCGCATTCATGATCTTCTCATCATGATCATTTGTTTGAATATTTATATTCCCTCCTAAATTCATTTTATCTCACTTACCAATATTTCCCACCATTTATTTAATCTTCCATAATCATCCTCAATTATCCCTAATCCTCATCCCATTATTTTATTCTCCCTAAATTCATTCTTAATCATCCTTAATCATCATTAATTAATCCTAATCCCCATTTAATCTATTTCTTATCCATAAATCTTCCAATTTTTTTATCCCTAGGCCATCATTTAATGTTTTTACCCATCCATGGCCTTTATTTACTCATTTTAACCACCCACCTACCCATTTATATTTTCTATGAACCTAATCTCATCCATATCTATCAAAAACCTAATCTATTCTCTTTAGGCCCATTTTGCCTTCAGTTTGGCATCATTCCACCTCCCAAATGGACCATTCCCCACAGTGGGCAACAACCCATCTAGAACGTCGTTGATCCTATAAAGGTACCTTTAGCCTTCCTTGTTTAGGGATGAAATTTTGAGATTTTCAAAGCTCTTGCTATCTTGCCTTCATCTTAAGACCTCTTTTGTAGTTTTCAAGCCATTTGGAATTCTTCTTAGAGATCTTGTGTTCATTTTGAGAGCGTTAGAGTCCTATTTTCATTGCATTCTTAGATCCATCATCATCATATTTTTTCATCCATCCTCACTGTGTTTGTAGGTTCTGCAGTCATCTCAATGCCTCATTCTTAAATCCACTCACCCCCATTTTCATCTACAGGATGTCTTTTTTCCCATTTCATTCATCCAAGTCTAAATCAGCCCCGATTTCCATTGAATCTTCTTGGTTTCCATCGACCTGCCTCTGCCTTCCTTCCTTCTTGTCATCTGCCTAATCATCTGTCTAATCTCCAACATTTAGCTTTCAGATCCAGTAATTTTTTCCCCTCTTCCATCTCATATCCATTCTACCAGTCCCTGGTCACTACCAAACCAACCTATTCGCCATTGAGCCAATCCATTTTCATATCATTTACCGTCTATTTTCCTTGTGAACATTTATAAATTAGAAAAGGTATAGAAATTAGGATAGAACAATAAATAAACCTCAAAGCTTTACCAACTCAACTATGAACCATCAAGATAAGAGATAAACAAGAGCTACTTCTATGCATGCATTATAACTTTGAGATAACATCAAACTAACATGTATATATTACTCTCTACTCTTTGAATGCTAAAAACATGAACCTATGAAGATCCTAACAATCAAATTTGATTGTTTGATGCTCAAGGTTTTGAGAGTGAGGGCTCACCATTAATTGCTACAAGACCATATGGTTCCCCTCATTTACTCAAGCTTGAGGTGGAAAATTCAATGGAAGATAATAGCTCAATAACAATGGAAGAAATACTACTATTTTCCTATATTTTATGTTAGAGGAGAAGTGTTCTTAGAAATTATGAGCAGGAGGGGTCTATTTAAAGTTTTCCAATTCCAAGAGTGGAATGATTTTGGTGCATGCGAGACAAAAGGTAAGTCCAAAAAGAACTTTTTGCAAGTCAAAGAAATATTTGATTAGATTTAGAGGCTAATTAATCTTGTGGGAATAATTGGGGGTCCTAAGTAGGCTTAGGTAGCTTTCTGGGAGAATTTGGAGGACGTTTTGATCAATCTTGGAAGCATTAGAACCAAGATTTTTGCTAATAAAAATATTTTTTAGTCAACTTCCATAAAAGTGGTTTAATCAACGTATAATGGTCAATTTAAGAGGAATTGGAGGGAAAAATATCCTAATTGAAAAAGTGTCATCAATTTGTAGGGAGTAGAATAGTTAGTGAAATGTTATTAATAATATTTCTTTGATCAAACTATATGTGTATACATTTTCCCCTCTTTAGGGTGGCATAAGATACGCCACTTCAAAGATAGTAGACAAGTAAATTTTTTGATAGGGGTAGAAGAACAATTAGTAGAGTGAAGGATGCCCCCTCGAGTTTTGATGGGGTGATGGAAGAGGTTGATTAACGATAAAAAAGAAGAAGGAAACAAATAGAAGAATGAGGAGGGATATGATGCCCCAAGTGAAACAATAGAATAGGGAAGGAAGAAGAAATGAGAGATAAAAGAAAAATAATGAGGAAGGGATATTGAGTTATCATCAATTCAGTATCATGTAAAATAATATTTATTTCATCACATTGCTAGAAATGTTCATCACCCGTCCTTATTAAAAATATAAGCATGCGATAAAAGTGTAAAATGACATGAAAATCTAGAATACAAACAATTATCCATTGCTAAAATTTCAAATCCATGTAAAATACAGAATCCAATGTAGAATAAGAAGTAAACAAGTTGATCTAATAGTGAAACAAGTACAAACACACATACGCAAACCAACAACATCCAGATAGCTGCACAAATGTTTTGCTATTGAGCTTCAGTCCCTAAATGTTCGTGATAAATGACAAGGGTTAAAAGTGGTGCCCCAAGAAATGATACATGTGAGGGGAAATGATGGAGGATACAGGGTGCAATGAGAAAGCATTTGTGTGTGACGAAACAACACCAAGAAAATTGTTATGCCCCATTGTATAGACGAAGCAAGTAGTCTAGCTTTTTAAATGGTTGTAGATTATGATGAACCTTGAATCTTTTAGTTCTAAAACAAGTGAAAATGTAAGCAACATATGATATGAATACCATGCATGTGACACAATTTTCAGCTGCATATTATCTATTTCTAAAAAAAATTTAATTTTTGAATGTTTATAATTTTTTGAATTTTTTGGAAAATTATGATTTTTGCAAAAAAAAAAATATTGATTTTTGAATTTTTAGAAGAAGTTAGGAATAAGGGAGATCACATAAAAGAAAGAAAAATTCCCCAGGGAGAAGGAACATGTGCCAGGTAGAAAACATATGCCTCGGTGGGAAGAAAACAAGTCAATAATAATTATTTAATAAAAATAATCATCACGATGGTCAACAGAGAAGCTAGAATGATCACGGCTATCAAAACATACATTTCAGCCATCACAGTGACCAATAATGCATCACGGCGGATCAAAATGACCATATATACCCCTCCATGGGGGGTAAAAGCATCTTGGGTAATAAATTGGACAAACTGTTCTATTTCTTATTTGCATTACAAGCGTTGGCATGTGATTTTCTTGAATAAGGTGTGTTCCCTTGATTGTTGAAAATCATGCTTGTTAAGGATAAATTATTTCTACTCTGGGATTATTTTGAATGAAATGATATGGCTTGCAAGAATCCACTTTCACTTCTTGTTGATAAGCTGCAATTGGATTTTGAGAGTTGAAAACTTATCTCTTTTTGACTGACTCATCCTTGGATCAATTTCAGTGATCTAAGGAATGTTTTAAATCTTCCTAATAGACTGAATGGTAAATTGACATTCATTGGTTGAGAGACATAGTAGACTGAACCTTGTATGTTACAAGTTCTTTGGGATTGAGTGATCCTGTCTTCATTCGGTTGTATGTTTATGCTTGGGTCTTTGGGATTGACCTCTTTAGGACATTATTGTCATAAACAAGAATAGTCTGCTTTATGACTATGAGGGGGATCAGAATCCTAAAAACTAAAGGACTATCCTAACGGTATCCTAAACTAGGTAAGAGCGCCTACTTCCTAGCTACGTCTATTTAATTGGGTTATAATCTAACCTAAGATTCTTATTCTATTGTGTTGGGGGGTGACCTAACCTAAGCTCTTGTGTTAAACGAATAAGGGAGAAATTTTGCTAAGGTGATATTAGGTTATGTTAACCTAATGCCTAATACTAATGGTTGTGAATTTAATCTAACCTAAGGTGGTATTACCTATGGAAATGTTTTAGACCTAAGGAAATTATTTAGGAAATGATTTTTGACTAACCTAAGTTTTGGGGACATCTAGCCTAAACTAATTAAAGAGGGGCCTATGGTCGCATGACACTATGGCGACAGTTCCAATGGATTTTATTTGATTTGATTGGGTTTATATGCATGGAGGTACTTCCATTTTGGTAAGGGATAGTTAAACTTTACTGGGGCTTACATGAAGGCTTTGCTAAGTATGGAATTGCATGTTGATTTGGAATTGGTATCCACCAGTTTTGGGAGGCGGTGGCAAGGAGAGATAAGTAGGAGAATTAGGAGTAATGGAATTTATGCACCTTATTTTTTGTGTGAAAACCATCTTGGAAACATGGGAGGCGGGTTTGTGAGAGGTTGTTTGGTTTTTCATGCCTCGTGAATTTTTCTCTACATGAAGCTATCTGGTTCTTTGAACCAGCAGTTCAACTTATTCTTCTTCTTGGCTATTTTTGGTTTCTCTAGTCTATTTTCGATCAAGGGAATGTATAAGAGGCATTGGAAGAAAAATTGTTTGGTTGTTGATCTGTCGTGGAGAAGAAAAAGGGTTGGAGGCTCAGCTGGAAGTCTCCTTCGAATTGGCAGAGGCACTATCAGGCATGATAGGCTCTACCCATTAAGATCTCTTGTTTTCTTCTAAATGAATCATTAAAACAACTCTACTCTCATGAAATAATTGTTTTCTTGATTTGACTGGTTATTTACTTTCATGTTTTTATGAATCTTTGTGGTTTTTGGAATTCAAATCCTTTGCTAGTAAGGATAGTTTTTGAGAAACTTTCTCTGTGCTATTTTAGTGGTGATATTCATGTGAGCTTGTATTTTAAGCTCTGTAACTGGTATTCAAGGCTGGTCTTGACTGAACTGGCGTTGCCTTCATTTTGTTCTGAACTTATGCTTTTGGTTCTGAATCTCTTTTTTAGCTGTTGTGCTTCTGAATCTTGAGGTTGTAGTGGAGCTTCATGGTTTCGTTGAGCTTGTAGTGGAAGCTTCGTGGTTGTTCTAATCTTGTGTTGAAGCTTCGTGATTTGTTATGAGCTTTTAATGGAACTTCGTGTTTGTTTTGGACTAAGTGGAACTTGGTGTATTTCTAAAATTTTGGTTGAATCTTCATATTCAACATTGTACTCATATCCAGTTCTTGTAAATGTTGAACTTGTAGTTGAGTTATTGAGTTTTGTTCTGTACATATAGTCTGAGTTGGAATTTTTATTCTTATTTAAGGAATTGAAAATGCTTGAACTCATATTAGAGCATTGGTGTTTTGTTCTAAGCTTGTATTTAGGGCTTTTTGTTTCACTTTAGGCTCGTATTTGAACTTTGTGCTTGTCTGAGCTAGTATTAGAAGCTTGTGAAGTTCTGAACTTTTGTTTGAAGCTCGTGTTTGACACTATACTGGTATTCCATTATTTCTTGTTCTGAACTTGAGTTAGAGTCGACGGGTTTGAATCTATACTTATATTCTGAGCTGGAGTATTTTTGGTATTATGGATGTGAAAATATTTAAATCCATTTTTGGACTGTCTTCTCGATAAGGGCTTGAGAGATTAGTTTCGGTTTGAAGTTGATCTTGTAATCTCTTTGAGATCTCCTTCGTGTAACTTCTTGAGTGTGAATGGTTTTAGTACTTTTTTCTTTTAGACTGTACCTCCTTTTGAACTAGATAGGGTGAGTAAGTGTGAAGTATATCTTTCCTTCTCTGCCTTGGGTGAACCCGCGTCTTGTTGAAGCTTGACTATTTTTTTCATAGGATTAATGGACTGGAACTATGTCTTGTCGTGGGTTTGGTTGATTTTTTTTGGTAGTTCATTTGGTATAGTCGTAACAGTTTTACAGGTTTTATGGAAATACAATATTCACTCTCCTTCTTATTTTATATGTTGAAACAAATACTTTCCCTCTCTTAATCTTTTAACTGGAACTTGAGAGTCCTGGTTGTGATTCAGTTTTAGTCGAGTTGGAAGTAAGATTGGAAAAACTCTTGACTTAAACGTCGTTGGGGTTTCTTACTCTCTTCAGATCTTTTATTTGATTCTTGGGTTTTATTTGAAAATTGAATTTAAACCTAGTATACTGAATTTTGTATGGAAGGATACAATATCTCTATTCATAATGCTTTGTATTATTGTTCTTATTTGGGGATCGTGAACTACTTCTCTATTGCATCAAGTTGTTGAAGCCTTGTAATAGGATGTCAGTCTTTTGAATTCTTGAGTTGTAATGATCCTTGTTTATCTTTCACTGTTTGTGGATTTCTATTCCTTGATGGATTCATTGAACAAGTCTCCGGTTTAAAAAATAAGAACAAATGATTATGATCTCTGAGGGACAGTATACTGTTTTAGGGACTGTACTGTGTACTTCATTCTGTGGACTGAGTTTGAACTTGTGTTTGAGGAATGGAATAGGTAAACCAGTTTGTTAGATTTGTAATGGAAAGTTTGAAGTGTGCTTTCTTTAACTATGCATTCGGTTCTGTGTTCTCTTTTGGGAACTAGTGAAGGAATTCTAAGTTTGAAATAGAAATGAGAATTCATTTCATAGTATAAATGAAATGAATTATAGATTGGTTCCTTTTCTATTTGAGATCCTTTTTTTGTTGTTAGGATAAGTTCATTTGATTGATTTTTTTTGTTTTCGATCATTTTCTGAGATGGAAAATTCATTGAGGAACGTTTTGTTTTAGGTATTTGAATTGAGGTAGATTTGTGTGTTCTAAACCTGTAATTGTCTTTCTGATGATTAGCATTTGGGGAATGGCATGTATTGATTCTTCTTCCTTGTTATATGGAATGATGAAGTATTCTAATATTAGCTATGTCGTAATTAACTTCTTTTTCTGCTCAGTAAAGATAAATGTGTATTTTCTACTCTTATAGAACTATGAAGCAATTAGATGACAAGACCTGTTGATTGTTTTAAAGTAATTAATAAGATCAATTTAACCTTATGATATAATGCAGGTGTTGTAGATTATATTATGCTCTTTTCTTAAAAGTGAATTCAAACTCTTTTAATATACTTCTTTTCTAGATGTTATTACTTATGATTATATGTTTGATATATTAATTGTTTCATTAAAGTAGAGTTGTTTTAATGGAACAATTAGTGGAATGCACTTCACTTTAATGCTTAGTGTTTATCATGGTCAGTTCATTGAATCTGACCCATGCTAGCAATTTTTGCAGATGGACATCGTAAGTGATAAAAGAAGGCATGAAATTTCATGATGTATTGGTTTATTTAATTCTGGATCTTATGTAAAGAGTTTCGAATCATTCTTGAGTTGTATTGGAAAAGAAAAGTGTTGTTCTTTTAAGATCTTAATTATGATTGACATAAAGAATGTCTAAATTGCATAGTCTTGTAAATGTATATTTAAAATCATGAATTGAAAGGTTTTGTGTTGGACTACAATTTGTGATGTGAATACTTTTGTACTTGTATGATGGAAATAATAGTGATATCTTTGCGGTATTCTTTATATCTATGTATACTATTGTTGTTATAAGATGATGAGTTGGATTAAGGAGATAGTATAATCTCCCTTATATTAATGAACTTGTTAAATTGCAAGGATTTCATTCTCTATTTACATAACTATAGTTTAATAATGAAATATGCTTGGGACATACAATTAAACTATATAAGTAGCGAATGATAAAAAGGTTATGTTAAACCTAACATCTAACCATGAAAAGGAAGACTCTTCCTCTCTCATGGAATGAAAGGTAAAAGGAATAGTGGTATGATCATTAATCATTATACTTCGTTTATAAAGTAAAAACTAGCTGAATCTAAGTGGATGACACACTTGATTTGGACAACTAGGTTGCATTAAGAATTAAACATTTGATGTTTATTGTCCTACTTTTGGGATAACTGCTTGTTATGCCATGTTAACTAATAAAAAATGTCAAACATGAATTAATGAAGTTCTCGATATCTAATCAGGATAGTGTTGGATAAAGAACTTAAGGTAATGTTGGAATTAGGGTTAGGCAGGGTTGCTGTAATATGAATTTTTAATCCAATTTAATTATGATTAATGACCACTAAGGGGATATGTACATCTTGATGAATCAGTTCTAACAGATGTTGGACACACTCCAACTGTAGGACTGTACCCTCGAGAAGTCCCTGGACTTCTCAAGGATACAGTGTTGCAGTTGACATGTGGTAACACCCTTCCATATTGTTCATCTAGATCTACACACATTTGGACTTGGACTTAGTTTCTCTCTAGGTCAAGTTAGTAGCATGTTCGGGATAGGTAGTAGCTTTCTATGCCTTAGGGTACCTTGGCACATTCGGATGACTTAGGTCAGCCTAGTATGCCCATATACCCTAAGTCATCATGAGCGTCTTCCTATAACAAATTATGTTGCTAACTGGGGCTAGGGTCAAACCTTGGGCAAGTGGACTGATGGTAGTTAGTAAATACCATTCTAGATAACAGAAGAGTGAGGTGAAGGACGTATTCTGGAATGACGAGTATGTCATCTAGGAATAGTAACATGAACAATATGATTGAAAATCTTTGGCCAAAGTATTGCAAGCTATTGGTTTGCATTGTCCTATGTCATCTAGTTTAAAGCAACGTGATGTCGAGATGAATATTGTGTAACAAATATTAAGATAGGTTTCTTAAAGAGATCATTCAGTACCCAAAATAGGGTAGGAGAACCAAGTATATGTAGTATACATAAAGTATTCTATACTTTAAGTAAACATGAGAGATCGGGTAACCGAGTCATGGAATGAGAGATCGATAGTATACCGAGTCATTACAGCTGCATATGGTTATCTGTTATGAGATTGATTGGCATGGAATGTGTGTTCTAAATGATGTTTTATTTAGAACAGAGAACATTATGTTTCAAAAAAAAAATTCCCTTGTTTCTAAAGTCTTAAAATGGGAATGTTACATCTTGGTATCAGAGCTGAAGGTTGCAGCTCTTGGACCTATTGTGTCCATAATCTAATGAAACTTAAATTTTCTTGATTAACATAAAATGGTTAGAACAAGAGGAAATGTTGCAAATAATCCTCCACCTGAGGAAGGAGCAGACAACTACCCAGAAACAAGATGAGATCCTTTTTGCCATGTTGGACACAAGAGATCGTTTGGCTGTACTTAAGCAACAAGTAATGGGCAATGAGGAGGAAGAAGATTCTGGTTACAATAATCAGCTTCCTTCTAAGGACAACCAATTTAGGTGTTGATAATAACAATGTGAACATACATGATCATCCTGAGAATAAAAAGGCTAGGCTAGGAGCTAAACTCACTACTGATATAAAAAGGATAAGTCCACCCAAGTTTGATGGCACCACACTAGGGGATGGAGCTGAGAATTGGCTCAATGAAATGGAGAAATACTTTGCAATAAGTAATTTCTCAGAAGAAAAAAAGGTGATATGGGGAGCATATCAACTTTCCCATGAGGCATCTTCATGGTGGGACAGACGTAAGGCTGAGTTAAACATTGATGAAACTAATATCACATGGGATTAATTTAAAGGTTATTTTAGGCAATGTTGACTACTTCAACTTTACTATGATTAGAAAATGACTGAATTCCATAACTTAGCTCAAGGAAAGCTAACTGTAACTGAGTATTAGGAGCGGTTTACTAAACTCCTTAAGTATGTACCTCAGTACCAAACTGACGAGAAGTTCAGGATACGAAAATTCATCATGGGATTGAATCTCGTTATAGGAGGAGAGGTGGATGTTCACAGCCCAACCACAATGGAAGGGATTGTTGAAAAGGCCATAAGGCAGGAACAAAAATTGAAGGTAATTTCTTCTCACAAGGAGGAAGTAAGGAAGAAAATCCCCAACTCCTCTTCATCATCTCTTGCACCTAAGAAAGGACCATGGAATAAATTTGAAATGAAAAGTAATTTTTCATCTGATAATAATAAGAAAGCAACAACAAACAAGTTTGTTGGCAATGCACGGAACAACTTTTTCAAGAACAATAATAATAGACAGAAGTCCTATGGAGGTCAGAATGATATCTCTAAGGCTGGAAATAAACATGAGCCTAGAAAGGGACTTGTAGGAGGTTTTTATAACTGTGGAAAAGATCATTATGTAAATGAATTCCCTTTCAAAAAGGACAATCGTAATCAGCAACACAAGATACACGCTGTAGTAGCTGACAAGCAAGCTGAGAAACAGGCCACACCCATAGAGGTTCTGAGTAAGTTATTTGGTTTACCTATAACTATTATTTTTGACACCAGAGCTACTGAATGTTTTATTTCTAGTAAATTAGCATCAAAAACTAAAAAGAAAAGTTGGAAACATGGATAAAACATGGACTGTACATTATGGAAACAATGTTGTTCATACAGTTAGTATGTGTCTTTTTGGAGCAGTCCTTGATTTACCTAACTTTTCCACTGAAGTTGATCTTTATGTTACACCTTTGGGGTCTTATGATGTAATCATAGGTGTTAATTGGTTAGTAGAACATAAGGCTAAAGTGGACTATTTTGAAAAACACATTAGTTATTTAGATGACCTGCAGAAAATAACAAAGATTCAGGGTGTGAAACGTGATATTTCTGTTAGAAAACTATCAGCTATGCAACTTAAAAAGGCCAAAAATAAAGGTTGTACCTTATATGCAGTAAAGATTACAGAAACAACTGAAGAGAGAAGCGATGTCATGGAACAATATCCGCTGTTACAAAACTTTAGTGACGTGTTTCCGGAAGAGTTACCAGGTCTTCCACCTAAAAGGGAGTTTGATTTCACAATTGAGATCAAGCCTAGAACCGAGCCTATTTCTAAGGCACCGTATCAAATGACTACTATAGAATTAGTAGAGCTTAAGGCTCAGTTGTAAGAACTTTTTTCTAAAGGTTTGATTAGACCAAGTGTTTCACCTTGGGGAGCACCTAGTAATTTTTGTGAAAAAGAAGGATGGAACACTTAGATTGTGCATTGATTACAGAATGTTAAATAAAGCAATGATCAAGAATAGATACCCACTCCCTAGGATTGATGATCTATTTGATCAGATGCGTGGAGCATCGGTATATTCTAAGATAGATCTTCGATCTAGATATCATCAATTATGGATTAAGGATGAGGACATTCATAAAACATCTTTCAGAACAAGGTATGGACATTATGAGTTCATGGTTTTACCTTTTGGATTAACAAATGCACCTGCAACATTTATGAATTTAATGAATAATATCTTTCAAGAATACTTGGAAAAATTTGTGCTCGTATTCTTGGATGACATTCTCATATATTCTAAAAGCATAGAGGAACACCATGAGCATTTGAAGATAGTTTTGGAAATTTTGAGAAAGAGACGGTTATATGGTAAGTTATCTAAATGTTCTTTCTATGACACAAAAGTTCACTATTTGGGTCATGTAATAAGTAAGAATGAAATTACTGTAGATCCTTCTAAAATTGTAGCTATAATTAAGTGGCCTACACCAAAGAATGTACATGAAGTTAGAAGCTTCATGGGGCTTGATGGTTACTATAGGAAATTTGTATAAGATTTTTCTAGGGTGGATGCACCAATAACTTCTTTACAGAAGAAGGATAAGAAGTTTGTTTGGAGTGAGTGAAAATGTGAAACTGCATTCAAAAATTTGAAAGAACAGTTAACTTCAGCACCTATTCTAGCAGTACCAGATCCTAATGGAAACTTTATGGTAGTAACTGATGCATCGGGTGAAGGTCTAGGAGGTATTTTGTTACAAAATGATCATGTCATAGCTTACGAAAGTAGAAAACTAAAGTTACATGAGTTGAAATATGCCCCACATGATTTAGAGATTTGTACCATTGTCCATGCACTACAAGTTTAGAGGCATTACCTACTTGGTAAATCTTTTGAATTGAAAATTGATCATCTTGGGCTGAAGTATATTTTCACTCAGCCAAATCTAAATGCAAGACAATGAAGATGGTTAGATTTTTTATCTCAATATGATTTTGACATCAGTTATATCAAGGGTAAGGAAAATAGAGTGGCTGACACTCTAAGTCGTAGGAAGCACATTTATGCTCTTATAACATTGAGAACTCAATTTAAGGATGAAGTAAAAAGTGTTATGGAATCTGATTCCTACTTTCAGCAATTAAAGACATCATTTTTTGCAGATCCAAATGATTTGAGGTATAAAAGTTTTCACTTTGATAATGAAGGAATCCTAAGATTTGAAAACATAGTATACATACCTTTGTTAAATGATTTAAGAAAGAAATTGTTAGAGAAATTTCACAATTCACCTTTTTCTGGACACCCTGGTATTACAAAGATGCTTTCTAATATAAAACAACAATATTTATTGAAAGGAATGAAAAGGATGTTATTGATTTTGTGACACATTGCATTGAATGTCAATATGTTAAAGTAGAGCATATGCACCCAACTGGTTTATTGTATCCTCATAGCATACCGTAGTATAAGTGGCAAGTGATAAGCATGGACTTTGTACAAGGGTTTCCTATGTCAAGAAATAAACATGATGTTATTTTGGTAGTTGTTGATAAACTAACGAAGGTAGCACATTTTATTGCTGGTAATCTGAAGGATGATTCTCCTGTATTGGATAAAATATTTGTTCACAAAAATTTCAGATTGCATGGAGTACCTGAATTAATCATATCGGATAGAGATCCTAGAATGATGTCAAGGTTTTGGAAAACACTTAATGCATCTCTAGGAACTAAGCTGAATTTCAATTCTATGTATCATCTAGAAATGGATGGAAAAAATAAAGGAGTTAATCAAGTCTTAGAGGATATGTTACGAATGTATTGTATGGATCAGCAATATAAGTGGGAAGAGTACCTTCCACTAGTTGAGTTTGCATATAATAACACATATCATGCATCTCTTAAGATGACACCTTTTGAAGCATTATACGGAAGAAAATGCAGAACCCCTGTTAGTTGTGACAACATTGAGGATAGAGAGGTAATTGGACCTAAAATTCTTACTGAAATGGAACAACAAGTTAAAATGATTTGTGAGCACTTGAAAGAAGTAGTAGATAGGAAAAAGAGTTATGTTGATTTAAAGTGGGTTGATAGGAAATTTGAACTTGGTGAGAAATTCTTTCTTTGGGTTAAACGAAAAAAGAGCTCAATAACTTCTGGCAAGGCTTTCAAGTTATCGCCTCATTATGTGGGACCCTTTGAGATAGTTGAAGTAATCAACCCTGTAGCTTACCGTTTAGCATTACCTCCCGCTTTGTCACAAATGCATGATGTTTTCCATATTTCTTTGCTTAAGAAATATGTTTCAGATTTATCACATGTGTTAAATTGGAATTCCTTGCAAGTCCAAGACCCAGGAATAATTGTGGTTAAACCCATATGAGTGATGGAAACTCTCCACTTGCATTTAAGAAATCATGAAATAAGTCAATGTAAGTTCCAGTGGGACCAATTTAATGAAGAAAGTGCAACCTAGGAAACTCTAGAAGATATGAAAATTGCTTTTCCATATTTATTTGATTAGAATTTACTTTGATAAATGATTAAAAAAATTGTGATTTTATCTTTATTTGTTAATAATTATACCAGTTTTGGGCAGATGGCTATTTATTTTTGAGTAAATAGCTATGTGAATGCTGATTTCTGGAACTTTAAATCCTGATATTGTTGCAAACATAGATTAAGAAAGTGAATAAATTGATTATTATTATTATTATTATTATTATTATTATTTTTTAATAAATTGATTATTATTAATGTAATGTTCAAATGGGATAATCATTAGGACGATGATTCTTTTTAGGAGGGAAGTATGTAACATCTTGGACAAACAGTTCTATTTCTCTTTTGCATTACAAGTATTTTCATGTGATTTTCTTGAAAAAGGTGTGTTCCCCTTATTGTTGAAAATCATGCTTGTTAAGGATAAATTATTTCTTCTTTGGAATTCTTTTGAATAAATGATATGGCTTGCAAGAATCCACTTTCACTTCTTGTTGATAAGCTGCAATCAGATTTTGAGAGTTGCAAACTTATCTCTTTTTGACTGACTCATCCTTGGATCAATTTCAGTGATCCAAGGAATGTTTTAAATCTTCTTAATAGACTGAATGGTAAATTGGCATTCATTGGTTGAGAGAAATAGCAGACTGAAACTTGTATGTTACAAGTTCTTTAGGCTTGAGTGATCGTGTCTTCATTTGGTTGTATGTTTATGCTTGGGTCTTTGGGATTGACCTCTGCAGGACATTAATGTCATAAACAAGAATAGTTTGCTTCATAACTATGAGGGGGATCAAAATCCTAAAAACTAAAGGACTATCCTAACAGTATCCTAAACTAGGTAAGAGTGCCTACTTCCGAGCTATGTCTATTTAATTGGGTTATAATCTAACCTAAGCTTCTTATTCTATTGTGTTGGGGGGTGACCTAGCCTAAGCTCTTGTGTTAAATGAATAAGGGAGAAAGTTTTCTAAGCTGATATTAGGTTCTGTTAACCTAATGCATAATACTAATGATTGTGAATTTAATATAACCTAAGGCGGTATTAACTATGGAAATGTTTTAGACCTAAGTAAATTATTTAGGAAATGAATTTTGAATAACCTAAGTTTTGGGGACATCTAGCCTAAACTAATTAAAGAAGGGCCTATGGTCGTATGAAACTATGGTGATGGTTCCAATGGCTTTTATTTGATTTGATTGGATTTAAATTGATGGAGGTACTACCATTTTAGCAAGGGCTAGTTAAAATTTAGCGGGGCTTACATGGAGGCTTCGCTAAGTATGGAATTGCATGTTGATTTGGAATTGATATCCACCAATTTTGGGAGGCAGTGGTAAGGAGAGATAAGCGGGAGAATTATTAGTAATGGAATTTATGCACCTTGGTTTTTATATGCAAACTATCTTGACAACACGGGAGGCGGGTTTGTGAGAAGTTGTTTGGTTTTGCATGCCTCATGAATTTTTCTCTGCATCAAGCTATCTGGTTCTTTGAACCAACAGTTCGACTTCTTCTTCTTCTTCTTAGCTATTTTTGGTTTCTCTAGTCTATTTTCGATCAAGGGTATGTATAAGAGGAATTGGAAGAAATTGTTTTTGGTTGTTGATCTATCATGGAGAAGAAAAAGGGTTAGAGGCTTGGCTAGAAGTATTCTTCGAATTGGTAGAGGCACTATCAGACATGATATGCTCTACTCATTAATATCTCTTGCTTTCTTCTAAATGAATCATTAAAACTACTGTGCTCTCATGAAATAATTGTTTTCTTGATTTGACTGGTTATTTACTTTCATGTTTTTATGAATCTCTGTGGTTTTTGGAATGCAAATCCATTGCCAGTAAGGATATTTTTTGGGATACTTTCTCTATGCTAGTTTAATGGTGATATTCATGTGAACTTGTATTTAAAGCTCTATAACTTGCATTCAAGGTTGGTGTTTTATAAAATGGAATTCATTTCCTTATGCTTTATTCTGAATCTTTGTTTTAGTCTTGTGTTTTTTTGAGCTTGTAGTGGAGCTTAATGGTTTTTCTAAGCTTTTGTTGAAGCTTCGTGATTTGTTATGAGCTTTTAATGGAACTTCGTGTTTGTTCTGGAATGAGTGGAACTTGGTGTAGTTCTAATCTTTTGGTTGAATCTTCGTATTCAACACTGTACTCATATTCAAATCTTACAAATTTTGAACTTGTAGTCGAGTTGTTGAGTTTTTTTCTATACATATACTCTGAGCTGGAATTTTTATTCTTATTTAAGGAATTGAAAATTCTTGAACTCGTATTAGAGCATTGGTGTTTTGTTCTGAGCTTGTATTTTAGGGCTTGTTTTTCACTTTAGGCTCATATTTGAACTTTGTGCTTATTTGAGATAGTATCAGAAGCTTGTAAAGTTCTGAAATTTTGTTCGAAGCTCGTGTTTGACATTATACTGGTATTCCATTCTTGCTTGTTCTGAACTTGAGTTGGAGTCGAAGGGTTTGAATCTATACTTATATTCTAAGTTGGAGTATTGTTGGTATTATGGATGTGAAATTATTTAAATCCATTTTTTGATTGTCTGTTTGATAAGGGCTTGAGAGATTAGTTTCGATTTGAAGTTGATCTGGTAATCTCTTTGAGATCTCCTTCATGTAACTTATTGAGTGTGAATGGTTTTAGTAATTCTATCTTTTAGACTGTACCACCTTTTGAACTTGATAGGGCAAGTGAGTGCAAAGTCTATCTTTCCTTCTCTTCCCTGGGTGAACCCGCGTCTTATTGAAGCTTGATTTTTTTGTTCATAGGATTAATGGACTGGAACTATGTCTTGTTTTGGGTTTGGTTGATTTGTTTTGGTAGTTCATTTGGTACAATCATAATAGTTTTAGAGGGTTTATGGAAATAAAATATTCACTCTCCTTCTTGTTTTAGATGTTGAAACAAATAATTTCCCTCTCTTAATCTTTTAACTGGAACTTGAGATTCCTGATTGTGATTTAGTTTCAGTTGAGTTGGAAGTAAGATTGGAACAAATATTGACTTAAACATTGTTGGGGTTTCTTACTCTCTTCAAATATTTTATTTGATTCTTGGGTTTTATTTGAAAATTGAATTTAAACCTAGTATACTAAATTTTGCATGGAAGGATAAAATATCTCTGTTCAAAATGCTTTGTATTATTGTTGTTATTTGGGGATCACGAACTACTTCTCTTTTACATCAATTTGTTTAAGCCTTGTAATAGGATGTCAGTATTTTGAATTCTCGAGTTGTAATGATCCTTGTTTATATTTCATTGTTTGTGGATTTCTATTCCTTGATGGATTCATTGAACAAGTCTCCAGTTTAAAGAAGAAGAAGAAATGATTATGATCTCTGAGGGACAGTATACTATTTTAGGGACTGTACTGTGTACTTCAATCTGTGGACTGAGGTTGAACTTGTGTTTGAGGAATGCAATAGGTTAACCACTTTGTTAGATTTGTAATAGAAAGTTTGAAGTGTGCTTCCTTTAACTATGCATTTGGTTCTATGTTCTTTTTTGGGAACTAGTGAAGGAATTCTATGTTTGAAATAGAAATGAGAATTCATTTCATAGTATAAATGAAATGAATGATAGATTGGTTCCTTTTCTATTTGAGATACATTTTCTGTTGTTAGGATAAGTTTAATGGATTGAATTTTTTTGTTTTCAATCTTCTTCTAAGATGGACAATTCACTGAGGAACGTTTAGTTCTAGGTCTTTGAATCGAGGTAGATTTGTGTGTTCTAAACCTATAATTGTCTTTCTTATGATTATCATTTGGGGAATGACATATATTGATTCTTCTTCCTTTTGATATGGAATGATGAATTATTCTAATATTAGCTATGTTGTAATTAACTTCTATTCCTGCTCAGTAAAGATAAATATGTATTTTGTACTCTTATATAACGATGAAGCAATTAGATGACAAGACCTGTTGATTGTTTTAAAGTAATTAATAAGATCAATTTAACCTTATGATATAATGCAAGTCTTGTAGATTATATTATGCTCTTTTCTTTAAAAGTGAATTCAGAATTTTTAATATAATTCTTTTGTAGATGTTATTACTTGTGATTATATCTATGATATATTGATTGTTTCATTGAAGCAGAGTTGTTTTAATGGAACAATTAGTGGAATGCACTTCACTTTAGTGCTTATTACTTATCATGCTCAGTTCATTAAACTAACCCATGCTAGCAATTTTTGCATATGGACATCATAAGTGATAAAAGAAGGAAGGAAATTTCATGATGTATTGGTTTATTTAATTCTGGATCTTATGTAAAGAGTTTCAAATCATTATTGTGTTGTATTGGAAAAGAAAAGTGTTGTTATTTTAAGATCTTAATTATGATTGACATAAAGAATGTCTGAATTTCATAGTCTTGTAAATGTATATTTAAAATCATGAATTGAAAGGTTTTGTACTTGTATGATGGAAATAATAGTGATATCTTTGGGGTATTCTTTATAGCTTTGTATACTATTGCTGTTATAAGATGATGAGTTGGATTAAGGAGATAGTATAATCTCCCTTATATTAATGAACTTTTTAAATTGCAAGGATGTTGTTCTCTATTTATATAACTATAGTTTAATAATGAAATATGCTTGGGACATACAATTAAACTATATAAGTGGCGAATGATAAAAAGGTTATGTTAAACCTAACATCTAACCATGAAAAGGAAGACTCTTCCTCTCTCATGGAATGAAAGGTCAAAGGAATAGTGGTATGATCATTAATCATTATACTTTATTTATAAAGTAAACACTAGCTGAATCTAAGTGGATGACACACTTGATTTAGACAACTCGGTTGCATTAAGAATTAAACGTCTGATGTTTGTTGTCCTATTTTTGGGATAACTACTTGTTATGCCACGTTAACTAATAACAAATGCAAACATGTATTAATGAATTTCTCGATATCTAATGAGGCTAGTATTGGATAAAGAACTTAAGTAATGTTGGAATTAGGGTTAGTCAGGGTTGCTGTAATATGAATTTTTAATCTAATTTAATTATGATTAATGACTGGTAAGGGGGTATGTACATCTTGATGAATCAATTCTAACGGATGTTGAAACATGCTAACTATTGGACTGTACCCTCGAGAAGTCCATGTACTTCTCAAGGATACAGTGTTGTAGTTGAAATGTGGTAACACCCTTCCATATTGTTCATCTAGATCTACACACATCTAGACTTGGACTTAGTTTCTCTCTAGGTCAAGTTAGTAGCATGTTCGGGATAGGTAGTAGCTTTCTATGCCCTAGGGTACCTTGGCACATTCGAATGACTTAGGTCAACTGAGTATGCCCATATACCCTAAGTCATCATGAGATTATTCCTATAAAAAATTATGTTGCTAACCGGGGCGGGCTAGGGTGGAACCTTGGGCAAGTGGACTTGTTGTAGTCAGTAAAGACCATTCTAGATAACAGAAGAGTGAGGTGAAGGACGTATTCTGGAATGACAAGTATTTCATCTAGGAATAGTTACATAAATAGTATGATTGAAACTATTTGGCCAAATTATTGCAAGCCGCTGGTTGCATTGTCTTATGTCACCTAGTTTAAAGCAATGTGATGTTAGATGAATATTGTTAACAAATATTCAGATAGGTTCTTTAAAAATGTCACTCAGTACCCGGAATAGGGTAGGAGAACCAACTATATGTAGTATACATAAAGTATTATATACTTTAAGTAAACATGAGAGATCGGTTGGTAACTGAGTCATGGAATGAGAGATTGGTAGTATACCGAGTCATTACAATTGCATATGGTTATCTATTATGAGATTGATTGGCATGGAATGTGTGTTCTAAATGATGTTTTATTTAGAACAAAGAACATTATGTTTGAAAAAAAAATTCCCTTGTTTCTAAGTCTTATAATGGGATTGTTACAAAAATGACCATATATACCCCTCCCCGGGGGGTAAAAGCATCTTGAGTAATTTTTTAATTAGGAAGATCTTGTTATTTTACTATTCACTTTTACTCTAACCCTAAGTAGAGATGGCGTGACTTTAGAGGTGTACAAGGTGAGTAGACACAGTCCATGATTACGTGTGGATTCAAGGTGATGGAACCTACATTAGTAACCTATGTAAATTTTAATTTTATCACATTTAGGTGCATTTAATAGGGCTTTTAAGGGAGTCGTAAATGCATGTGCACGCCTTAGGGCATGCAGGTGTGGTCGAGTGCACACAAGTTCTTAGGAGACGTTATTACATATATGCATATATCAAAATTATGGATATGCGTAGGTGCACCTATCAACATGGATGCATGATAGATCACCTCATTACAAATGCCATAGATGCGAAAGAGACATGGTTGATTGGCCATCCTCGAGGTAAACCTCTTGCATTGTGACTCACATCGTGAGAGGAAGTATTTGGATATTAATTTGTACGTGACAGGTCTTACCTACATGGTGCAAATGCCACATATCACCATAGATTACAGACTCATTACAACCTTAGCTATGAAGTGGCACAATGAGAGAAAGCTCTTCTGGTTGTTGACTAGTGAGATGAAAATCACCATTGAAGATGTGTGGAGGATCTTATGGGTGCCTGTCATAGGTAGTTTGATAAAGTATGAAACTGATGTAGCATAGCTCATAAAATGTTTGGTAGATCTATTTGGCGTAGATGAGTTAATTCAATGAGGTATGATAGTACACATGCATCAATTTTTTGTAGATCCAAGATTACTTCATGTGCTAGTTTATCTCATAGCACTAGTCATTGGAATTCTACTTGCTGACAAGATAGGTACATCATTTCCTTTAGGCTTGATTACTATGATTGAGGGCCTTCATAGAGGAGAGCACTACTATTGGAGATAATGTATACTTGTGCATCTATACTGGGATCTTCATTTGATCACCTACTACTGTCAGAAGATGGTGGGTCTAGTGACACCTATAGATATTGGCTTGGGAACATATAGCTATCGATCACCTCGCATAAACGTTAAAAGCTCAAGTCGTGGATGAGCCTTCAGTATTTTGTTGGGATCTCATGGGCGATGATGTACATGGTCATATGGGATTTAAATACTTTTATTTCCATGCCTTGGATTACATTTAGCTTCAGATGGTTGTTTAGAGGCCTTATAGACATTATTAGTGGTCATAAGATACAATGGAGCTCATGTTTTGTATGGTTGAAAATTTTATTATTGGCAGCTACAGATATATTAGAGATTACTATAGGATTGACCGATTACAGTGGCAGTTTGGGGTAGTACATGATGTTCCCTGGATGGATATGTGGTATGGGCATCGTGTGAGGGAGACATTTGATATGGGCCCTTCGATAAGGCCACAATAGGCTAGAGACATTTTTTATCAGATGGTTCCATTGGTATGGGCCCCTTTACGACAAATTAGAGATCCAAGAACTACAGTGGTTTATGGTGCGTGGTACGCTACATTTTTTCCTAGGTGTCTCACTATCCCATAGGATACATGGGATGTAAGAGTGTGGCCACCAGTAGAGCAGCCACCCCATAGATGGAGGGGATAATGGAGGGCCCATCAGGATAGCCACAATAAGGATTAGAGTGATGATGAGGATGAATCAGATGGAGATGATAGGGGGTGGACATGGACTAGGACATGGACAAAGATAGGGATAGGGCCATAGACAGAGAGTACCTAGATAGGTTCCTATACATCAACATGTGCATGTATAGATTCCGTCGGTTGGTATACATGTGGGCATACATGTGTCCCTTTGGTAGGTACTTCCACAAGATCATGTATAATAGTCTACATGGTAGTATTCCATTATTAGTCCACCACTCATCCTAGGAGGAGGTGGAGGAGATGGATAGTGGAAATTGCCATAGAGTTCCAGAGATGGCGGATGACAGTTTATACCATAGGCTGTAGGTGAGCTAGCTACTTTACGGCAGCAACTTTAATAGGTCATAACACTCCAAGTGTAGGCCACCTCAAAGAGAGATTGAGTTATCATTGAGATGAATCAGGAAGAGGTAGATAGGGCACAACTCTAGGGTGAAAAAAATCAGTTTGCCACTCAGTTACAGTAGGTTACGATAGAGCAAGATCATGTCTAAGCCGAGTGGTCTATAACATAGGTCAAGGTAGCTAAGGTATTAATAGAGGTGGAATCCTTTCTTCAAATAGCCAAAGTAGCTATTACACCTCAGGTACATTTGTATTTAGATAGATCTATAGGTTAGGCTACATACTTTAGATCATTATATTATGAGGTTGTCCCAGAGGGATAGAGAGTTTCAGATATTAATCAGCATTCCATGAGAAGATATGGTTCGTGGTCTCACAGAGCATCGACATCAGCCATATTTGTAGAGCAGCCATAAGAATAGCATGGGACACATGTGATGGGGCCTCCACCACCACCTCAGAGAGTAAGCAATCCCCACGATGGATCGAGTCAGACATGACTTGCTATTTATGGTATATTTACATATGTGTACACTTTTTAATGTACGCCTCAATATGAAGGAACATTTTTGATCGATGTATATGTATTTTTTTTATCTATGCCTTTCTTGGAAGGCATATTTTTTATCGATGCCCATAATGGCATACTATATATCCAGATGATTATATAGAGAGACACATTGTATATAGACATTGACATTTTGATAGACATATATATGATGATGATTATGGACTTTTCTTATGATGTTTATGGTTGTGTCACATGTACTTTGATTTATGAGATAACACATAGATGATATCACATGTTTTAATGAGATGTTTCATTATCTACTTATCACATTTTTGTATGAGATAACAGTAGATGATATCACTCATTTCATATGTGACACTTATGATTATCCACACTTTTATTATGGTCTATGTTTGATGGGCGGGGGTAGAAGGAGGTCCCTCTTTCCCATCATAGTGATATTATATGATGTTAGATTAATATAACTATTTGATTTTCATGTTCATGATGATGTAGCTTATCTTTTTATTGATGTATGATGCATATATGTGATTATATATGATAAATGATACGATGACAACAAATTGTACAAGCAAACAACAAGTACAATTTAATCAAATCTAACTAACACAACACAATTATTTACAAGTATGCAAGACAAAATTAACTCAATGCCTATGTAAAACATATTAAAGTAACACTTTAACTAAGGAAGCAAATGAATTCAATTTAAAACATACAACATGGAAAGATAATGCAATCAAAACTCTACAAACTGACAACTAAAAGTAAGAAAACTACTACTTTATTTTTGTGGGATAGTTTTGAAACGTTATCTACTATTTTTGGTGTTATCGCAAAGATAGTTTTCAAGGCTACTGTTCACATTGTTTTTGTAGTTTCGTCCCTGAAAAGGGGTTTTTCTAATGTTTAGGGTTTTCTAACATATTTGAATGTTTTTGTGTCTTTTGAGAGGTTTTCCAAAGCTATGTAATGTCAATGAAGAAGTGTGGATTCCCAAAACTATAAAAGGGATGTACAATGGAAGAATTCCATGTGAATATGTGCAAGTAGGTGTAAATATGAAGGTTCCCCCAACATTATATGGGACTATACAAAGGTGATTCCTTCACATATATACAAGACTAGATCAGCTAGATCAAGGCCCTGAAAGATAGGTGTAAGAGGACCCCTAGAAATTAGGAAAAATAGACATTGATAGAATTTATTGTTTCCTATCTATATCATAGAGTTACTTGTGAACAATGAATCCTCCTTAAGCACTGTGTTTTCGTGCAAAAGTGCAACAGGGAAATTGACAATTCCCAAGTACAACAACTATACCCTAGTGTTAATATTTTCATGTCTCATCATTCCAAGACACCCTGAGTTTGTCCAGTCAGTATAAGTGACCTACCAGTTGATTTCATCTCATCCCTCTAGGTGATTTAGGAAAGTCCATTCATTTCCCTTAGGTTATTTTAGGAGTTCAGTTGCAAACTACAGGCAGTTGTGGGAAGGGCTAGCATTGGCCTTCCTAGGATTGGATTAACCCCTTGGAGTAGAATGGAAGGAAAAAATTAAACATGGAGGTGAATTGAATACCTTATAATATCATGGAAATGGTTTTGGAAGGTTTGGGGAAATTTTGAAAGACTTGGAGCAGTCTAAATAAAAAACAAGGTTCATAAGCCTAGGCAGTACACATGCCTAAAAATAGTTTTTGAGATTTAGAAGAAGATTCCGGGAGCTCCAAATGGATTTAGGAGTAAAAAAAAATATCGATGGAAATAGTATTCCAAGACCTACATGATGGTGAAATAATATTTTTCGTAACACTTTGGCACCTCTAATCTTCATGTGGTTTTTCTTAAGCACACATGGAGTACCAAATCAAAATTCTTATTTTTTAGAGATCAAATTGATGAATAAGGACATGAGACCCATACCATTGGATTCATAAGGCCATTTCCAATTAGGATCATATAAATTTTTTCCAAAAATTCCCATTGGGAGCTCAATATATCATCATCACAAGTCACCCTCTTGGAGCATGTTTGGGACTTAGCCAAATTTTTAGAGGACACATGTCAGCTCCAAGATCCTGGTGGGATTTTATGTCTTCGAAATCCCTGAGGTAAAGTACATAAACCTTGGAAAAATTCACCCAGCCCCCATGTGACCTATGTGACCCTCATGTGACCTTCACACTTGATAGTTCAGCCCCTAGGTACATTTTTGGAGCTCAAATTCCCTGTCGTCGGGTCGAAGACATGTGTCAGCTCCAGGACCACTATGGAATTTGATGTCCCTTGTTTACCTAAGGTTAGGGAAAGAAGACATGGAAAAATGTTCCCAAACCCTATGGGGAGTCCTTTGGTCATCCACGTGACCAGCTTTTAGCCCCCAGTGCTTCTAGTGTTTTTTCAAGCACATCCCTTGCCGTCGGATCGAGGACACATGTCATCCTCTTGATCACCATGGAATTTGATGTCCCTCACATCCCTGAGGTCAAGGAAATTAGACATGAAAAAATTCACCCCTCCCTTGCATGAGATTTTTTTGAATATTCAAATTTGGCACTTAGTTGTTTCTTCCCCCTCATTTCTCCTTCACAGCTTCTCACCATGCCATGGCCTTGTTCTTGCTTGTCTCGACACCCGGTCCACCATTACTGATCTAAAACAGCTCTGTCATGGTCACCAAACTCTCCATACCATGAAAACACAATAATATTAGAGAAAAAAGTGCTGAAGAAATGAAGAACAAGAAGAAAATGAAGGTTTTTTGCCAGATAACCGTGAAGTCACCCGATTGAGAAATCTTCATATTTGACAAGATACAAGTCACATTCAGGTGCCTTCTTCTGTAGACTTCCACATTTTTCAATAAGATCATGATGCAACAAATGGGAAGTAAAATGGTGCTCTGAATTGTTTTTTTCCAATAAAATACTCACTTTGTGCATGGGCTCAAATTCGTTGGATTTCCCATCATTCTGACAAAAATTTGTGTCATTACGACACCCTGTGCCCCGCATCTCATTTCGCAACCTAACCTCATCACCTAAACCTTACACAATTATTTATTAATTACCTTATAATTAATAAATCCACATCGCACCATACCTGCCACCTCATTTCGCCACCTCATCATGACCTAGTCTTAACCCTAAACTAACCTAATTAAGACCTATAACTTGGTCCACATCCACACCTATGATTAATTACTCCTCACCCGCACCCAAAACTGACCTCATAATGACTTGACCAAGCCCGCAACTAATCCCTCAGGAGAAAAGGAGGGAAAGTTGGCTATTTTACCAAAAATAGCCCACTTTGACCTGACCGATACCGGTTCCTACTCGACCGCCGTCGGTTTCGTAACCACCATCGGTTCCCTGTAAATGACCACTTCCAACCAAAAACAAGGATCGGATTTTCATTTGATCGGGAGGAGGAGAAATCATTGAAAGGATCCGGATTTGCTTGGCCGAGTAGAGACAAGTGAAGAAAATAGATAAGTTTGCAGAGAAGGACATCAAGCGCAAGATTGTAACTGAATAACCAGAGCCTAGTGACACTCATCCGAGCATCAGAAGAGGAGATAGCTCATCTTGGATTGTCAGATCATCCCACTTGAGCCCTGTCTTCGTCATCACAGTCCTGGAACCTGCATCTTCATCAGGAACGAGTAAGTAGTGTCTCGTATGTTTCTAAGCACCATTTCTTGAGCCTGTGGATTGATAGTAATTATAAGCTCATTCCTAGATCTACCACCTACCAGCACCCTGCACTGAACCTTCATCCATACATCTTTGTATTGCCCAGAAGACCATTTTATCACACTCTGAGCCTTCCCTGTCCTCCCATTATTCCCCTCAGCCATCCACCAATCTTAATAACCCCACGATCACCTTGCAACCAACCTCTATCCAGAAGCACTTAGATTGCTGACCCTACCGGTGTCGTTTATCCCCCACCGGCGGCGGTTCTCTAACCGCGGTCGGTTATCCAGTGACCGGCGTCGGTCACTGTGACTTATACCCCAAAACCCTTTTCTCGCCTATTTGTCACCTAACAACCTCAGATCCAGTCTGGTTTATCCCTATAACTCAACCTGAATGTATCAACGACCAGTAACCGAACAAACAACGTGACGCTTTATTATTGATAGTTTAGCTTCTATTGCTTTGTAACGAGATACCTAAATCGTGATTTTGCAATAGCTTTCTTTGTTATCATTTGTGTTAATTCGTATTAAAAGGGGAACTGACCACCTTCGAAAGGAAGTTTTATATTTCCTGGGCCTAAGGCAGCTCCCTCATTTATTGTCTAATTAAAATCTGGTGGTCTTGTATTCTTACTTGCAGGTAGTCCTTCCAAGACAAAAAGGAGTTCTTCGCAGTCGATCTGATCTTTCTCTACGGTACGCGCACACCATCTCAACATTCAACAGGTATTCCTCCTAGCCCTAACCCTTATCTGTTTCTCAAAGGAATGAAAGGATAGAAGCAAGTCTATTCCTCAGAGCCGAGACATTCCGTGCGAAACATTTTGGCACGCCCGGTGGGACCCATTTCGGGTTTCTGTTTCTCTTGCTTGCTTTCATTTAGGGAGCATACTTGCTGTTGCTGTTTTGTTATATTTAGTAAAAGAATTTGTCTTGCTTTCCTAGTTTTGCATTAGTGAAAGTCATCTTATTTGCTTCATCGAATATCATTTTCGATTTGGGTTTAAAACACGTGCATTACATTCTTGCTTGTTGTTTTCAATTCTAGTGAACGTAGACTAAGTAACAGGTCGTACACGTGGGGGTGATTTCCATGGTATTGACAGGAAATTAATCTTACTTTCACTGCACAACACATACCGAATCACTTCATAATTAACACAACAGCTCAAAACATCCCCCCTTTTCCGCGGTATTCCTCCGCCCGATTGAGGTAACCTTATAAGCCAAAACAAACTTGACATTTCCCCTAAGTCTTTTGTTTAGGATTGACATCATTCCGCGTCTAAAGGCATAAGCCCAAATTGATTAAAATTAACCCTAGGGTTAGTCTGTTAATTTGTTTGTGCATTCTTGCTTGTTTTCAGTTCTGTTTCTCTGTCATACACTGTTTTCTGTGATCACTACAGAACAGTTTGGTAGGCATACTAATCACTGTTAACACCAAATCAACAACTTCTTACTGCTTCTTACACCAGTTCTATTATACCGACATCGGTTAGCTTACCGATGGTGGCTACAGTCCTGACCGACATCGGTTATCCTACCGATATCGGTTACTGTCTTTTACAGTTCCTGACAAACCAGCAACCTACCAATTTCAAACATCTTGTTGTCTGTTTCTGTTCCTGATAGATTGAAACCCTACTGTGTACTCCTGTCCATGGTTGTTATCACTCGAAAGCAAGCCGCCGCCATGGTTTCACATGCTTGCTCTGTGCCTTTTCCTGAATCACCCCCTTCACATTCTGTGGGGAATCCTACGGACACCAGCGAGGTTCCTAAAATTCCTGTAGGAGATAAAGAATTTGCCAAATTTCTGGATGCTAATCCTAGCGCTGTACAATACTATTTGTCTCATGCCCCTGACCGTACACCCGACGGTCAACTCCTTGTTGGCATGCCTATCAGTATAGCTGCTCATTTAGCTCCTTCTCCGCCTGATAACTCCGCTTTGCCTTCCGCATCCTTAGTCCCGTCTCCTACCTCAGCAGCTTCAGGGGTTCATACGGCACAGATTGGCTTTCCTTTGGTTAATCTTGGGCCCAACATGTCATTACCGCCGACTGCTCCTACCTCGTCTCTCTTGCAGACTGTTCCATTCATGACTTGCTCTCTGCCACCTATCCACACGAGCTTTCCTTCTCAAGCTCCGCCCACCTTTTCATTTCCACACACATATCCGGTAACCTCAACAGCTTATATAGGACATCCCTATTCGGTTGCCTCAACACATTCGTCCTCCATACCTTATCAACATTTAACCCCACCATTGTCTAGCGGTGGCCCTTGGCCCAATTTGCCTCCGTTTACCACAACCACACCATCATCTCATCCAACTACTGATTTAATTAAACAAATGATGGACAAAATGCAAAATCTGGAGGCTTCTGTTTCAGGAAGTCGTAGCGCCTTGACATACGAGCAAGTTTGTCGGGAGCCTATCCACCCTTCAGTCCCCCTTCATTCATATCCTCCTCAATGGGAATTACCAAAATTTACCCGTTTTAATAGTAAGGAGGACCCTCAACAACACTTGCGATCATTTAGACATGCCTGCTATCTGATTGCTCACGACGACGCTTTACTACTCCGCACCTTTCCCATGTCCTTATCAGGACCCGCCTTGGAGTGGTACAGTGCTTTAACCCAGCACTCAATCTTCTCTTTTAACCAGCTAGCCCAATCTTTCTTGGATCATTTCTCCATTAACATTGCCAAGAAAGTATCTATCACCGACCTCTATGCCATCTGACAATTTGAAGACGAATCTATCGCAGATTTCGTTGGACGATGGCGAGGCCTTATCAACCAACTTACGTATGCCTTGCCTCAGACCGAACTTATCGAACTGTTTACGCGGGCCTGCGCTAAGCACATCTCTCCTACCCTCCAAATTCAAACTTTCCGTACATTTGACGAGGCCTTTACTATGGCTCGAAAACTAGAGATTCGAGCCTTAGAGGAAGAGAAATTGCGGTTGCGCAACAAAAACCCCACTTTCCGAACCCAAGATTCCACCAACAAACCTAACACCACCAATCCTCACCCATCGACTACTTCGAAATCAAAAGGGGCCGTGCACGCGGTGATGGTCAAATCCCAACCACCGTCTAATACCCCGCCAAAAACCACCTATAAGTATAAAGCAGAGCCCATCAACTACACTCCCTTGGGAGAAACATATGGTGTGATATTGGAAAAATTGCTTAAAGCAGGAGCCATTACCTTACCTCCTGTTAAACCTCACTCCGGGTTTGATTCCACTCGCGCCATACCTTCTTGGTACAAAGAAAATGACTTCTGTAACTTCCACCGCGTGAAGGGACACAGTCATGAAAACTGCAAGATGTTGAAAAACATAGTGCAGGAAATGGTTGATGCGGGGGATATAGCCCTCGATAATCCTAACGCCCCTGCTAACCGAAATTTAAAAATATTCAACAAACCATTCCCGAATCATTCTTCTAACAGTAACATAAATCAAGATATCTTAGCCGAGGAGAGTGTTCATGAGATCCATGCAGTCTTCGATTCCCAGCCAAAGACCTCTATCGAACAAATTCTGAATCAAGCCTCTTCACTAACGCAGGAAACCGAACCCCCTTCCTCGCCATCAAGACAAACTGAAATCCTTGCCGTTCCTTTACCCATCAAGGAATTAACTGCCCAGAGTTCCCTTCTCACAAATGAGCCTTCTTACACCACATCCTTGCAAGACTGTGAGTGGATGTTATCTAATTTATCTATTTCCCAAACGTCTCCTTCTACCATTCTTGTTGTACAAGAGGAAGGCTCGCCACTTCTTTTGTCATCCTTAGACGAGAAACCTCTTGAACCGACATCACCACATTCTTTAAACATGATGGATCCTCTCAAACATGCCCTCCTACCTATTAGTCCTTCATCACCTAAATCTTTTCAGCAACCGGTTGACCTCTTAACGCCCATTGATACAGTGCCTCATCTACCCCCTGTATCACACCCACAGTGGACCGGAATCACAACCCACCTTTCTTCCATACAAAAGTTCCTATTCACACGTGAGGACTGTCATTCCCCAGAAGATAGACAGGTCCTATGGGAACGTTTGAGTACGCCATATTCTACTCAAATGCAGATGACCGATCCAGATGCTTCTACCATATACCCGAAGTGTTTACAGAAGCTTAAAATGCCTATGTCCTCATCTTCACCCCCCTCATCTCTACCAAATACCTCATCCACTTCTATTAACCTAACCAAATCTTCCCCTACGCTTGGGACCTCACCAATACCTAGTCTAACACACCCACCTAAGCGGCTTGATTTATCTAAAAATAAAGCCGTCCATCCCATTAGGAGACAGACCCAATCTCCTCAATCTATGCCGCTATCACAACTAAAACCCTCGTCATCACACCTACCTTCCATATTGGGACCCCATCCCTCTACCTTGCATCAATATATCATACCTCCTGCGTTTTCTTTAAAGTGACCTACGCCTTCTGCACCCATACAGAAATCCAAGGGTATAGCAACACCGTCACCCCATGGATCCTGTCCACCTATCAACCCTAAACAAATTCCATCATCAAAAGATTCATTTTCTGTCACTCCTATTTCTCCGTGGTTGTTTTCTGATACCACATCATCTGTGGCCTCATCATCCAACCAGCTAAACATAGCTTCTGCGTCAAAGAAACCACGGTTAGTTAAAACCCATTATCAAAACTCCTTGGCTAAACCACCACCCATACAAACCAACCATACCACGTCATCACCAGAATCGACCCAGTCAATAGCCTCCTCTTCCTCTGACTTTGACCCACTCAAAGGGTCTTACGCCAAAATCCTTGCTATGTTGGTAGAGAATGCGACCATTTCCCTACCCCCACTTAGACCTTATGATCCATCTAAACCTCGACCTATAGGTTATGATGAGTCTAAAATCTGCGCTTACCACCGCACACCAGGACATGACGTAGAGGGATGCAAAGCGTTGAAAGCCATACTTCGTCAGTCACCTCTCTCCGATAGAAAAGTTAAGAAAGACAACTTACGAAGAGAGAGACCTTTAGCTTCAATTCCCTCTCCTATACCACCTGTCCCCGCCTCACCAAGATCTATCATTATTACAGCCCCACCTCTCGAAGACCATGACCTATCCCTACCGTCTTCCTCCTCTCGTATTCACGAGATCAATATGATTAGTGTTGCTACTCGAGGGCAGAAAAACAATGGGAAAGTGAAAGAAAACACACCTGCGGCATCTCTTTCTCCGTCCACCATCCCGATTGCACCACCACCTAAAGTGGTTATTCGTGGACCTGCCTACCCCGTCTCTAATGGAATTGCCCACCGAACCATGATCAAACAGCTTCACCAATCGCCTGTAAAAATGACACTGTATGATCTCATTCAGACTTCTGAATCTCATCGACAAGCTCTCATTGAAATCCTTCAAGGGATAGAGGTCTTACCTAATGAAACCTTTCCTGTTACCTCTATTCTAACACCCAATCACGTTGCTTCGCTCACCAAACAATCTATCTCCCCAACCACTTCTGTCTCTGTACAGCAAGCCGCTGCTGTCAGTTTCTCCGAAGATGAAATTATCGACTTTGGTGCTGAAGATCCTGACCCTGCTCTTTTCATCTCAGCTTACGTTCGGGACATTCGGGTACGTCGTGTTATGATTGACGGGGGTGCTAGCCTAAACATCATCTCTTCAAAAGCCTTCCAACAAATGAATATCCCTTCTAGTTGCATGTGTGCCAACCCCATCATGTTGCGGTCATTCAATGATGCTATTACTTCTACCTTAGGCACCGTGATCCTTAACATTCATGTAGGACCACGCACTTTACCTGAACTCTTCTATGTCCTTGAGGGAGAGTTCCAATACAATATGTTGTTAGGCCGCCCTTGGATCCGGGCTATGGGATGCGTTCCCTCCACCTTACATAGATGCATAAAATTTGAGTACGAGGGGAAGTCCTACACCGTAAAAGCTGATCCTCCCCCCTTCAAAACTTGCAATATGTTGTATCGCCCTAATGATGTGCTTGTACCAGTCAAGACACCCATTCATCCAACCCAGCCATCCACTTCCAACGCACCTACACCTTCAACCAATGAAACCGCCGTTACAAATATCACTTCCTTTCCCGCAGATAACATCCCAACCTCCGAACCCCTTAGTAGATGTTTTTCAATGCCTTACGCTGGGGGAATACCGCCTATATAACGTTAGCTCTTTCCATACCCCGCAGGAGTACGGACAGTTACATGCACATCCCACCTACGACCGTCGCGTGGGGGAGGTAATCTCTTACGGACCACCCCATTGCCGCACCAACCTAACGTATGGGGGTGTTGACGCATCCTCCGTTACCCCTGAACCTCCTCTTGGTGTGGTTCCCTTCCAATCTGATTTTCAATACTTGACAAATCGTCGTTTCGCCCTCACCTTCTTGACTCGCTGTGCTTGGAAAGGCTTTGGTTTTGGTCTTTATGAACAAGGCCGACATACACTCATTCCCGTGACTACACGCAAACACAATGATCGTAGTGGTCTCAGTTTTCCTGAAACACTTACACCGGAGAAACCTCGTGTCAATTGTATCCTAGAGGATGACGACGTCACCCCTACCAAACCATCATCACCCATTTTGCCATCATCACCCACAGAGTCGATAGACCCTGAATCTATCCCTCCTAACTTTTTTTTTTCATAAATGCTATCTTCATAGGTCCTCTCACTTATCAACGTGATAATGAGGACCCATCTTCTCTTCCCCTTCTGTATCCAGACATGATCGAAGAGGATTCGCCTTCGATTAATGTTGTTGAGTGCCAGGATGACGACTCCATCCTCACTTACCTTGGGGCGGATGACTCCTATATTCAACGCGCCTTACCATCTGAAACTCAAACCATGTTGAATGAGTCGACTATAGAAATCAACATCCACACAGAGGAGGATCCTCACGTTGTGAAGATCGGACAATCCCTTAACACATCAGAACAAGCCGCCTTTACTACCTTTCTCCGTACCCGCAACCAAGCTTTCGCTTGGTCCTACGCTGACATGCCAGGAATTGATCCTACCATTGCTGTCCATAACATCACCCTAAACCCCGATTCCAAACCAGTCAAACAAAAACTGAGAAAAATGCATCCACGCATTGCCCTCTTGGTCAAAGAAGAGCTTCAACGACTTCTTTCTGTTTCCTTCATCTTGCCTATTGACTATCCTCAATGGATTTCTAACATCGTACCTGTCACTAAAGCGACGGGGGGACTTCGGATATGCACGGATTTCCGAGACCTTAACCTCGCTTGCCCCAAGGATGACTTCCCCCTCCCAAGTATTGATCAACTTGTTGATCTCACTGCGGGCCATGAAATGCTTTCTCTCATGGATGGCTTTTCGGGATACAATCAAATTTTGGTAGCCCCAGCCGATCAACATAAAACTACCTTCATAACTCCTTGGGGAACCTTCTGTTATCGTGTCATGCCATTTGGCCTTAAGAATGCTGGTGCCACCTATCAGCGGGCTATGACTTACATTTTTCATGACATTATGCACACTATCCTTGAGGATTATGTCGATGATCTTCTTGGCAAATCTAAACATCGCAGTGAACATCTCGATGTTTTAACCATTATTTTCGATCGCCTGTTGCAATATTCAGTCCAGCTTCAACCAAAGAAATGTGTCTTTGGTGTTCTTTCGGGAAAACTTCTTGGCTTTATCATCTCTTTGCGTGGCATTGAGGTCGATCCATCTAAAGTCAAAGCTATCCTAGAAATGCCCCCACCCAAAAACCTCAAACAATTGCGTAGTTTGCAGGGTAAACTTCAATCCATCCGGCGTTTCATCTCCCAACTCTCGGATCGATGTCAACCTTTCCATCACCTTCTTAAAAAGGACATTGCCTTTCAATGGAGTGAAGAGTGTCACCAAGCCTTTGAAGCTCTCAAAGCCTATCTCTTGCAGCCACCCGTGCTTATTCCACCTCAGGATGATCACCCTTTCTACCTTTACCTTTCTGCCACTGACCATGCTATAGGAGCCATGCTCGCACATCGGGACTCGGCACGTCGAGAATAAGCCATTTATTATATAAGTCGTACTCTCATGGATTACGAGACTAGGTATACACATGTAGAAAAATTGTGCCTAGCCCTATCATTCGTAGCCACCAAACTCCGACATTACCTCCTGAATCACAAAACTTTTGTCATCACCAACACGGACCCCATTCATTATATGTATGCCAAACCACATCTAAACCAACGCATCGCCCGATGGCTTATGCTCCTCGCTGACCTCAACCTTGAGTTTGTACAACAGAAGTCAATCAAAGGACAAACTATTGTGGACCAACTTGCGGAGGCCCCTTTACCTGGGGAACAATTTACCAATTTTAATTTCCCTGACAAACTCATCGCCACTCTTTCACTCAGGGAAGAGTCGTATCCAATGACCCTCTTCTTCGATGGATCCAAATGCCAGCGCGGCGGAGGGGCCGACGTTGTTATCATTCCTCTTGACGCTGAGCCTATGCCTCTTTCATTCTGGCTCGATTTCCCCTGCACTAATAATACAGCGGAATACGAGGCCCTTGTTTTGGGTCTCCAGGTTGCGTTACACTTAGGTGTCAAATCTATTAATATTTTTGGTGACTCTCAATTGGTAGTCAATCAAGTTATGGGCATCTACCAATGTAAGAATGAGGAACTTCAAAAGTACAAACATTACGTGGATTCACTTTTGACCTCATTTACTCGTTATTCTATCCAGACCATTCCCCGCTCCACTAACAAATTTGCGGATACTATGGCTTGCTTAGCCTCGCAAATTCCTGCCTCACCAACTGACTCTGACATATTCGTCTTGGTCCAACAACTCTTTGCCCCATCTTACTCAGCACCGGTTGTTTGTATGATAAATAATGTGTCTGCTAATTCACAGGATACCTGGTACCACCAATTTCACGACTACCTTACAACCTCTGTTCTCCCACCTGACCTAACTAGTACCGGCAAACGCACTTTTCTTAAACATGTTTCTCATTATGTCGTCATGGGGGGACTCCTTTATAAACGTGGCTTTGATGGTATCCTCCTTCGATGTCTAACTGGCGTAGAGGTCACCTATACCATCCAACAGGTCCATGACGGTATTTGTGGTGGACATTTTAGTGGCCTTGCCGTGGCTAAATGAATCCTTCGCCTAGGTTATTATTGGCCTACTCTTAATAACGACTGCTATGAATATGTTAAGCGTTGTGTTATGTGTCAACAACATGCCAACCTTCAACATACTCCTAGCCATCCGCTACAGGTCGCACGAGATCTTTGGCCTTTCTCACAATGGGGTTTAGACCTTATTGGTGAGATCCACCCACCCTCTTCGCAACGTCACCATTGGATAATCACAACAACCGAATATTACACAAAATGGGTGGAGGCCATTCCACTCATTTCAATCAAAAAAGAAAAAATTGTCGAATTCGTTAGCCATCACATTATCTGTCGTTTTGGTATTCCTCATCGCCTAATAACAGATAATGGTAAATCTTTTAAAAATAAGTTGTTACAAGACCTTTGTGACAACTTTGGTATCAAACTTAGTTTCTCATCACCTTACTATCCGTAGGCCAATGGTCAAGCTGAATCTTCTAATAAAACCCTAACCAAAATCCTCATGAAAGTTGTCAATGAGTCCGGTAGAAATTGGCATGATCACATTCCCTTTGCCCTTTGGGCTTATCGTACTAGCATTCGTATTTCCACTAATGCCACACCATTTTCTTTGGTATATGGTACCGAGGTGGTCTTGCCTCTCGAAATACAAATACCCTCCCTCAGAATATCTCTTCAGGATATTCTCACCAATGATGATTTCCGCCAAGAGCGGTTAGCCCAATTAGAGCTTCTTGACGAGCGTCGTCTTACGGCTCTTGATCACCTTCAAATCTACCAAAAATGCATCAAGCGTGCTTATGATACACGACTTCATGAGTGTACCTTTAAGGTTGGTGATCTTGTCCTCAAAGAGAATCAACATGTAACCAAACTAGAAAAGAGCAAACATGGAAAATTTTCTCCTAATTGGATTGGGCCTTACATTATCACTCAAACTTATGGATCATGCACTTATCATTTAGCTTCACTTAATGGTAAACCTGAGCCTGAGCCCCTTAATGCCTTGCATCTTCGACCATTCTACTGTTGAAATTAGTGTTATATCACTTCTTATCTACCTTACGCTCGTCCCTTGAGCTCATTTACCACCGCATACACTTTGTTTCTTACATCTCAAAATCAAATCAAGCTCACATGGTTTGATTATCACCTCCCCTTAAAAGATGCCTTCCCCTTTTTAGTTTAGTCCACGACTTCAAAGTATCAAAATGACACATTCTTAATTAAAACACTTATGGGATTTTCTTGAGTCAAAATGACACATTCTTAATTAAACAACTTATGGGATTTTCTAGACCTCTAAATTATACAATAGACTGCTCCCTTGAAGGACAACTATATGCCAAACTATTTCTACTATTATATATAGACTGCTCCCCCAAAGGACAGCTATACATAAATACTGCATCTGCTACTATAAATAGACTGCTCCCTGGAAGGACAGCTATACACAGTCAGCCTTTATCAGAAGCTTCTCGCATTGATCAGCTTCGTGAAGACCTCAAGAACAACAAAATACATATCCCATGTAGACTTCCCGCATCGATCAGTCTATATCCAGAAAAATAAAATAAAAATAAAAGCAGTACTTCAAAACACTTTTGAGTCATGGACTTGTCTATTTAGGTTTGATTCTCTTTTGTCAGAATAATCATCTTATAATAAGTTCTCTGCACCCTTGCCCACATCAACCACCTCACCTCACTATTTTTCAAAGAAACAAAACTCAAGAGACGTGACGTATATCCGATATATTGTGATTATACCACTCTTTTCACCTATCGACTTCTCGCCTATGCAAGGTACCTAGGGATTCAAGCTCATCCTACATTAATATGTGGTTTGTTTAGCTCTTCTCAACTACGGGACACTCTAGCATCTTTTGCTCGACTCTAGGATTGTGTGTTGACCTTAATCAGGACACGATTCCCTACTACTTGGGTATGTTAATTTTAGTACCCTACCAACACCAACAACATTACCCTACCAACATCAAATGTTTTTTTTACCAACCAACAAATTGCCTAACCACAACCAAATTGCCTGAATTCACCTCTCCCTGATCCTAAGGGAGAAATACATCGGTCTGAGGCCCTTCCTTGCTTTGTACAATGGGATATGTAGGCAGCACTTAGGAGACATGGGGTCTCCCAAGGTTAGCTCGACCATCCCCTACCTTACCCTATCATGTGTTGTAAATATAAGTTTTTTTTTTTGTGTATTTCTATTTGCCAACATTCATCTTTATCCTTTTTCAAACAAAAAAAACACAACATTCAAAACACAACCATTCTTATTATTATCATCACTCAAAACCACATACATCTTTAGTTTTATTTTAGATGTTAAACAAATACATCTTTTCTATCATCGACTCGCAGGTCGGCATCCTTATTTTTCTTATATTCCTATGAAATTCACTTAGACCCTTGCACCTCCTCTCGAATCAGGTGGTGATTGTGATCGTCGGTGCCCCTCAGTTGGCCTCTCCATCCTCAAAGGCACCACTGCCATTGGTTCCTCCCATTGATCCGCCAACATCTCCTGTAACATACGAATACGTCCTCTTGCGTGGAGGAATCTTGCCTCCAGTCTCTCCACTCGTAACTGAGAAACCTCTAACAATCCCATTGTCTCATTCACCTGTGTTTGAAGCTGGCGAGCCAACTCCTGTAGATGATCTCTCTCCGCTATAATCACAGCTATGTCTGGGCGCTCACGTGCACCTCGCAGCTCTGCTACCCACCATACTCTATAGGCCTCTGTCGTTCCCGCATCCATTACCCTATGATCGGCTGCTATCTCTTCTGGTCCTTCTGGAGGTGTAGGCCGGGGAGGTGAGAATGCTGCCTTGGCATCGATCCTCATGTATGGTCTATATGTCATCGGTATATCCTGAACGAACCCAAATTGTCACCACACGCGATCTAGAGGAATTCTCTCGTACTCACCCGGCATGTGCCCTGCGATCCATCTCAATCGCTCTACACCCCTCAACTCCTCAGCTATGTGCTCCGTCACCACATAGTTCCCGTAAGGCCTCCAACAAATATCTGCAATCGTCACCATCTCCCATACCTGTCTATAATACTCGATGTCATCTATCACGGCCTGGGATCTCGCTTCTTGTTCTGTCTGGACCCATCGTCTGAATCCCAACCTTTGCACTCCTGCCTCTCTCGACTCAATGGGTCGGCATATTGGACGCACACAAACAATATGCTCATAGGCCCAACAATGTAATAAGTACGAACAATCCAATGTCATCCTTTTTTTTCGCTTGCAGGCCCATAAACCCCTATATAACTCTACCAGATATGCGGGTGCCCATGCGAAAGTCACACTCATTTCTATCATTTCCCAAATAACACTCATCAATGATTTGGGAAATCTTCCACCCTCCGCCCTCGGTAATGCATAATACCCCACCGCTATCATTAATAGCACGGCCAACCTTGTTTCCTCAGGGTGTGTTGCATACATTGTACCATATGTAAATGATAAACCTCACTGTGTCAAATCTCGTGCAGCTGACCCAAATACTGCTGTTATCGCTGCCCGCCCCGCGCTAGGCAACGCCTGATACACTGTTTTTCCTATCATTGGAAGTCTCAAAATATGGAACACATCTTCCAAAGTCACTGTCATCTCCCCTGTTGGCAGATAGAAGGTATTCTTTTCTGGATTCCATCTCTCAATCAACGCCTGCAACATAGCATGGTTACGCGTGATTCTTGAATAATAGCAGATTCCACTTAACCCCAAACGATTTATCAATGCCCATTCAGCTAGTGTTAGATCCGCTCAGATTCGTGACAACAATGCTGGCACAGTATCATTCATCCTTAACCCTGCTTTTGCCTGCATACATCAAAATGACACATAATTATTCAAAAGAACAAATCTCTACGGGTTTTTTCTCAAAATCTGGAAACCCTTATAGTGACCGATATCGGTTATGAATAACTGATACCAGTTATGAATAACCGATACTGGTTTGCTGACCGATACCGGTTATTTATAAATGATACTGGTCACTGTCAAAAATATACCTACCCTGCTTAAAACATACACCTACGATAATTATTTTGCCCGTTTACTCCTATTTTTACCTAAAAAACCTACGTGACCACCCTGTTTACCTACCCCATAGCACTCACCCCTTCCCTAACCCTTGTCTATTACCTTTTCTTTCTCATCTTTACCCACTTACACTTCTCTCATCCTATTCACAAAACATGCAAGAATCAGATTACAACCAAACAGTTTACCTCTCGGGATGCAGCAGCTTGGGGCAGAACATGTCTTCCCCCTCGTCCCTGCCTGCTGGATGCTTCTCCTCGTTTAGCCATGTTCACCACCCTCTTCAAATATAACTTGTCTTTCTGCCTTCTGAATCTCAGCCCACACTCACTTCACCTGTCTCTTTCCTGCTTCTCACTCAAAATTCTTTCATGCAATTCCCTGTAGCAGTCGTCAAACCGCGTCGCATTCGCATATTTAACTTGTTGCATGACTCTAAAAATAAGAATGCTAAAAATAAGAACTTAAGTTGCCAACCCGGCAGTTCTATTTTTAGGAAAATCATATTCTTACATAACCGATATCGGTTACGAACCGATATCGGTCTATTGCAGCTACCGACATTGGTTATCATAACCGATATCGGTCAGGTGTACCTACCTTTTTTTTAACCATAAGTTCTGTTTCTTCGTATTTTCTGCCTAATTTTTGTGGTGCCCGTCCTCTTTTTCCTGCATAAACAACACCATTATCTATATTTTTCATCAAATCTATCTCTCATCACAATTTCATCAACATCATTTCTCCAAAACAAACAAGCCATCAATATATCAACAACCATCAATATATAAACCATGTGGATCAAACTCAACAGCTACATACATTAAATTTCACAAACCAGCGACAAAACATACAACATTTCATAACACAACATGTCAATTAAACTCATCATCTATATATACATACATCCCATCAACGAAAGACATCAATATCATAAACCATGTGAATCAAACTCATCATACATTAAATATCACAAACCATCAACAAAACACTTAAAACATTTTAAACACAACATGTCGGTCAAAATCATCATATATATATATATATATATCAACAGTTTCAAATATACAATTTGCCTTGCATAGGGGCCTCTGTGATCACATAATATTACAAAGCCGGCACGCAGGCTGCAATAACTGTCATAATCTCAACTCGGCTCGCAGGCCAGTCTCTCATATAAAAAAAAATACTCGGCTTATAGGATGGTATCAACTGTACAACCTGTACTCAGCTCGCAGGCCGGTATATACAATAAATGAATCAATAAATGAATGAATAAATCATCTGTGGGCACGAAGGCCTCTATAAACATAACCGGTTCGCAGACCGGTGCCTATATCCAATATACAAATAAAAAATCTCTGACCCAGGGATGTCTCAACTCTCCCCACCACCCTCAGCACCTCTCCCTGCCGGTCCCTGCGTTGCCTCTCGCCTCCTCCCTGTCACTGATCCCCCGGCTATGGCTGCACCTCCCTGGGATCTCTGACTCTGTGAGGTCTCTGCTCTATGCGCCGCATATGGCTGATAGTTAGCCCCGGTACCATCAAGAACATCCTGATAGTACCGGGCCTCCGCTCTCACCTCCATATAACGGTCCCGTGCCACCATAGCTGCTGGGGCTGGTCCCCTGACTCCTAATACTAGTGCCCCCTGTGCCTTTGCTGGTGCCGCTGGTGGTGCCTATGGCTGTGGTGGTACCTGTACCTGTGGCTGTGCCGGTGCCGCTGGTGGTGCCTGAGCCTGTGCCTGTACCTGTACCTAAGCCTGGGCTAGCTGCCCCTGTAAGACACCTATCTGTTCCTGTGCAGTAGCAAGCTACCCCTGTAATAACTGTACCTGGCCCCTGAGCTGGTCCCTCTCTTCTCTAATAGCCGCCAAGTCTGGCTGTGCAGGCTGTTCTCTCCTCGCGGCTCTCTCTCCTACCCACCATACAAAAAATGATCCCGTGCAGCCGACATCGTCCACTATATCATCTGCTTGCCTCTCTGCTGCCCAATCTGGGTCCATGGGCTGTGGTACAGGTAGTGGAGCCTCTACATCCTCCCTCTGGTACTGAGGGAAGGGAGGTGGCTCATCCTGTCGTAGCCCCATCTGCCGGCATACCCTCTCCAGGGGAATCTGCTCATGCTCCCCTAGCCTCCGTCCCACTATCTAGAATGTATACTGGATCCACTACAACTGTGCTTGGGCTCCTCCGCAGGGGTGATGACCTCTATAAGGTCTCCATACAATATCTAACGTTGTCAAACCCTCTAATACATGCCAGTAATATGCCACATCTCATCCGGCGAGAACGGCTCGTGGCTGGCCCACGACCCCCAACCACCTCTGAAAGCCATATCTGTAGATCACCTGTGGCCCTGGCTGCTGGGGCAGCCCTACTGGTCTAATGCATATGATATGCTCATATGCCCAACAGTGTAACAAAAACGTAGAGCAAATCCCGAATCGCCTCATCCGGCGATAGCCCCACAGCTCTTGGTATAACTGCACCAGGTATACTGGTGCCCAAGCATAACATGTATGCTCCTCGACCATCTCGTGTAACACCCCCATCAACGCCCGTGGAAAGCGGCCTCCCTCTGAGTCCGGGAGGGTGAAGCATGTAATCCCCATCATCATCAACATGGCAAGCCGTGTCTCATGTCGGTGGGCACGGTACATATCCCCATACGCGATGCTCACGCTGTGATACGTCAATAGCGTGGCTGCATCCCCGAATACATGTAAGATGCTGTCCATGGCTGTCTCTGCATCCACCTGGAAGACTGCCTCTCCATCAATCGGTAATCTAAGGATGCGATACACATCCTCCAATGTAATGGTCATCTCTCCAGTCGGGAGATGGAACACATTGGTCGCCGGATCCCATCTCTCGATGAGGGCGACCATCAAACTGTGATCCCTATCGATCACCCTGTACCGCTGGACTCCGCCGAGTCCCACCTCATGCATAATGCCCCACTGCGCTGCCGACACGTGTGGCCGCATCCGTCTCAACAGCGGGGGCATCCTGTCCCGCATCGTCAGCTGCTGACGTGCCTGCAAAACCAACTCACTACATTAGCCCTACTCTTTATCACAACATCTACTTATACCCTCTATACCCCCTTTTTACCCCCCCCCCCCGACCACACCCCGACTCTCTAACACACACCTCTACCCACCTATCTTCTCCAATATCCCCCTCCATCTTCACACCCAACACACAAAACCCAATCATAAACAACAACAAACAACCCAACACGCCAACCCCAACAAGAACTTAACACCCAAAACCACCACAAAACCACGCAACAAAATAGCAAATCCTGCCTAGGGACCGGTACCGGTCACCCATAACCGATCCCGGTCCCCTTTCCACCGACGCCGGTCAACGTTAGACCGACACCGGTCACCCACAAACCCGACCTACCCCAAAACTTCGTGACCGATGCCGGTCGCTTAGTGACCGGCATCGGTCACTGGAAAATACCCGAGCCGAACCCGACGCGGCTACCCCATTCAATTTTTTTTTTTCCTATTTCTCCCTATATACCCACCCAAACACCCTAAAAACCTACCCACCCTGCCGCCTTGGCCTATTTCACCTATCTACCCTCTCGTTTTTTCAAATAATTTCCATTTATTAATTATTTTCTACAAACCTTACATTCCTACCCAAACCCCAAATCCAGCTTAACACAATCAAATTCACACAATGAAGGGTTTCGAACCTACCGGTACGACGACACGTCGTCGTGGTGGGATGGGTGGTGGTGGTCCAGCTGGTCCAGCACCTCCTGCTCCTCCTGGCTGAGCCATGGCTATAAACTCTCCTCTGCTGGGTCCTCCACCAATCAAATGCTGCCTCCTACTCACTAGGGTCCACCAAACACTCACTTCTCCACTCAAATAGCGCCACCTCAACCAACAAATGCTCCAATCTCAACAATACACCTCAGACAACTCAAATTGGGTTTCAAATTGACAATATGACAATGACAGGCCATATTTTTTCTTTTTATAGGTTTTCGACCTGTAACCGATGCCGGTTATATTGTGCCCTAAGGAACCGGTATCGGTCACCTAACCGATATCGGTCATACACAATCGATATCGGTTTTATCCCACCTCTACCCCAATTTCTGCCCTTATTTACTAATCGCCCTTTCTACCAACATCGCCTATATCCACCTTGGCTGAAAACCCTTTGTTAACTTCAGTGGCCTGACTCAAGGTTGTCACCAACCATTTGGCCCGACCCAAGGCCGTAACCCACCATTTGGCCCGACCCAAGGCCGTAACCAACCATTTGGCCTGACCCAAGGCCGTAACCCACCATTTGGCCCGACCCAAGGCCGTAACCAACCATTTGGCCCGACCCAAGGCCGTAACCAACCATTTGGCCCGACCCAAGGCCGTAACCAACCATTTGGCCCGACCCAAGGCCGTAACCAACCATTTGGCCCGACCCAAGGCCGTAACCCACCATTTGGCCCGACCCAAGGCCGTAACCAACCATTTGGCCCGACCCAAGGCCGTAACCAACCATTTGGCCCGACCCAAGGCCGTAACCCACCATTTGGCCCGACCCAAGACCGCACCCAACCATTTGGCCCGACCTAAGGCCGCACCAATTAAATACCTCGCCCAACATCAACACAATACACTTTTATCCACCCATCATGTCACTTTTTGTTCAATCGAGCTCACCTGTTCGTGTTTTAGCATGATTAGGGTCCTTGACTTGATCAGTCGACCAACTTTGCCTAGACCAAGACCGTGACGTTTATCTCAACCAAACCAACCATTTGGTACTGCCGAACATGCCTAAACGTTCCTGTACCTTACCCGTTATATCCCCTGGAGCTACTTCCTATGCCTTGGATACCAGGATTATATCACCCTTGTTTGGATAAACTATCGACCTTTGCCTATGAATTGCTTGTTTGCTCTTCAAATCATGTACCCTGGTCGCACTACTACATTTCAACGTGCGTCTGCTTCCTTGGACCTACCCCACCATCTTACCATCATCTAAACACCATTTACCCTTTATCAACCCTATCCCTGATTTCACGCTACCTCAATCTGTGATAGATTTGAGGGGGATTACCTATACCCTTAACAGGGGTAACCACTTCTTATTATTGTCCGCGCAGCTTTAACAAGACAAGCCACACGACAACAAGGGGCTAATGTAGACACCAAATTTGTGTCATTACGACACCCTGTGCCCCGCATCTCATTTCGCAACCTAACCTCATCACCTAAACCTTACACAATTATTTATTAATTACCTTATAATTAATAAATCCACATCGCCATACCTGCCACCTCATTTCGCCACCTCATCATGACCTAGTCTTAACCCTAAACTAACCTAATTAAGACCTATAACTTGGTCCACATCCACACCTATGATTAATTACTCCTCACCCGCACCCAAAACTAACCTCATAATGACTTGACCAAGCCCACAACTAATCCCTCGGGAGAAAAGGAGGGAAAGTTGGCTATTTTACCAAAAATAGCCCACTTTGACCTGACCGATACCGGTTCCTACTCGACCGCCGTCGGTTTCGTAACCGCCATCGGTTCCCTGTAAATGACCACTTCCAACCAAAAACAAAGGATCGGATTTTCATTTGATCGGAAAGAGGAGAAATCATTGAAAGGATCCGGATTTGCTTGGCCGAGCAGAGACAAGTGAAGAAAATAGATAAGTTTGCAGAGAAGGACATCAAGCCCAAGATCGCAACTGAATAACCAGAGCCCAGTGACACTCATCCGAGCATCAGAAGAGGAGATAGCTCATCTTGGATTGTCAGATCATCCCACTTGAGCCCTGTCTTCGTCATCACAGTCCTGGAACCTGCATCTTCATCAGGAACGAGTAAGTAGTGTCTCGTATGTTTCTAAGCACCATTTCTTGAGCCTGTGGATTGATAGTAATTATAAGCTCATTCCTAGATCTACCACCTACCAGCACCCTGCACTGAACCTTCATCCATACATCTTTGTATTGCCCAGAAGACCATTTTATCACACTCTGAGCCTTCCCTGTCCTCCCATTATTCCCCTCAGCCATCCACCAATCTTAATAACCCCACGATCACCTTGCAACCAACCTCTATCTAGAAGCACTTAGATTGCTGACCCTACCGGTGTCGTTTATCCCCCACTGGCGGCGGTTCTCTAACCGCGGTCGGTTATCCAGTGACCGGCGTCGGTCACTGTGACTTATACCCCAAAACCCTTTTCTCGCCTATTTGTCACCTAACAACCTCAGATCCAGTCTGGTTTATCCCTATAACTCAACCTGAATGTATCAACGACCAGTAACCGAACAAACAACATGACACTTTATTATTGATAGTTTAGCTTCTATTGCTTTGTAACGAGATACCTAAATCGTGATTTTGCAATAGCTTTCTTTGTTATCATTTGTGTTAATTCGTATTAAAAGGGGAACTGACCACCTTCGAAAGGAAGTTTTATATTTCCTGGGCCTAAGGCAGCTCCCTCATTTATTGTCTAATTAAAATCTGGTGGTCTTGTATTCTTACTTGCAGGTAGTCCTTCCAAGACAAAAAGGAGTTCTTCGCAGTCGATCTGATCTTTCTCTACGGTACGCGCACACCATCTCAACATTCAACAGGTATTCCTCCTAGCCCTAACCCTTATCTGTTTCTCAAAGGAATGAAAGGATAGAAGCAAGTCTATTCTGCAGAGCCGAAACATTCCGTGTGAAACAGGATGATGCATTTGTATGAGCCAAATGGAAAAGTGTAGAAGCTTCATTATAAACCTAAGCATCAGAAAATGCTAACCTTCTGCAAATAGTAAGCTTTCCTACAGAGGACTAGCTATTTTTGGTAAGTTTTCGTCAAAAGTGACATATGGACATACGGCAATGTGCTCTGAAGGCACACCATTGAAGATAGAATGATAATATGGAATAGAAAGATGGTGAAATTTACTCAACTTATCTAATATATTATGTGAGTAAGAACCTTACATACATGATTGAGCTTAACAACAGTAAGTCACCCCAAGAAGTGAATTATTAGAAAATGCATTGTGCCCATGCCATCAACAAGTTCAGGAACTACATTGCATCAAGATGGTATAGTTTTTATCCAGGTACAAATAATCACCTACTCATTAAATATAGTGGTCAATAAACCAGTCTGTACAGTAACTATCAGATAATCAGATGGCTTCTCCTCTTACAGGGAAAGTTTTAAACAATGAGAAATAGATTGTTGATCAAGGCTCAAGGAATTTGATAATGTTGTTCGAAAATCACTACATCGTTCAAGTCACATGAAAAACATACACATGCTAGGAATTGCGGTCAGTCAGCAAAATGAGTCTTTCCACTAGATGAGTGTTCATGAGCTCATTTTCAGGAGTTTCACAGTGTGCAAGACACCCTGAAGTATACATAATATATCACAACTATTTGGATCTTTCCAGGTCAATGATGACCTCCACACTATCTATATTTTGAAAAGAAATATCCTCTGTAGAGTAAAGTGTGACTCTTTCTCTCTCCTAATAGCCCTAACTTTCATATTCCACTTTACAGAGAAGGATAATGTTATGAGAAGATGTATTGATGATGAGAAAATTTCATGATTTCCTTAAATCCTGTCATAGTGATACATGTGAAGGATCACTTTTATGCTACAAAAAGCGACTTAATGATTCACAAAAAGTATTAACAACAAGATATTAAGTTGGCCTACATTGACATATGAAGATGCAACATTGGGGGGTAAACGCAAGAAGTCACCTGTCATTCTATAAATGGTAAGGCCATACCAAATTCAAATGAAATGGTCATTACAACCTCAGAGCTCAAGTATGCATTCAACCATTGAGATAACATGGGAGATTGGATTTTATTGGTCCCATAGATCCTAAGTCCCATTAAAAATCTACATTTGGGTATCCTACATACTACCCTCACTAAATGGACAGAATTAAAAGCATTAAGCAAATCAATACAGAGTGAAAAGTTACAAGCATTCTTGTATGACCACAGGGGTTTACAAGATAATTTGTAGTGCCAAGAGAGATTGTCACATTTGATCAAGGTACCTAGTTCATTACGTAAATTTATTATTGATTCTAACTATATAATGCATGAAATAAGGCATATGAATTCCACACCTGTATGTATCCATCTAATTTTCAACCTAGCAACAGCTGAATTTACAAATAGATAAATTCTTAGGCCCCTTTTCCTCTCTACAAAGACTATTGTGTAATCTCTAGACAAGGATCTATTCAAAGATTTAATACCAAAGGCTCAGTTTGGACATTCAATACCTATTGGATTCCCGGTCAAAAGACAACAACATAGATTCACACCTTTTGATGTGCTATTCTATGGTACAGATAGTTTTCCTCCTTAGTTGAATTTGAGCATAAGACATTAATAACTGCATTAGAATTAGGCATAGATTTTTCTAAAGAATTTCCACCTGAAAATGGTTTTCTTGCCAACTCATTGAGTTGGATGAAAGTTAGGAGGAAAGGATGTTGATGATACATAACTGGTGCCACAAATAAAAAGATCAAGTGGCATTATTACTGTTTTCTTAAAACAAGGAAATTTCAAGAAGGTGATTTGGCCCTTCTCTTTGATTCCAAAAACTTCATGACTCAGATCAGGAAACCAATTGAGATGACAAGGTGGCATTTATTGGTTCCATTAATTCCTCACCATGTGAGTGAGATATTTTCCAAAAGAGCTATGAACCATACTTACCGACCATTAATCCTATAAGATTCAAACTACTTGAGCTCAAACTGGTCATATATTGAAGCTATACAAGAGGCCTTGACTGTGTAAGAATCACCTTTATTTTAAAAGTTTAGATATCCTAGGCTCAAAGTGAGGATGGAAATGAAAACATTAAAATTGTATGACAGAAGTTAAACATGTTGGTTCATCTTGATTACACTTCTTGAGGAATGAGTTCTCTCAATTCACTTTGGTCATCCATCTAGCTTGTTGGATACTTTGCAAGTTGAGGAATAAAAGTGATGAGTCTTCAGCCTTCATGGTGAACATCACCACTCACTGAAGATGTTTATTTTCATTAGCATTTTTGTTTTGTAAGGATTTGATGTATTCAGTGGCTAAGGAATAATAGAATATCTGAGTAGAACCAGGAGGTGGTATAAATGGAGGTTAAATATTTCCACTAAGGCAGTATGCATTTGCAGGGGCTAATTATGACCTTATTTTTCTTTCCATCTTCTCCATGATACGAACCTGGGTTTTATTGAAGAATCAAGATTGCCCATTACCTTGAGTGAGCAAAAGGGAGTATGATCAGTTGAGTTGGATGTGGAAGCATTGGAATAAAACTTTGACTATCTTCCCTCTCTAAAGTAATTACCATTGTAATTGCTATTATGACATAGTTTATGTCGTATACAACAACACATGCAGTAATTGGGCCATTATGCAACTTAGACATCTACTTTCAACCATGGTAGTACCTCAACTTGGTAGCGGTGATAATATGAGTGTTGCCATCTGAGGAATTTGGAGTGACCTTCCAACAAGAGAACATGTCACAATCATTCGAAAATGTACATATCAAGTTAAGATGCACTACAATTTCCTGTGTAATAGAATATCGCTAGGATAAGCTTCCATATTTAATTGACATATAGTATATATATAGTATATATATGCCAAGTTAGGCAAATAACAATTTATTTCCCCTAATAGTTTCTTGCCAAGGACCTTTTTACAACATGATTTGTCATCAAGACATCATTCCAGACGCATCAGATCTCACATGGGGATATCCATTAATTTATATTAGATGCTACCTTTTTAGGAGTTGCGTATAAACTTGGTCGCAAATTTTTAAAGGATAAAGGCAGAACATTTGGTTCTTCAGTTCATTCAAAATATTTGGGGGATAAGTTCAATCTCTGTTCAAATGACTTCTTGCCTCACATACTTTGTACCAAGGATTTTTAGAGGACCAAAAAATTCACATGCTATACTTAGATTCTGGAATGAGCCAACATGTAGGCATTCACAAGTGTATGGAATCAACTGTAAATTCTTCAGTATATTCTTGATAATGGTTTGAATGGATTACTATCAGACCTAAGTTCTAGCCATGGAGTATGTAATAAGTCAATTATGTCAAAGAGTTTTCCAATAGCTTCAAATATAATATGTACAAGAATTCAGTCTTTAGGGTTTTCAAGTTAAGGTTGATGTATGGAAATATCTGGTCTGTAGTCTTTAACTAGTCTATTCATCGGTAGAGGGTCTTATTGATAAATCCTGCGAAAGCCAATCCAGAGGAAGCTCGAGCAAAATTGTCTGATGTTCAATGTGATAAATAACTTTATGGAAGATAGAAAAGTGTACTTTGAGAAATTCTTTAAAACCTTTCTGGGAAGATTATTTGTACAAGGGATATCCCATAATGAATATTTCACTATGTGAGGGTAGACTATCTCCAGTGGGATTGAATGACTATTCATTCTTAAACTACTGAACTCACTTGAAAGAATGAATGACCCGTTAAAGTGGAAATGCCACATGACAGACTCTTTAATGTACATCATGAATGCATATGGCAGATCTAGACAAAACGATTCCATTCTTGGTAGAGGAGCTTTAGCCAGTTCGAATGATTTGTAATATCCATTGAGGGGCATATACCATTTTTGGTTGTAGAAGTTTCCGAAAAGGTAAATTTCACTGGCCCGGATGATCTAATTACCCCCATTCCTTTCTAGGATTTTAAAGTGACAGTTTAATAGGAGGTATTTGAGGGGCTCAGCTATGGATACCCTTGAAACTATCCCCTATATTATTAAGTGATTATCCAGTGGTAGAAGCTACTAAAATTTAAATTACCACAACTAGGTTAGGCATTTGTCATTATGAGGACAGTAAATAACTCATAGACAATTAAGAGTGTAGGCTAAGATATATGACAACTAGGGCTTTAGATGGCTACAGATCATATTGACACTAAGTTTAATTGATTCACAAGAGCATGGTACGAATTATGTTAAAATTCTAAAGGAGTAGTGGAGGATAGCTTAGCTTACTATAGATTACTTTTAATTGATTTCTAACAGGTAGAGATATCTTGTCGCGATACTAGAGGGTAATTTGCAATTAATCGCTTAATGATAGTTAGTTGTCACATGATAAAGATTAGCATCTTTGTTGAATTCTAATACAGATAAGGAGGGATTATGCATGTCAAATAGGTCATGTGACGTATGAATCAGTGGAGGTTCGTGAATTCACGTTCCACCATGTTGACGTTGACAGTAAACTAATCACTTCAGGCATTTACTAACCTTGATGGTGAACTGGAAATCTTATGCTTTAGGTAAAAACCTTGTTGCACGGATGACATCCCGGATATCAATATGCCTTCCTGTGAAAAATTGTGACCAATGATTTCCAGGTATTATCCATACTATGAATCACTTCTTGGGAAAGTCAAAATGAACCTTATAATATCAGAGGATTGGAAGGGGGCACAACTCATTAGCTCAGGAGGAGAAATTAATGTCTCTAACCACATAAAAAAATATGCTAGGATATCACTCAATAAAAATGTTCCACTAGAAGTCATTCATCGTGTCATAGAAAATGAAGAGTCAGTTTCTAATGAGGGAGGGAGGAAGTAATCGACATTATTGAGTATGATGATGCCATTATTGGTGGATCTAGAAAAATGGTTTTCTTAGATGTTTGGAAGAACCACTTAGTCAAAAATAGGTTAAAAAATGCCAACAATGAAGAAGATCTGATTACAACTGGGACTAGAAACCATAAATTACAAACACTTATCTCATAACTCTCTATATAATTGAATCTACAATCATTTTCAATGTTAACCTGAAGTGGAAGTCATCCCTGGGGCATACAAATAATTCATGTCAGATAAAAACCATGCATTATTTCGAAAAACATAGGTAGGTGTTTCTGATGCTAGAGAAAAATAAGTTAACACTCATGTTAGACATGACTAGTCTAAATCAATTTAATAGAATTGGATAAAATAATGAGGCCTTAGTAGCCATGAAAAGAGGCCTTCCATAGAGACGATTCTTGGTTTCAATTCAAGTGTAAATACCGATTGCATTTTCCTTAGTTCTAATGCTTGATAGGTACTGGCAAAAATGGGTGTCAAAATAAATGGTTGACATTTTGTTGAAGATGAAACATATCCTTACCAAACCTATGATATCTAGCGTAAAGGAAAATGTAAACATGTTAGATGATATCTCATAATAGTGTTACTAGTGAAGGGAGTTTATAAAGAACAAAAAAAATTAAATGATGGATGTAAGAGGTTGAAGGAATTCCAAATCAAAGTGATTTTAATATTGTACTATAGGGCATGATGGTGACATAGATCATCTCATGTTAACATAACAAAGTCTTTAAGGACTGCATTTTTTTACATCAATGTATTTATAAATGGAAGAAAGTATCATATCTACAATTATATTAAAGTGGCTTCATGACATTTTTGATAAATTTGAGTAGGAGAAACTTGGTTTAAACACTAATTTGTAAATGTTAATGTTAAATCCATAATGCACCTTAAGACCAAGGTTTAATGTCAAACTATTGTGTTAAACTAATATGATTATTAAGTGTTAAATCCTATAAGGATACAAATGTAGAATACTTCATCTGTCAATTCAAAATATGAATAAAATTATAGTTGATTACAGTGACCACAAAGGATTATACCCCTTCCCCAATTTGAGGTGAATGCATTTTACTCAACCAGAAGAAAACCTAGGATATTATTGAATCACAAACTTGGAACGATATGAACAAAATACCCATGAACTCTGATGATTTCATAAACATGCCACATTTTAAAGAATGTGGATTTTTCAGCTCAGTCCTTAACTACTTAAACACATTCACATGAGGTTGGGACATTAAAAATTAGTTCAACTGTAATATATTTGCATTGTGATACATATGGATGAAGTTGGATGATACTTCTATATATTCAGATTGGTAGAGGCAAGTTACCCATGACCAATAAGCAACATTGGTGCAATGATGGTAGTGGATCAAAAATTGAGCTGTAGTAGCGAGCTATCCTGGCATAAAAGTTTAGAACAAAAGCAGGATATGTCATATGCTAATCTAACCTAGGGTAGTGAAAAATGTAATTAAGTTACTTTTTGGCATTGACATATGCTGTTGTTTAACTTGTCAAATTTTGAATAGGAATGTTTAAAGGAACGATAACCAAGATCGTACCAAGCCAAGAACATCTCAGATGTTAATCATAGCACATCACGATTTGATAAGATGAAAGAAATTCACCAGAATAACCAAAATAACTTTACCTAAGAACCTTCGCAAATAAATGAGTCAGAAATATCGTATATTATTATGGAACTCTCATGCATATACATTGAGAATGGGTCTTGCTTAAATAGGCAAGGAATAACAATCTAAGAACCAGTCAAGGTCGTAGATCAAGCCATAAATCAAGGAAATAACTAGTCATCAAAGAACTAGTCAAGACCATAGGTTTAGGAGAGAACTAGTACATCAAGGATCTAGTTAATACCATAGATAAAGGAAAGAACTATACCTAACAACTAGATAATATCTTCCTAATATATAAACAAGATAAAATAAATATCCACACACATAAGTGAGTGAGAATAAATACAATAAAGGTAAATAAAGTACCTAGGTGAACATGAGCTAACGTAAATACCTACTTTAACACCCCCCCTCCCCCAAGTGAAGCTAGGGGCCAAAATATAAGTGGCATGTCCATTGTATGAGTCCTGACAACCAGGCCTGGTGAGGTACTCATGTACAATAATTGTGAAAAAGGGACACTGCAAGGTACCCAAAACCAGTAACAACAAAGTAAAGAGAGTAAAGACCCGCTCCAATGCATCCCAAGAATCTTGGCTCAAAAAACTTGCATACAATGTTGAAGAAGTTTGGCATGCAATATGGTTTGAATCCACTACTTGATCAAAAAACTCAAAAACAACTGACACTGAGATTCATAAGAATAGCTCCATTGAAGGAAACTGTCAGTGGAGTGATGTTGAAAGTCTAGATAAACACTAATTTTTTTTTTATTAAATACTACAAAAAGGTGTGCCACGATCTAAGAAAAACCAAGGCACCAAGGGAAGGACATGAGATTAAAAGAAATAAGAGTGTAACAATTGAAGAAAATCCAAGGTAACAAGGCAAGGATGAAAAACCTGAAGAATCAAGATCGATTGCTACAAATAGGTGTGTCACGATCTAAGAACAATAACCAAGGAAATAAGGAAAGGATGCAAGATCTAAATAAATAGGAGTGCCACGATCCAAGAAAAGCCAAGGTAACAAGGTAAGGACACAAAACCCAAAGAAGTGGTATCAACACCACACCCTCCCATACTGTTGAATGGGTAGAGTGATGCTACAAATTTTTATGAGTTGTCAAAACAACTACTCGAAACTTGACAAACTAACACTTGTCTTCACCATAATATCTCCCACATAAGAGATATTGTCAACATGCCAAAAAATGTCAAAAATATAGATTTAAAATCTCTCAACAAACAAGAGAGATATACTACACTTGCTAAAAATTTCTCAAAACAAGAATAATTATAATGCAGAATGTGTAGAAAGTGGAGCAAGAGGACAAATGGTGGAGGAGCCACGCCTATAGATTCCTCTCAATGAATTCCTAGATCACCACAACGAGTGATCAGATATCCACTCCAAGTCAACATGGATGGATGAAGAAGATTCCTGCATATGACTTGGTGAAAAATGAACAATGGATTCATACAAAGGAAAATCAGAATGTGTGTTAGGCCGATCATGTCTGATAGCTGAAATCTCAGGTTTCTCAAGCCTGAGTGAAGGTGCAAAACTCATTTATAGCACACAATCCTCAGAAGGATTCGAGTGAACAAAAATATGAGATTTTTCAATATGTGATCCCAATGAAGTACCTTCTCGAAAAAAAATTCCATGATGAGAATTCCATTTAACATGTGGAATAGGGGAAGCAATATCTTATAAATTTTGGTCAATACCTTTGCCAATGAAACCCATAGAATGGAGCATGCAAGAATTGAATGTAGTTGTATGCTTCTCAAAAGAGCCATGTATGTGAGGAGAAGGAGCTGACGTGGGATACTCAGAGTGTGTAATTGCAATAGGCACAGATGTAGATGAACATGTTGTAACAAGCCTAATAGGCTTAAGAGCATTAGGGGTAGCAGTAGGCTCATAAACTGACATATCAAAGTTAGTGGGTACTGGAGAAACAACTGCAAGTGGATAAGGAGTAGGGATATTAAAGTCCACAATATGATGGAGATGCTTCAAGATAGAAAGTTTTTTCTACAAGGATTGTATTAGTGTATCCTTATCGTGAATGAGTTCTTGTAGAATAGAATTTCACTTCTTAAGTGATCTATTTTCTTCCACAAATTTTACAATATCATCCTGAAGTTTGCACACTTCAAATAAAATAATATCGTTCTCATAATCCATGATAGATACAAGAATGAAACACCCAAATTTTTAGGATGTCAAGCTCAACCGAAATTACGCCCACAAGTGATTACAGCACCCCTTCAAATTTGACACTTTATAATTTAGTGCATGTAAATATTACAATGAGTAAAATTACCTTTTAAATTCAAAATATGTGTATCAAAATGTCACCAATGCATATATCTCAAAGAAAACATAATTTCAAAAAAATGATCACCTTAATCCAAGCTACAAATCAAAAACTATGAGATCTAGAAGGTTTTGCTATTATAAATAATATTTTAATGCTGATTTTTTTTAAAGGTACATGTGACACCCAACTTTACAAAGGGTAAAAGAGTGCATCTAGAGGATACAAAATTGTGACTAAAGGATAAAAGTTTACGCCCGAAACTAAAATGTCTAGAGGGTAAATCATTACATCTGGAGGGTACATGTCCATATCCAAGGGATAAAATAATGCGCCAGAAGGTGTAGATCTACATCCAGTGGATAAAAGACTGCATCTAAAACATAAATATGTAGAGGGTAAAAGAATTCATCTAGAAGGTACATGCCTATATCCAATGGATAAAAGAATGCACCAGGAAGGTACATATCTACGTCTAATGGACAAAAGATTGCATCCAAAACAAAAATATCTAGAGGGTAAAAGAATGCATTCAAAGGGTACACGTTTATATCCAATGGATAAAAGAATGCACCTTGAGGGTACAAATCTACATCCAATTGATAAAATACTACATCCAAAAAGCAATATATAGAGGGTAAAATAATGCATCCAAAAGGTACACACCTATATCTAACGGATAAAAGAATGCACCCAGAAAGTATAGATCTGTATCCAGTGGGTAAAAGAAGGCACCAAAAAATTGCAATTGTTAATACAAACTTAGAATGCAAATATCTCTTTTTCTAGCACATGCATCAAAAACTAGAATTTTTTTTGAAAAACCTATAAAGCTAATATAATTTTTGTGTAAAAAAAAAATGTCTATTGGTTGTACGGATTTTTTTGAGAAAAGTACCAAAAAACCCTTTTAAAACATCCAAATTTAATTGTCTCAGAACGTAGTTGAGTTTAAAGTTGATCCTAGGGTTTTGGCACCTTCCAAATCCAATGACACACTCCATTTTACATAAAAATGTATGCTACAGAAAAGTGATAGAAAATTCTAAATATATCAAAACAAAAAACCTTTCTTGTAAATTCTTTTGTAAAGTTATTATGGTGAATTTATTTTAGCTTATCAAATGTGGTGTTCTATGGAACGATATTCTTATTTTTCCTTTCATTCCATTCATGATATCAGAGCTCTTATACCATGAAAGGAATGATAAGAAGATCGTTCCAAGACATGAAGATCACAGACGATCACATCACACCACATTTGATAAATTGAAAGAAATTCATCACAATAAATTTACAAAAGAATTTGTAAACAAAGAACAATAATATCATATATTATTATGGAACTCTCGTATATTATAATGAGGATGGGAATTACTTACAAAGAAAACTTACAGATGGATTTCTACATCATCTATCACTCTGATACCATGAAAGGAACAAAAATAAGATCAATCCAAACCATGAAGATCTCAGATGATCATAGCACACCACATTTGATAAGTTGAAAGAAAATCCCCAAAATAACTTTACAAAAGAATTTACAAAAAAAATAGTAATATCATATATTATGATGGAACTCTCATTATATACAATGAGAATGGGCCTTGTTTATATAGGAAAGGAAGATCAATTCTAAGAACCAATCAAGGTCGTAGATCAATTTGTAAATTAAGGAAATAACTAGTCATCAAAGAACTAGTCAAGACCATAGATTTAAGAAAGAAATATACCTAACAACTAGATAATATTTTCCTAATATATAAATAAGATAAAAGAAATATCTACACACACAATTTTATGAGGATAAATACAATAAAGGTAAATAAAGTACCTAGGTGAACATGTGCTAAGGTAAATACCTACTCTAACAAAATGGGCTCTAGTATGCCTTATGTGTTTGCGCCACATCTGAATCCCTTATAACCCATGGTGTGCATCATTTGGTTACCCTTAATATACTATGGAGCCTAGTGACATGAATCCATCATTCCTTCAGGTACCCAGATGTTAGGTGTATCTAGTATATTTTCATCTGACATGAGACCACTAGGAATAAACCTCTCAAAGGGTTTAGGGAAACTAGCCTAAGTGATTTTGAACTGAAAGTATGGTCTACCACATGTATTAGGTGACACTAAAAGATCTGATATCAAAAGGTCATGTTCAAGATTAAATTCATCATTTGGGCCATATTTTCTGAACGTTTCTTCCCATGAGGTAAAGGGATTGATGAATGAGAGAAAATTCTTATTGCAAGGAATCAATATATCTAGATCTATATGATCCTTCATAGCCTCATTTCGTAACAAGAAAACAATTTTGGTAGAAGGACACACATATGCTGCATGATAAAAATTATGCAGTGCTCTACAATGTGTAAATATTTTTGGATCACCTTGGATGGTAATCATCTATCCTTCGTGACATAGCTTGATACATTAATGGAAGTTCGAAGGAATGTCTTGCATGGCATGAATCCATGTTCAACCGATAAGCATGTTATATGGAAGGTCCAAGTCAAGGACATAGAAATTTGTACCATGATATGTGGGCCCTAATTCCATTGGGATCACTATGGTATGTTCTGACTCACACTCTTCATTATCATAAGTCATGATCATAATTGTCTCATCATCTAGATCTACTTCTATATGGCCTAACTTATTGATAAGATTTAATGTACAAATATTCAAACCGGATTTGTCATCTACAAGCACTCTTTTTATCTTACGAAGAGTAAAAATTACCTCTATCTATAAAGGTAAGTTGTGTTTAGGATTGTTACATGGGATTTCGTTTTGATTGAAAGAGATATAGTTATTTAGATAAAGATTCACAACCATTTCTTGGAGGTGTGTAGGATCTAGATCTGTGGATACACCTGATCCCTGAACCATTTTATATAGTATGTTTTTATGAGAATTTGATATTTTGAGAAGGTCTAAGATCGAGATCTTATCCATGGTTTTCTCCAATTATTCTAATAAATCATTTGGACCTTCCTGAGGGATAGGTAAAGAAGGTTCCTAGATCACTAAGAGAACACGTTGCGTGCCCACAACACAACTGTTACCTATGATCCTAATAGTGTTTATTTGTTCTATAAATGAATACAACCTATGAGGGAATCAAATAGATTATCATTTGACAGATACTCATAGTTAGCAATTTTATAGTCATTAGAGGACTGAACTCGATTTGGATTCTTGTTTTCTCTGTTATCATGTTTGGGAAAAGGGTGTTTGAATATTCCCATCTTTTCTCATTAGAACCTTGTACCAATTCATTCGAATCCACCTTAATCTTTCCTTCTTCAATAAGGTATTGAATGAAATGCCATAACTTTTGATATCTATAGGTTTTGTGTCCTTTGACATGGTGAAAGTCACAGTATTCGTGTTCTTTTAACCATACTAGTTTAGATGCATCATCTGGATAAGGTATTGTTGTGGTTGGATATTGAACCATGTTTACAACATCTAACTATTTACAGATGCTAGATAATGATTTTGTTAAGGGTGTAAACATTTGTTTCATGGGTGATTTTGGGTGAGGTCATTGTGTAAGCTTCAAGAGAAGACTGTTTTGTACAAATTGGACTATTTTGGAGGTTGTGGTGATGTTTCTGATGATATTCTATGAGATCCTTCTCGATTTGGATGCCCTATCAATAAATTATTTGAAGTTAGTGACGTAATGCATTTGTAGATGAAAGGTTTTGTCTTGATTAAGGTTTGGAACAAAGATGCTGACAATTTGCTTTTATAAAATGGGACAAGGGAAACAACCTTTTAACCCCTGCCATCATTGTAAGAAACCGACAATGATCTGAAAATAATTAGATTATTACCACCTAATCTCGGACCCTTGTAGGCTTTAATTATTTCCCGATAATTTACTCCTTTTAAGTAATCAATTTAAAATAATGCAAGACAATAATGACAATTGCACACAGATTGATTACAGAGTTTAGCAATTGCCTACATCTCCAAGTTCGTGGTTGAACCATTCCACTAGTCAAAACTTGTAAGTTACAATAGTACTTTCACAATAAAACCTAATGGAAACTATTTAAACTTGCTTAGAAGAATAACCAGACCTTCGGACGACAAGGGTGAAAAATAGCACCTGACTTCCACCTTCCTGGTGTACAACCTCCTTTGGCTTCAATCGACCTTCCCGACGCTATCAATGCGACACTAGCACTCCGGTCGACAATCCAGGATTTGCAAGTAATTGGTGTGGCGCTATGGGCCGACTAGGTAGTTTAAATAAATCCTAGCCACAAATATTTAATTTATTATTGCCTAACAAATAATAGGTCAATAATAATAAAAAATAATAATGCCTAAATAATTTAGGTCTTCACACAAAAATTTCTCATTCTCCTCTTGGCTCGGACTTCGCCTCCAGCACTCTAGGAATGAGCTTCTCTGTATTTTTGTGTGTGTCCCCACAACAAGCTTAACAAATAATAAGCTTGAGTTGTGTGTCCTTTACAAAGAACAGGTTCCCTATTTATACAAAATTAGGGCCCAAAAAATATGCAATTGCAAATCATCCTTATGCTATTTTTAACCTAACCCGTAGCAAGATACATGGGATTAAATCTTAGCATAACAATTAGGATAATATTCGGGTTGCATTTTTAATGGGATTAAAACCCAAATTTGGCGGGGCATTGGTTAAGTGGGTATAAATTCCCACATATGGTGGAAGGAGATAAATTCTTAGGCTTATTAAGCCTTTCTCCATGCAAGGATAGTGGTCAATGGACCACGTGAGCTTAACCTACCCTCCCTTTCAACGCTTCACCTCCTTCTCCACGTGGAAGCTTCCACGTATGGCATTTGCCTCCCACAACACCGCTTCACCACCTCCTCCATGTGCGTGGAAGTTTGGAAATAGCATGTGGCGGTTTATATTAATGTATAAACATTACTATATATATATAGTGGTTTGGCATATATGCATGCCATTTGGAAAGTGGACTTACCAAGATAATATAATTTTGACCCATAGAATGTGGTAGAGAAATAATTAACTTGGTCCATAGCATGTAATCCACTTGTCGTCTCCCGATAGACAAATCAAGCGAATTCAACGAGTGGTGGCAAGCCACGTGTCACAGTGCGATTCGGTCCAATATTGAGTAGTTGACCATAGTTGACTTTCATGTTGTCTGGACTTTGACCGAACATATCTAGAGCTCCTGATGTTTATTTGTCGCGTTCTCACAGTCATTGGAAAGCTCTTGAGCTGATCTTTTGCATTGACACCATTTAGGTATGTTTAGGGAACTTTCAAAAATGATCCCCTGATCACACCTCCCCACTGAGAAAAGCTTTTTGTCCCAAAAAGATTCCATACTGTCCTGAATCTGAAAAACTCTGCTGCCACCTCGGAAGTGTTGTTTTAGTAGACCCTTGGGTATTATCCTCTAACCTTCTCACTTCGAAAACTCTGTTCCGATCCTGGGACCTATGGGTTATGGGCCCACGACGCTTCCGTTGCGCCACTTTGATATCCGAAGAAGACCTCCACGCCTCCGCTTTATGGTGCTAAGTTTCTGAATGAAACCTCAACACTCCTTCTATGTGGTGCTAAGCTTCTTGATATCTGACAACAAGGATCTTATTTGACTCTATAACACAGCTCCTGGCTCTAAGTTGATTCTGCAGAATCCAAACTGGTTTGAAGGAACTCCATGTTACATAGAGCTTTGATTGATCCGATGTCAATGATGGACAATGCCTTATCCATTTACAGACCTCAATGCCTCCAATGCATGATGCTAAGCCTCTTTGAAGACCTCGAGCCTCCGATGCACGATGCTAAGTTTATTACAGACATCATCGCCTCTGATGCATGATGCTAAGCCTCTTTCAAGACCTCAAGCCTCTGATACACGACTGCTAAGTCTGTATAGACCTCAATGCCTCTGATGCATGATGCTAAGCCTCTTTCGAGACCTCGAGGCTCCGATGCATGATGCTAAGTCTATTGATCAGCTACCATTCATATGTGTGGTCATAATTCCTTGACACCAAATGACATTTCAAGCTAATCCTTTGAGAGCTCCTCTTGTTGACATACTAATATCTGGTACCACTCTGCTGCACGGTCACAATGCCTCTACATAGAATGAAGTTCTGACCCGATGTCAATGCCAACGATGATTCATCTACCATTCTACTGCATGGTCACAATGCCTCTACACAGAATGAAGTTCTGAGATGATCTCTACGAACTCTATTGTCTGCACAAATGGTAGATCAATCTCCAAGCTTTATATGAGTTAAATCCTATATCCAAGCTGTAACAGGTGCTCATAAGCTTATTAGGAGATATGTTTGGAGAATTAATCAAATTTTCTAAGTAAGAAAATCCATTGAGTATTATAAACCTTTCTCTCAGCATTTTCTCACAATATCTGATCTCCAAACTTAATACTGCATACGATTCATCAATTTGAATTATGCAATATATAATTGAAAAATTGTTGACTTACCCATTTCAAAGGACTTTCACTTTCAGGTATTACCTGGTCCTGGGTTGACTTGTCAACTGGTGGTGGAGTAGAAACTACCTTTGCCTTTGCAATAGGCCTCCATTCCATCTTTGGCTTGCCATTACTCTGATGGAGAGATGGATGCAGTTTCCAGCAATTTTCCACCTGATGCCCATTCCTATGGAAATGAGCACAAAAATTCCTCTTAATCTCCTTCTTCTGGGATGAGGAACTCTTTCTGCCATTTCTCAACTCTGCACGACAAGATTGGTCTTTCTGATTTTCCTTGTTCTTGATGAATTGCATCAAATTCTTCTTTAGTGTCCTTCTCTTCTAGCATCTAGCCACATAATGATTATGTAATCCACAAAAAGTACATGGAAAATAATTCCACATCTTCTGAAAATCATAACCATACTTCTTAAGCTGAAAAAGTGGATCAGAAGTTTTACTGTGCTTATGATTATGGTAAGAAACTGGAGGTGGAATCTCATTACCTCTTTGTTGATTTCTCTTACCACATCTTGCCTGTGATGACGAAGCACAACTTTCCTGCTCAAAATCTTCTTGCAGGACTAGTGGGGTATTCTCTATGCTTTCGGAAGCTTGTCTCCCATCAGCGTTCTTAGAGCATTCTCCAATTTCCATTCCCACACTAGGATAACCCAAACCTGTAAAATGAGGATGATCCTTGACCTGTATTGGATTAGCAATACCATTGCCATTTTTCCCAAGGCCTCTTCCATCAAATCCCATTTTATCTAGTAACTTGGATCCAATGCCTCTAGTATGCTTTTCAAACAAACCAAAGACTTCATTACCTGAATCTGAAACTGAATGGAAGGAAGAAGAAGATTCCCATGGCGAATAACTTACAGTGCAATCATCTGCCATGGCCTCTGCCTCTGAAGTTGAAGGTATTTCCTTCCTCTGATCACCACAGTGCAAACCTTGCCAAGAGCTCATCCTTGGTTTCCAGTTCCAATTTCAAACTAGCATTCTCCTCTTCCAAGGAGGAATACATTGATCACATGAGAGAATTATCTTCCTAGATCTGGTGATTATAAGCTTTAATTTCCTCGAGCTTTACCTATTTAGACATCTTGCCCATAGTGCACTTGTACCCTGTTCACACAAATTGAACCAATTGCACCAATCTTGAAGTAATCACTCTATTAATCAGATTTACTGAAAAATAAATATGGAGCTAAACTAGCTCTGATACTAAACATGCTTCAGAGATTAGAAATTTTGCAAGCCAATAACCAGCTCTGATACCAAACATGATCTGAAAATAATCAGATTATTACCACCTGATCTTGGACCCTTGTAGGCTTTAATTATTTTCTGACAATTTACTCCTTTTAAGTAATCAATTTAAAATAATGCAAGACAATAATGACAATTGCACATAAATTGATTACGGAGTTCAGAAATTGCCTACGTCTTCGGGTTCATGGTCGAACCGTTCCACTAGTCAAAACTTGTAAGTTACAATAGTACTTTCACAAGAAAACCTAATGGAAACTATTTAAACTTGCTTAGAAGAATAACCAGACCTTCAGACGACAAGGGTGAAAAATAGCACCCGACTTCCACCTTCCTGGTGTACAACCTCCTTTGGCTTCGATCGGCCTTCCCGATGCTATCAATGCGACGCTAGCACTCCGGTCGACAATCCAGGATTTGCAAGTAATTGGTGTGGCGCTATGGGCCGACTAGGTAGTTTGAATAAATCCTAGCCACAAATATTTAATTTATTATTTCCTAACAAATAATAGGTCAATAATAATCAAAATAATAATGCCTAAATAATTTAGGTCTTCACACAAAAATTTCTCATTCTCCTCTTGGCTCGGACTTCGCCTCCAGTGCTCTAGGAATGAGCTTCTCTGTATTTTTGTGTGTCCCCACAACAAGCTTAACAAATAATAAGCTTGAGTTGTGTGTCCTTTACAAAGAACGGGTTCCCTATTTATACAAAATTAGGGCCCAAAAAATATGTAATTACAAATCATCCTTATGCTATTTTTAACCTAACCCGTAGCAAGATACATGGGATTAAATCTTAGCATAACAATTAGGATAATATTCAGGTTACATTTTTAATGGGATTAAAACCCAAATTTGGCGCGGCATTGGTTAAGTGGGTATAAAGTCCCACATATGGTGGAAGGAGATAAAGTCTTAGGCTTGTTAAGCCTTTCTTTGTGTAAGGATAGTGGTCAATGGACCACGGGAGCTTAACCGCCCTCCCTTTCAATGCTTCACCTCCTTCTCCACGTGGAAGCTTCCACATATGGCATTTTCCTGCCACAACACCACTTCACCACCTCCTCCATGTGTGTGGAAGTTTGGAAATAGCATGTGGCAGTTTATATTAATGTATAAACATTAATATATATATATATATATATATATATATATATATATATATAGTGGTTTGGCATATATGTGTGCCATTTGGAAAGTGGACTTACCAAGATAATATAATTTCGACCCATATAATGTGGTATAGAAATAATTAACTCGGTCCATAACATCTAGCCCACTTGTCATCTCTCTCGATAGGAAAATCAAGTGAATTCGATGAGTGGTGGCAAGCCACGTGTCACAGTGTGATTCGGTCTAATATTGAGCAGTTGACCATAGTTGACTTTCCTGTTGTCTGGACTTTGACCGAACATATCTAGAGCTCCTGATGTCTGTTTGTCGTGTTCTCACAGTCATTGGAAATCTCTCGAGCTGATCTTTTGCACTGACACCATTTAGGTATGTTTAGGGAACTTTCAAAAATGATCCCCTGATCAAACAAAGGTATCATTAAAATTTTGTTTTGCATTGTAAAGATCTACTGTAGTCATTTTTACCCTTATCACAAAAGAAAGATACCCCATGCGCACTATCATGTCACCCAACAAATGTTGGGCACTCATCTAAGGCACCCGTGGGTGATGAGTCTCTCTTTTATGTGAGTTTAGTGGGAAACATCATCATATATGATTTATGTTTAGGATATTTAAAAGGAGTTAAGACATTCAAGAACCATAGAGCTCAGAACGGCCTCTAGATCCTTGCAGTAATTACAAACAGAAAGTAATTGACAGATTATATAACTTGTACCATAATAGAAATAAGTATACAAGCATCCACATTTAGCATAAACATAAATGAAAGAGAACCCATGAGAAAGACGTATACATCATAATCATCAATATTCAAATTCATATAACTGGTAGCCTCATTACATCCATAAAGCCATTATAGAATATCATAGAGAAACAAACCGTAGTCATGCATTACAACTGGACTAATGTAGCTAGGCTATCAAAAGAAAAATTGCAATCCCCATACCCATTATACATTCTTTCTCAAATACCATTATCCACTAACAAAGTTCTTGTGGTATTTCTGTAGAGCTCCACCCTCTTTTTTTCTCCCCCTATTTACTCTACAGATGCTTGTATTTATAGCCTTTATGGGCTGCCAACTCATCCTCCAGCGCCCTTAGATCCGATGCTGAGTGTCTAAATGTGGTCCTCCATGTGAGCATGATCTCCTAGGCCTGAGCTTTCCACTTTTCACCATGATGTGCTTCTAGAATCTTCTACCATAGACATGCTCCTTCCTGGGCCAACCTGTCGCCAGGCTGGCACCTTATCCACTCAACATGCACAGTCGGGTCATGATTTTCACGTGTTCTGTCTTGAATGCCCAATTTGGTTGAGTCCTGAACCCTTGGTTTTGTCCATGCGTGCTAAGGGCTTCCTTAAACCCTTTTCTTAAACCCTTCCCTGCGCACCTTTCTTCAACTAGGACCTCCACACATACACACCTTTTCTACTTAGCTAACATTTTAGGGGCCCAACATCACCCCACACTACTCTTGTTCTCCATCTGTGGGAACAATTCTCTAGTGAAAGAAAGAATACAACAGGCTTATGCCTTGGAAAAGGAATAATGGGATGAAAGAATGGGGGAGGAAGAAATAATGGGAGATTGAAGGAATCACTACAACAAGCTAGGAAAATACTTTTGCAAGTCAGCCTCTAACTTGTTCCAGGCATCGACTTCTTCCTGCGCTCTCAGATAGAGGTCACTGACTAGGGAGCTCACCTCCCCAAAATTTATTCCATCCCCTTGTGTGCTGATGGTATCAATGATTTTCTCCAACTCCTTTCCTATATCCTCTAACATGTCCATTATTTGTGTAATACGTGGATATAGTTCCTTTAACCAGTTTTTTATGGAACCCCTTAAGGTTTCAAAGGCTTCAGATTTCCTCTCGACCTCATAAAGGATTTTATCCCTTTTCACCCTATTTTTGTTGTTGTTCTCCTAGAACTCCTTGAATTCTACTTCACGAGTGGTGACCAAGGCACCTGCCACTTTGTCTCTATCCGTGTAATTGTCGCATGCAGCCTTAGTAGTCTAGGAAGCAACCCTTACAACATCAAGAACCTTACTGTATTCCACAACGAGCACTATTATCTTCAAATTATCCTCTTTCTCTAGGCACGTGGCAACTTCTTCTGCAAACTCCAAGGCTGGTGGCTACCTTTCCATAGTGAGGATCCTAGTTAAATCCTCTAGGCATCCTAAGGCAGATCCATACTTTTACGCCGGCGATGCTAGGTCCAGATGCTTCAATACTATAACCTCATTGATGGATTCCACCTTCTTGTACACAACGCATACCTTAGAATTTTCATCCTTGAATTCATGCTGCCACTGGGCATTGATCAATTTCTCTTGGCTTAGCTCCTTTATCATTACAGCTAGCTCTTCCTCTTTCTTCTTTATATCCCCTTCTATATCTCTGATCCTATCATTCCACCCGAAGAGTCTAGCTTCGATCTCAAGCTTGCCTACTATGGTGAGCACGTTGCATAATTCTTGCATCCGAGAGCTGTTGCATATCCACCATTATGATTTCTACTCTTGGTCTTGGAAATGTTATTCATTGCCCTATGGCTTACCTAGATAACTCTGAGCTCATCAACATGGGACTCTAGTGAGAATAAAAGAATGGATATCCTGTGATATAATGTCTATGCAATTTCCCTGTCAGAATATGACATTGCTAGGAAGCTATTTTTCTATAATAGTACTTTGGAACTAGTTCACAGAACACTTTCCTTTGAGATCATGACACCATATAATATGCATCTATAACATCATCCTCCATGACTATGTGTACTGAACAGACATCCTCCCGAGCGCGTACCCTTAGATATGCTTACAGTGGGTGTGGTAGTGCCTCTTTTGCTGCAAATAAGGGGATACTCTTCTAAGCTCTACCATCGGTAAGTTATGTTGTGAAACAAGGAATAATGGTCTAGCGTACTGTTCTAAATATTACAAAAGGCAATGTTCTCTTTTCATGCTACCATGATTAGGGATGAGTCTCAAAATTCCTGAAGGAGAACTTGGAAAGACTCTTACTTTTGAGTGCAGAGCTTGAAAAACCTTTACTTTTAGGCAAGGTGCAGACCTCCTTAGATTGGCTATCCTCTTTGCGGGAAGAGCTATACTTAGTCGAACCCCTAGTTATTCCTATGGACATGCCTTAACCTTTTTTTCACTCATGTCTATGTGAAGATAGAAAATACTCAAACTAATTGAAAACAAGAGTCCTCTTAGCCATTTAGGAGTTCACCACTATGCATCCTGAAGCTTTGCCTCTAAAGGATGAAACTACCAATCTACACATCCAAACTCTCAGTAGTATTCCGATATAAATCTCATAAAATGCCCTCTTATCTGGCATGCCAAAACTTTTAGAGGTCAAAATGTAGGTGACTCCAAGGCTTCATCTCTAGAATGACTCCTTATTTGATAGATTTTCTAGCTCAATATGTGACTTCTCTTTAAGTGTGGGACTTACTACTTGAGATAGCACCTCCAAAGAAGGATGTTTCCTCTATTTCACAGATAAGGAGTAATCCTATTGGTTGTGTCACCACCAAACTTGGTATCTAATTTTCTAAAACTAATTCCTACAACGTTTGGGTGCGGTACACTAACACTATCCAGCTGGATCATGAGGGCGATAGAGACCTTGTTCAAAGAGATCAAAAACCAAATTCTAAGCTAAAAGGGTCTTATGTCAATGTACACACATAAAAGAAGGTAGAACTCTTCCTATTCCAATGTGACATAGATGTAAGTTTGTAGGACTGAATCATTATGAACTTCATGCAAAAAGTTCTAGTACAAGAATAAAGGACACTTACTAAAATATGCAAGATGCCATAGCATATTCACACAAAACATAAAGTGATCCTGAAGTCCAAATTACCAAGAAACCACACTTGCAATTAATCAACTCCTTTGAACTAGTTTACACACAAATATGAGGTAAGCAAATATTTATTTGCGAATTGCAAAGGTCGAAAGCAAGAACCATTTTGAGTTCTCCACAGAAAATCTCGATCTAACAGTGTTAAGGAAGAAAATCGAAGGAAGAACCCTTACAATATGACATGAGAAAATTCATAGTTATACAACTCAGTGGAAGCTGAGAAAGAGAAAAAGAATTCTCCATTCCACCCCGAAAGCGTTCCTGTCATGTTGCGAGTACCGATCTTTCCTAAAATTGTGCCTTGGACACAATTGTCATGGATGTCACATGCATATTCTTCAGACCTATTTGACCTGGGTGAGGGGTACTTTAGAATGGATTTAATCTAACAGAGATCCAATTTTCCGACAACATTTGGTACCTTTATCTTCGAGATCACAATGGTTACCATAATACATTGATATAGAATGATCCTCATCACCTTTCACTAAATTCTAGTTGACAATCTGAGGTGGTTGGTCATATAATTTAGAAACTAGTGATAGCTTTGAGGCCTTCTATAAAATTATAATGATCTGATGTGATCCACAATTTTACCATGTGTTGTGGTTTACATGTGGATTTTATGTTTCTTGGCCATGATGAGCAGAGATTTGACACCTATTTGCGTGTTGCTTGAGTATTTCATACACTCCATTGTTAGATGTCTCCTCGATATGTCATAGATAGCCTTAACCCCTTCTTATCATTGCATAAGCGGAAATCTTATTGCTTAATCTATGTCCCTATTGTTTTGGTCAAGTCATCCTCTGAAACCATCTCCATCATAGATGATGCACTATGAAATATGGGAAATGAGCTAAGTGGTTATGCACTAATCTTATTTTTTGTGTAATTGGACAGCTTTAGTTACCTTATGAACTTTTTTTTACCTTTCAGCACATGGAACTTTGTAGCACATTAGGTTCCCTTTGAAGTCAGGGAATTTTCAACTTGTTGCAATAACCTTCATCCTTGGTTCCAACGGAACCTTGAAATCATCATTATGGAGAATGGGATATATATTCCAAGTCTGGTGTAACACTGTTGTTTCTTGGGTACACATAAAGCACTAAGCTTCTCATCTCCTTGTTCACTCTGTGATCCTATCCTTAGATGATTTTCTAGCTTTTCTCTCATGAACGATGAAATATCCTTAGATGGTGACTTTAAATTTCCTTCATCCCATGAGAGACTAATTCAGTTCCATCTAGAGGTTTATGTCCTTACATTTCATGCAGGGCTCAAAAAACCTCCATTTGTGCATGCATAAGTTCTACCAAAATCTACAATAGTCCTGAGATCTTTATTCCTTAGTTCCTCATGTTAGAAGAATGTCGCTAGAGCTACTTTCATTAGGTTCCACTCTTTATGGAAGACTGACTTCAATGTCACTCTATGGATTATTCTTGAGAAATTTTTTCTATGTCTCCAATCTTATATCTTGAAGTTGTTTAGAATTGAAAAAGGGTACAATATTGGACAACATGCACCATAGATCATCAAACCCTAACTGGGATACTCCTTCTCAATCTTAGATAATGACAGCATGCTCCCAGTTGATCTCTTGTAGCCATATAGAAGAACATCGATATTAACGGGATTCTCTTGTAAGTAAATGCTTGAGACTAGTTGTGCTTCACGCTTTGGGAAGGTCACGGTAAATGATTCTTAAAACGTGAGTAGTTTTTTGGAAGCCCTCACCTTGGACATGTATCAACATTAGTAGCTGAAAACAATATTGAAAAATATACGCATAAGTAGAATGAGATGCCAAGTGGTAGGGGACCATTGTGCCATGGTGTATGCAACTTTTTAAGCATGGGGAAGTAGTACCTCACATAACAGTAGTCATATCGAGAACCTCTAATGTTGAATTTTCAAACATATCCTGACTAGAGGACTATTGGGACTCACATTGCCCAGACACTAGTTTTTGAAAAACCTTCAACCTTATGGTGCACCTACCCATACCTATCATGATTGAATATTTTTGCACATGTATACCTAGTGTCGAAGGAACTTATTCTATTCCCTAAAATCATATTTTACCCCCATAATATCTATTTACCTCCTGTAAATACTCAGGTACTTTCCCCCAAAACCTTTGTATGTGGGACCTCCTGAATCTAGCATTTTATCCTAGTAAGGTCACCAACCCTCATTTTTCCATATCTAACCTTCTTAAGCACAATTTTCACCCAGGTCTATTCTCACTGGGTTTTTCAACACAAATCACCCATTTAGCAGCTGGTTTCAACCATGCTCTCCTTCACAGTGTTTTCCACCCCACTTTTTCCATATCACATGTATGACTCCCAAAATTGCGCACTCAATGATTAGTATATAAACCAACTAGTTTCCTTGAATGAGTGCATCCATGAATACTATATCATGAAAGGGATGACAGTCTAGAGACTGAGATGACATAATTCACAATACCTTAGCTACCCAGTGAAAGATTGCCTTATTTACAAATCACCTTGGAGAGGCCACTTACTTATCGTATGACCTCTCTGAAAAAATCATCATCTAAATTGTCACATTATAGGAAAGGTGTTGTTTTATCTTTAATCCCCTTTTTACTAGCTTGTGCATGAATTCAATCATTTAATCACACATGTCAAAGTACAAATTCATTGGACTATTCAAATTCAGCTAGGATAACATAGTAATCATCATAGAATTCCCCCGATATCACTAGCGATCAGTCTTGCCCAATCACTGAAAAATTCTTGTTTTTGATGTGGCAATTGTGCCATGCTTTTTGCTTTGCTTTCTCGGTTGTTTGAATCCACCTGACGAGTGATCATCTCTCATCTAACTTCATTAACTCATCAATTCTCTCTTCCATCACTTGCTCATCAGCCAACCCTCTTGTGCGTCCTATTCATAGAGAAGGTAACATGAATTCAATTGGCAAAATGAATTCCATGAAAAACACTAATTGAAATGGTGTGGCTTTGTTCAGCCTTTTATAAGTTTTCTTGTAATCCCATAATATGGTTGATACCTTGTCATCCTAATCTTGTCTTCCAACATCAAAAATTTTGGTCAGGGTATGACTTAGTATTTTTTTAAATGCTTCTGTGGTCCCATTTGCTTGTGGGTGATAAGGGGTAGTCTTGTGATGAGCTACCATGAATTATGGTAACAGGATCCTCATGGTCTCATTTAAGAAATGTGTACCCCTATCACTAGTTAAAATTAAAGGGCATCCATACCTTGTGATAATGTTATCCCACAAAAATCTTGCCACTGTAGCTATTGTGCAATCTTTAGTTGGAGTTTCCTCTGCCCACCTTGTCAAATAGTCTGTGTATGTGATGACATAGCGTGACCCAGTCCTATGTGCCACTCGTGCAATAGGGCCTACAAAGTCTATTGCCCACTTCTCAAAAGGTTCTACACTAGGTACATGGTGTAAAGGCATTTCATCTCTCTTTCCTGGCTTGGCAATGCATTGAATATGGTCTCACATGCTTTACAATAGTCTTTACAATCCTTGTACAAGGTTTCCCCCCATAATCCTGCCATTAATATCTTACGCAGAGTGGTGTCACCTGGATAATGCCCACCCGCACTTCTTCCATGTGCTTCCTCCATGATAGCAAGGCACTCATGCTCTAATACACACCTGTGTAAAACTTCATCACATCCCAACTTGTATAAGTCTCCACTGATAAAAATGTAGGGCATGGCACGTATGACGAGATGCTTTTTCTCTAATACCTTCATTCCTTCTGATGCTACACCTTCCTTTAAAAATAATGCAATCTCCACCAAATCTGAGGGCGTGTGTCGTAACCTAAACATTTGTGCATCTGGCATTGTCTCCTCAATACTCTACATGTCCTCTTGTGAATCAATTCTTGACAGGTGATTAGACCTATAATTACTCTTTCTAGGTTTCACTACTACTGTGAACTCAAATTCTTAAAAAAACAATACCCACCTACATATGCACCCTTGTAGAATAGGCTTGTTCACCAAATACTTTAATTCCATGTGGTCGGTGTAAAATACAGAGTGTGTTGCCAGTAGATACTACCTAAATTTGAAAAGCACGTAGATCATTGACAATGATTCACACTCAGTCATGGTGTAATTCTACTCTGCGGGTGTCAACTTCCTACTTGTGAAACATAGAGGGTGATCAACAATTCATTCACCTAGCTATGTAAGCACTGCTCCAATGGTGGTTTCTGAGGCATCTGCATGGACATGGAAGGGCTTGTCCTAAGAGGGAAAACATAATATAGGTGCGGTGACAAGCCTATCTTTTAATGTGTCAAATGAATTCTATTGCGCCTCTCCCTAATGGAAGGAAATTTTATGTATGAGTAATTCTTCTAGAGGTGTGGCTATCTTGGCATACCCCTTGATGAATTTTCTGTAATAACCCGTATGCCCAAAAAATCCATGCACTGCACTTTTGCTAATAGGTTCCCCTAATCCCACAATAACTGCAACCTTGGTAGGATCCACTAACAAACCCTCCTTGCATATGATGTGCCCCGATAAAGTCCCAAAGGGTGTAGTAAATACACACTTCTTAATGTTGAGGGATATCCTCAACTACCTACACCTCTCAAACATTAAGCTCAAATTGTCACAATGGTCTTTTACTAGCCCATACACTATCCAATCATCCAAATATACCTGAAGAAACTTATGGATGAAGTCCTAGAATGCTTGCACCACTATGTGTGAAAAAATAGCAGGTACATTCTTTAAACCAAAGGGCATGACTGTGTATGCAAAACTTCCCCACTCAGTGGCCAAAGTTGTCTTCTCTTGGTCTTCCTTTGCAATCCGGACTTGGTGGTACCCTGAAAATCCATCTGTAAAGGAATAGATTTCATGCCCAGGGACTCCTTCCAAAATATCTTCAGTGAAGGGGGTTGGAAAAGGATTGATGAAAAAAATTGCATTTAGCTCCCTATAATCCATGTAGATCCTAATCCACCCATCGTTCTTGATGTTGATTACCATCAGAATTATCCATTCTGATTCTTCGACTGCTTCAATGATCTCAAAAGCTATCATTTTGTTTATCTCCTCCTTAACCTTTACACAAAAATTGGGATTCATTCGGTAGGGTCTCTTCCTGACCAGGCACACACTACCCTTCAACTTTATCCTCAACTCTCCAAGGGAATGGTGGACGCCTTTGAGCTCATGGTACCCGCATGGGAATAAATCCTCAAATTCATGTAATAGATCTATGACCTTAGAGACTTCCTTCTCCGACCAGTAATCTTCAATGATATCCTCCTTAGGCTCCTCTTCTGAGCCCATGTTAACCTTCTTTGTCTTTAAGGGTGCATGGTAGTTGTACGCATGAGTATCAACATTGTCCACTACCTTGCGCATCCCTACAGAATGGCTAACATCAAAGCTTTTAGCTTCCTCCCCATCAATCACATACACCAACTTCCCTTTCTCTTTTTCCAAACATGTGCGCTCAAGCTGTAACTCTTCTGTTTCTTCTTCAAAGTGTGCCTCCAAACCTGGTTCACCTAGTAGTTCCAATATCCTATCTTCTTCCATGGCACTATCCCCCAAGATAATGTGATTAACAAATTTCAATGCCTTATCGACTAATGGCTTGGTACTTCGACATTCAAATGTTTGAATGAGGTTAGCTGTTAGCTCTTGCTAATTTCTTGTTTGGAGGTGTGTTTTAGAGTGTATGCACCATGCACGTGTGTAACCCTGTAGTGTAGAATACAACTTGTGTACCGAAAGGGATGGTTGAAAAGATTCCACACCTTCTCTCCAGATCGTCTCACAATCCTGGATATGGAAAGAGGTAGGCTGCTTACCATGGTAGTCCTGGATGATGGTGGGCATGTTTCTTCTAGAAAATCTGACAGAGAGAGAAATTCTCACCTCATGCCATTCCAAAAGGCTCTCCTTATGTGTAACCCACCACCATGCCGTTGTGTCGAGTAGGACATAACTTAGAATCCCTCTCTTCTCCTTCTCCTCCTTCCACTGAGCTTCCATCTCCTATAAAAAATCTCAGGGAAGGCCCCTCCTGAATACTTATGTAATTTATTTCCTCCTAGGCACTGGACCATACACCTTTGTTAATTTTTTTACTGATCCTCTTAATTACCATCCAATCAATTCATAAGTCCCATGCACCCAATTATCACATGTTAGGTTGGTGGTGTCATTTAATAATTGAGCATCCTCAAACTGGATAACTGCTTCGATAGGATGGATTATCTCTGGGTCCCTGATTAAGCATACACATATCCTATCTAGAACTTCTTCCCCCAGAGGTTCAGTATAGGGCATCAACTTCCCATTAGCTAGGGGTATAATGACCCGCTCCTCCTTATTTTCAAAGCTGATGTAGCCTTTGTTGAACTGAAGGTCTGCATTGTTCTTGTAATACCATGGGTGCCCAAGTAGTGCTGGAAAACTATCTGCCTTGGTGATTTTCAAGACTTCAAAGTCCCTAGTAAACATAGCTCCCTTGATAGTAATAGCTGCATCCTTTAAGACACTGATGGGAATTTCCTTAGTCTTGTTTTCCATATACAACACATATGAATGAAGATGACTATAATGTAGGTATCTGCATCTGATGCCATGCATCTAGAGTTGTAAAATTCACCTCTGTGTTTGTGTCAATGAGGATATTACTAAGGAGCCATCCATCTATAACTACATTCAATGTGATCTTCTTGTTATAGTCAAGGCTATGAGGGGGAAGATTTTTTTGTAATACGTTCCTCAGGAACTCTCCTCTGACATGTGGTACCTTCTCTCTCAACCATGATCCTAGTAAGGGAATAATATTATCTTTCCTTAGCATTTTACATACTTCCTTGACCTCATCCAGGTCATCCCTTGGTGCCTCGACTCTCGTTTCTTGTTCCTCCCTCATGGACTGCTCCTTTAGACACTAGATCTCTCCTTGTAAACTCTGAATGACATCCATGGTGTCTTGATATACCTCCTTTTGATGCACAAGGTCTGGGTACTTTCCATGAACTACTTCCTCTCTCGAGACCAAGTTCTTATACCTTGGTATCTCTTTTACATGCATGTCTTCTACTCTTGTTGTTACCAAAACTAGCTACAAACTTGTTTCCCATGTTACCCGTGGCATCCACTACATGTATGCCTTTTTAATGATAACCATTGTAGTGCCCTTTTCCTTCTGATAATGCTAATTCATGTGCTCAAACAACTCTGGGCACTCCTCATACTCGTGCTTCTTCCCGCACCATGAGCACTATAATAGGTCCAGGCACTCTCGTTTGTAATGCTATATAGACCCACAATTGAAACAGGTTCCACGAGGGAACTCAGTCCTCCCTCCCTCATGATTACCACAACCATGAAATCCTCCTTAAAAACCCCTTTCGTGCATGCCTCCATATGCGTGCTCCTTATAACGATGATCATCACCCTTGGAACTACTGACAATGCTAGTCTGGTGCACCCCATGATCAATGGCCTCATGGATCTGATCAATGAGCCTATAGTCCTTAGTATCATGGGTTATAGAGGTGCAGATCTTATAGTAGCAAGAAACATTCTTATGAATTTTGCATTGTAATAAGGGGCATCTACTTGCATCATGGTCCCCATGAAAAATTTCACAGTCTACTGTCATGGCACGTACCGTCCTCTAAGGCCAATTATCCTTGACATGCCCCTCTACTTCAGAATCTACGCACCATGAACCACTGCATGTCTCATGGGCTGAGTTTGCAAACAAAATTTCTAGCTACTTAGCCATAGCAACAATTTGAGCCTCCTAGAATGGGCTGACACCAGTATAAATACTACCAACAACCTCGATGCATAGAGCAGCTTCCAATGCTTCACGTGGGTCTATGAAAGTTTTTTGAGATAAATACCTTGTAAAAAGTGTGATCAATCCTCCAAAAAACCACTGAGCATGTTATAAAGGGTGAATATCATATGATAATTTAGATAAGAGAGTTTTAAAGTGCGCATCATACTCTCGTACACTCGCTACCATTCCTTGTTGAATCTCCTTCAAAGCGCTGATGCTCTTATATTCAATCTTAGGGATGTGGAATTATGCCAAGAATGCATTCTTTAAAGCAGTATAATCCACCATTGTTTGATGAGGCTCATATTTCCTATACCAACTATGCACGTGCCCTTGTAACGTGGTTGCAAAATGACTAGCCTTTCACTCTAGGTTTGTTATACCCTTTGCATGCCATAGCATTTCACACGTGTGAACATGTTCCGTAGCATCCTCAATACCTCTGTAATCTAGCAAGTGTAACGAAATCTCAAAGAAGACTTAAGGGGGTGGCTGGGGCCCTTATCCACTTGAGCTAGGGCCTTGGTTCCCTCTGGTGTTTCCTCCACTGTTGGATCTACCAGGTCCACCAGGTCCTTTGCCTCTTAAGCCACCAGATCCACTATAACAACTAGGTCCACTAGGTCATGTGTCCCTTGACCCACCAGGTCCTATAGTAGTCATGCTAAGTGTCCCTACAGTTCCACTAAACTATACACCAACGGTCTGTGATAGTGCCCCACTACCGCTATTGTACCCTACACCACTCCCAGACGTGAGACCAAAGGCTTGTATACTAGCTCCTTATCTAAAGACTCCTCTGAATACTAAAATATGTGTAGCCATAGAAGTGGGAACTAAAAAAATGTACCTCCTAGGCACAAATATGTCACTTCCACTGATATCAATAGGGTCAATGATACTCCTTCCTGGTTCTGGAAAACCAAGCACCAGGGTTTGGTCATTACGTGGGTTTAGATACATGCCAACGACTCTTCCTTCTTCGCATGATGAACTCTCACCAGAATCCAAAGGGGTCTCTCTTATGCACTTTCCAAGATGTGGTAGCACAGACTGCTCAGGTTCCACGTCCTCCACGTGAACCTCAAATCCTTCTCGTAATGTCTGACTCCATAGATCCATGACACTTACAGCCTCATGTCATCTAGCAATCTCCCTTTCACATGCTTTACTATACTTGAGCCATCTCTCCTCCCTTTCCTTCTTCATTGTAATATCTTCCATCTTCCTCCACCCTAGCTCCCTCGCCCAACGCTCAGAATGGTTTAGCCGGCCATTGGAAATTCCTTTGAACCCAAAGTAATAACTAGGATCTTCATTTCTAGAGGGATAACACGTAGAAATGATCCTCTAGGATCCCATAGAAACTCAAACTCAACAACCTTCAGACTAGAATATGTGGAAATGGTGTACTCTAGAGTATAGCTAGCTAGTACTCCTTTCCACCAATGATCCACAACATGGTTCCATGTCATATCTACATCCTACAGCCTCTGGTAATCTTCTTGGGTCCACTCATGTGATCCATAATGCTAACTTGATCTAAATGCATACGCTGAGAGCCATTTATACAGCTCAGCTGGGAAACAATAGAAAAATGTTTCATATAAATATTGGTAGAGGTTCTCTTCTACCCATTTATGTGCATCAAACTCAAGTTTCAGCACTAAATTTCTGAGTAAATTCATCCTCCATGCTCTTGAACCATGATTCAACACTTTCCAAAGGTAAGCGTTCTGTCATTACTCACTACATAGATCATGATGTATGTTATTTCCCATAACAACTTTGAAAAGAGGTCCCAGCAATGGAACCAAGATGTAGTCATTTTTACCCTTATCATAAAAGAAAGGTACCCCATGCACGTCAGCCTATCACCCAGCGGATGTTGGTCACTCACTCGAGGCATGCGTAGGTGCGGAGTCTCTCTTTTATGTGAGTTTAGTGGGAAACATCATCATCTATGATTTGTGTTTAAGAGATTTAAAAGGATTAAAGACATTAAAGAACCATAGAGCTCAGAACAGCCTCTAGATCCTTGCAGTCATTACAAATAGAAAGTACTTAATAGATTATATAACTGGTAACATAACAGAAAGAAGTATACAAGCATCCACACTTAAATTAAACATAAATGAAAGAGAACCCATTAGAAAGACGTATGCATCAAAATCATTGATATTCAAACTCATATAATTGGTAACCTCATTACATCCATGGAGCCAAAATATCAGAGAGAAACAGACCGCAGTCATGCATTATAACTAGTCTAATGTAGCCAGGCTATCAAAAGAAAACTTACAATCCCCATACCCATTATACATTTTTTCCCAAATACCATTATCCACTAACAAATTTCTTGCAGTATTTCTACAAAGCTCCGCCATCTTTTTGTTCTCCCCCCATTTACTCTGCAGGTGCTTGTATTTATAGCCTTTATGGGCTGCCAACTCATCCTCCAGCACCCTCAGATCCAATGCCAAGTGTCTGAATGTGGTCCTCCATGTGAGCATGCTCCCCCAGCCTTGAGCTTTCCACTTTACACCATAATGTGCTTCTAGAAGCTTCTATCGCAGGCATGCTCCTTCCTAGGCCAGCCTGTTGCTAGGTTGGCACCTTATCCACTTAGCATGCATAGTCAGGTCATATTTTTCATGTGTTCTATCCTCAATGCCCAATTTGGATGAGTCCTAAACCATTGGTTTTGTCTGTGCACCACATGTGCCACGGGATTCCTTAAACCCTTTTCTTAAACCATGCCCTACACACTTTTTCCTTGCACGCCTTTCTTCAACTAGGACCTGCATGCATACGCACCTTTTTTACTTAGCCAACATTTTATGGGCCCAACATCTACCCTGGTAACATCACTCTCCATGTTAATAGATAAATTACGCACAAACTTTTCAGCTACCATAGGCTATGTTGTGATCATTCCCTTAAGTATGTGGAGGAAACATTCTAGCACTTGTCCTCATAAGCTGTGAGAGAACAAACATATGAGATAGTTGTCACTAAAAGATAATTCATTGAAATCCATGTAGAAGTCTTTAATATGATCATGAGGATCACCTTTATGTTTATATTTTTCAAATTTAGGACAATCAAATTTTTTAGGGAACGACACTTGTAACATGTCTCGGTCGAAGGGATAACGACATAATTCTTCATATTGGTACTTTTTACTATGACCTACATTACTATCTTGGAGGGTTGTGAGGATGTTCTTCATGGATTGTAACTCACTTGAGTAACCTTTAATTTTCCATCTTCGTAAGGTTTGGTGTGAAAATCACCAGATTTGGATTTAAGTTTTTCCTTATGTGTACCCTTGTTTGAGGAACTTAAGTTCACAAAATTTTGACTAAGCTTCAGCATTTTTCTTTGTATAACCCATTCTTTGGTTTGAGGATCATCTTCTTCATCATATTGAGGAGGATATAACTCTTTGTGTTCATGTTTGATCCTAACTTTGTGTGAGGATTTAAAGTATGGTCTGTGAGAACCATCTATTTTTTTGGCCCTTTACTCTCAAATTTTTTATTATGAGCACCAAAAGTGGAAGCATATCCTCCATCAAAAGGATTATCCATGTCGATAAGGGGAATTTTGTGTGGCTCTTTCTCCTCTTGATTAATGGTTTTGATAGCCACTTCCCATTCTTGTGGTAATTTTTCTCCTAGTTCTAGGACTCATGCAAGTACTTAATCTCTATTATAGAATAGGAGTTCATCGAAGCAAGTAAGATTAATGGTTTGTTTCTCTTTAGATGAATTAGTATCATCCCCACTATTATCAATTAATACTTCCATGTCTTTAACCTCCAAAAAGAGGAGACCCAATTTGTGACCATGAAAGGGATAGATTAAACTAAAAGGATTTATCTCTAATTCACATTAAACTCTCTTAGATGTCATTTTTGTGATAGGTGACATTGCTAGTCTCTTCTATACTAGGATTTGTCTCAATGTAATCAAGGTGTAAAGAACCTAGGTGCAATGTGGTATGAGATGCCTAAAGTCTCAATGTTTTACTAATCAATGTTATAAGGAATAATGGGTTTAAAGAATCAAATAATCTAATGATTTTTCCTAGATATAAGTCTCTGTAACTATTATCAAACAAGGAACAATAATGCAAGTCTAATAATAAATGAGTCGATCAACTAACAATTTACACTTTATCTTTCTCAATGGTAGTTTGATGCTTATATGATTAACATAATGGTAATGTTTAAATAAATTTTGAAGTGAACAAGGTGTAATAACTAAAAAAATGTTAACACATCTCCGGTCAAAGGATACTAAAGGCGAGCTTAAATCCAAGCAATTGTTTTTCTAACAAGTTGTATATGTATGAGAAAAATAGATAAGGTAAGGGTGAGGAGGAATACTTGTGAATGAATGTGGATGGTAGAGTGTGCACATTTTGACTTCTCGATCCAGTACTGATTACGAGAACTTCCTTTTTGCTAGGAGGAACTACCTGAAATGCAAAACAAGACCACAAGAGGAATATTAAACAATGTATGTCAGTGGATTACCTAGAGTATGCTGGATCTAGGAAGTGTGATACTTCTTAGATGGCTTTATATCCACTTTTTAATACAATTTAATGCAAGAAATAACATAAGAAAATAACATCCTACTATAGTTGATATGATTTAGGTATCTCCTTCAAATACAATAAGAAAGTCTAATCTAACAGGTAAGGTTATGATCAGATTTGGAGGTTAGACAGGTAGCCAAGATGACTAAAAAAGGTCAGGATCAAATTTTGGATGTTTTGGGATATTTGGGTGAGGGTTATTAGGTTACTGATATAGGTAGAATTACAAGATATAGAGACTTCCGTTAGTTAGATATGACCGATGTCGGTTGAGAGGAAACTGACAACGGTTTAGGTTAACTGGCATTGGTAGGGTTGAACTGATATAAACTTAATCAAACTTGGTTTTGGATATTCTCTATGATTCCACAAAGAATGGGAGAATGAGGGTTGGGTTTCCAAAGAAGCTAGGAATGCTAAGATATGTTTGGAGTCAAGTATGGGGAGATGGGAGGTTGTAAGTGGCTATGTGAATGGATTGACAGGAAGGTTGAAAATGATAGGATAAAAAGGACACTTAAAGTCTCAAGCAGAGATAAAGAAACTAATCTAAATAAGTATGAAAGATACAACACCAAATGTACTTACTTGTATTTTCAAAGTGGTGGTTGGATGAGGGTGGTGGTTGATCTATGCAAGTGGTGGTCAGTGTCATGTTAGTGCTTCTCGAAATGTTACCGTGAGTGCTTCACCTTCAGATCAGTCTTGGTGTTGGTTTAGGATGTATGGATGTACGAGTGGGCTCTAATTCGTGCTTGCATGTAGATATTTCTCTTCTCAGACTCCAATATTCTTCTAACCTCTGGAACAAGGTTACCAAAGTGAATATATGGTAACTGATGATGGTTTGAGTTAACCGGTGGTGGTTAAGGGTTAACCGGCATTGGTTAAGATGGGAAATCCTAGGTTGTCAAAATAGCAGATCTTTGCTATCTTTTGACCAATTCTACCCATTGGTTTTGGGTCTAAAATGGAATTTTCCGTGTAAGTAAGTGGACATGCTATTATAGAAAGAATATGGATGTAGTGTTCGGGTTGGACCAAGTCTTAGTTAGTTATAGTAATGTTGGTGAGACATTTTTTTCAGGTGGACATATTGGTGGTTATCTTGCCAACACTCTAGGATTCTAAGTCCCTTTTCTTAACTAGTGCAGGTGCTGTATATACGTGCACGTGAAAAGGTGGATTTCTGTGGTGGCCTTTCGACCAGAGATCCAATAGGGGCACTCCACTAACCTTGTGGCAAAGCTAGCAATTTCCTACTAGAGAGGAATTTGTATGTGAAGAAGGAAAGGGGAGTGAGAAATGAGATAGGGGAACTAATGTTACAGGTAGGAAATCAGATTCCTACACACACTAGTTAGAAACTTTAACACATGCATTTATGAGAAGAAACAACCCTGCAAATGGCAACAAGACGAGATAAGATTGTGAACTCATAGTTTCTAAAATCTCCTCATCAAAAAGGCTAAAAAATCCTTCTTCTTATATTGATGCTTAAACAAAAGTTGTACATAATGTGAGAATGGAAGAAATTTGAGAGTGGAGGAAAGTAGAAGAAAAATGGCTATCTCCTTTGCTTTCTCTAGGTACAATGCACTCTTGAGTTTATAAGATCAATTTCCAACCCTTTGAAATGGGAATGGCGTTACAATTTATAGAATGAGAGGTGACTTATCATCTTCCTCATGACCCTCCATATGCCTTATTCATTAACTTTAGACTATTCATATTCCTACAAAATATTTAAGTCCCTTTTAATAAAATCAAGGCGACTTAATTTACATTATGTTTCTAAAGTCACTTTTAAGTGACTTAAAGGCATATCAAAAAGTGCAAACCCCAATGAAAGAATTAGAACATTTGAAAGTGAGAGAAAGTTGGGGGGAAGAGGAGAGAGAAAGAGAGAGAGAATAAGAAGAGGATATGTCATTTCCTGATGATGTTCCGTTGATCCTCGTTGATGGAAATTTCCAAATGCAGTGAAACTCTGAATCTTCAAACTCCTTGCCAATTGTGAAACTCCTTCTAATTAGCTCACGAATGCTCACCAAGTTGAATGAACTAAGATAGATCTTGAATGCCCTATGAAAAATGACTAGGATGCTCCTAAACAATGATGTCCCCTTGAATGATTATCCTTGTATGACCCATTGTGCCAAAACTACTCTTTGAGTGTAACTTACTATTTTTAGTAAGTGTGAATTGCGAGCTGAGATGACCTTTTTGATGACCTTTCCTGTGATGCTCCCTCTGCAGTTTACCACCTTCTTCATATCCTTTTAAATGGTGGCTTACCCTGAAGTAATAAACCCTATGCAGGGAGACATTCTATTTTTAGTAAGTGCGGCAAGAATGTCAAATTGTGACAAAACGGGTCTTGAAATTTTGGGTTTTATTCCAGGGTTCCATGCTCCAAATTTTGAGTAATTCCTTCATCTGAACAAGTGGGAAAATGATATTTTCATTAGCATGGGGGAAGAATACTAAAAAAAAACACAGCCCTCAATATCCCTAAAAAATAGGGACTTCATGGTGTAAAAAATAGTTCACGTGAAACTAGATTTTTCAATGATCATTCCCTCCAATTTTCACACGATTTTTCCCACTAGAACCCTGAGAAGTGGAGAGGTAGCTCACTAATTTTTTCCATTACTGTGTCATGGAGGCCATTAATGGAGCTTGAAAATTATCAGGTCTGTTTTTTTCTCCATTCATGATGAAATCGATTCCATTGTGATAGGTTTTTTCTTCTTAGAAATTTCTCTTCAATCTGACAAACAGTTTGATGGGAAATTCAATTTTTCCTTAGTTGAGCCAGAAATGAGATCTATTCACTGTGAATGTTATTTTCTGCAAATAGGAGGTTTGAATAATATTTTTTAATGTCCTTCAAAAGATAATAACTCAACAATAGATAGTTTGTCAATCCGTGCAACGGTTTGCAAGATATGTTTGATTCTTGGTTTTATGGCAATGGAGTTTTCAGACTTATTTTCCTCTGTTCTTCATTCTTTCTTCATGATTTGATCAATCTTCATTTTGTGACCTATGTGCCACCATAGAGTGAAGGATAATGTGTTGTAAGGAATCTGGTTCAAGCTTTGGCAATGGTGGAGTGAGGTGTTCTCTGCAACTTTTCTTCTCGCGGTGAGAAGTAGCAAGAAGCAGCGAGAAGCAACAAGAAGTAGCTAACAATTAGAAAAAAATTCAATTTTTTGAGTTGGGGTTGGGTGAAATTTTTTCCCTTGATGTCCCTAACCTCAAGTACATGAGGTACATAAAATTACATGGTGATCAAGACGACGACACACAGCGGCGATCCGACGATAGGGAATGAAGGTGAAAAAAGTTTCTGTAAAGCACTGGTGGTTGAAAGTAAGTCACGTGGGTGACCAAAAGACTCCTCATAGGGTATGGGTGCCTTTTTCCATGTTTTATGTCCATGACCTCAGGTACATGAGGGACATCAGTTTCTACTATGGTCTTGGAGCTAGCACGTGGTGCTTGATCTGACGACAGGGAGTGGATGCTCCAAAAATGCACCTAGGGGCTGAAATTTGGTCACGTGAGTGACCAAAAGACTCCCCATAGGGGCTGAGTGAATTTTTCCATGTATGATGTCCCTAACCTTAGGGACATGAGGAAAATCAGTTTCCATTGTGGTCCTGGAGCTGACACATGGCGTTTTATCTGACGGGAGGGAATGGATGCTCCAAAAATGCACCTGGGGGATGAACGGTCAAGTCTAGAGGTCACATAAGGGTCCCAGAGGTCACATAAGGGCTGGGAAAAATTTTCAAAAGTTGTTATACCTTACCTTAGGGATTTTAGGGACATGAAATCTCACTAGGATCCTAGTTTTGACATGTTTCCTCTCGAAAATTGACTAACTCCTGAATTGACTTTGAGAGGTAAACTTGGAATGATGATAACTTGAGATCCCAGTAGAATTTATTGGTGAAATTTTATATGATCCTGAATAGAAATGGAATTTTGAATCCAATGGTTGGGTTTTCATGTCTTTATTCATCCATCAGATTCCTAAAAAATTGGATTTGTGACTTGTAACTCCACCTGTACTTGAGAAAAACTGCCTACAAATCCTATGCGACAAGGTGTTGTGAAAAATATGATTTCACCATAATGTAGGTCTTGGAATCCTATTTCTAGAGATGTTTTGGTTTATTTCTAACTCCGTTCAGATCTCTCAGAATCTTCTTCTGAAGCCCAGAAACTGTTTTAGGCCTGTGTACTACATAGGCTTGTGAACCCTATTTTTACTCAGACTGCTCCAAGTATTTCAAACCTTCACCAAACTTTCGAAAATAATTTCAATTCACCTCCATATGTAATTTGGCCCTTCTGTTCTTCTCTAGGGTGGGTTGACCCAGTCTTAGGAAGACCAGTGATGGATCTTCCTACAACTGCCTATATTTTGCAAATGAATTCCTAAAATCACCTAGGAAAATGAATGGAATTTCCTAAATCACCTAGGGGGATGATAGAACATTAGTCGGGAGGTCACTTGGACTTACTGGATAGAGTTGGGGTATCTTGGAATGATAAAACTTGAAAATTTTACATTGGGGCATAGTTTTCATGCTTAAAAATTGTCAATTTCCTTGGTACACATCTACACGAAAACAACTGGGTATAGCTTGGGGACATGACATGGATTGAGTATAGTGAAGACATTACATGGGAATATAGAATCTTAATTTTAGACCATATAATTTGTTGACCAGTGACTTATCCATTGGGCCTAGCAGAGTCATGTACAACTTACAATAAGAGAGAGAGAAAAAGGAGACACACACACACATGAAAAGGATGGAAAGTAAACACACAACACACAACAGGAAGGGAAACACATGTAATAGAAAGGGAAACACACCTAACAATCACCTATGGTATAAGGTGGGGGAAAATCCTCTTTCATTGAAGCACTTTTCATTTCTCAAAAGTTACCCTTAGAGATGCAACACCAAATGATGATGTTCTGTGAAGCCAGTGACAGGTTCCAAAAAGTAGCGCACCTTCCTTAGCTACTTATGAAACCCATGTGCTTTCATAATTGTCTATTTACTTGGTAGGAGTGAGTCCATGTGAGCTTCTTGATGCTCAGGTCCTTTCTTGGAAATTACATTTCCTTCATGTTCTTTGATATTAGTTTCATAGTGCTAGTTTCCTTCCATGTTTATCCATATAGTTGATTCTCCATTGAGCATGCTATCACTTCCCTAGAGATGATTTTTGTTCCAATTCCTTTGATATTCTGAGTTACTTTCTTTCCCAGGTCTATGCTCATTGACATCTTCTATGTAAGAAACATTTGGCTCATCCTCTATCTCTACTCCACTGTGAGGCATTTGAGCATTAACAGGAGGATTATAGGAAAACTCATACTTTTCTTGTATATCCATGGCACAAATGAAGAGATCAAGAATCAGCTCGAGGTCTTTCACAACTTCTACTGCATCCAAGATTCTTTGCACAAATTTATGCTTCGTTGTTTCTTACAACTCATATTCATACACCTATGAAGAATATTTTTTTTGCATCTCAAGGCAACTATCTGGAGAGATTACCTCATCGTCTCAGGAATCTCTACACTCTACCGATCCTTCATCAAAAAGAGTTTCATCTTTAGAGGTCTAGAAACTCCTTGCTTCAATTTCTTCATCATGGAAAGAGTCTTCATCTTCAAATGGGAAAGAAAATATCTCCATTTCAGTATTGCATCCATCAATCATTAGCTCAAGAGTGGCATCGTATGTTTCATCTTTCCTTATCTCAATATGGCCAACCTTCACATTGGATAAGGCTTCCAAATTAGCTTCACGCTTGTCTTGTAGATTTGTGGCTTGCATCAAGAGCTCGAGACTGAGCTCAGGATCTTTAGTTTCTTATGTGGATCTAAGTAATTTCTTGTACAAACATTTCTTTCAAACCTTGCATGGGCTCATCACAATATAATTTTGTCTCTCCATAGATGTCCTTACTGAGATCATCTTCATCCCAAAATGGGAATGAGAATAAATCGTCACCTTGGAAAAGAATATAAGCTGATTTTTCTTCTTTAAAATCATCGAGAACCATATCCTCTTATTCATGGTTTACATCATTTAGAAATTCAGAGTTGCCCTCTTGTAACTTGAATCTCCTAAATTATTCTTCAAATTCCAAATCTCTCTGGGAAGGCATGTCTGGACCTATCAAGATGGTAATATCCTCTTCCTCCTCAGTTTTTACAAAGTGATTCATCTGCCTGCTATCTTAATACAAGATGTTAGCTTTCAGGCTTATGTAATTTCATATTGTGTACCTCATCTTCTTCTCGGGAAGCAATTTCTCTATATCTTGCTTCGCTGGTATGGTTGTAGAAGACCAATTCATCTGAATTTTACCTCCCTAGTCTCGGTCAAAATTTCTACTTAGAAACATTCCGAAGAGGCTGGGACATCTTCTAAAAAATTCATCTTGAAACTTTCTTGTTTGGAAATTTGGCAAGATCCACCTATGCATCTTTTACTTTACCTACAAGTGAGACCTCTTTTGACTCCAAAGAGTAACAAGAGCCACTAGGTGGAGTCATGGTAAGTTTGAGAACTTTGGTGACCTTCAAAGGTATCACATTGTCTAAGGCACCGTAATCTATTATGCAATTATTTAGTACATATTCTCCAACAAGAAGGGAGACGTAGAAAGGTTAAAATTTATCAATCTTTGATGCACTCAAAGAAAGAAAGCTCTATGACAGAGGTTTATGTGAGTTTGGTAGCATGCCTTTGGAACTAGAAGTTACAACATTGGGTATTAGACTACCACTCCTGAAATATCAGATGAACCTCTCAAATTGTTCATGATGAGTCCGCAAATATTTAGTTTTAGTAATCTACACTTTGGGTTTGTTTGCATATTCTATGAATTCAAAGGGAGAAAATGTGGACATAGGGGGTGAAGGGACTGCTTTTGGATTTAGGACATGTTTGGAAGCAGGAGTAGATTTTTGGGGAATAGAGGGTATTTTGAAAAGTACACTAGGAGATTTCAAAGTACTAGATTTTACAGGATCAAATTTAGATTTAGACTTGGAAGATACATCATAAGACTTACTTGGGATTGTGGGATTCTTCTTACTTACTATAGGGTCAAACTCCAACAATGCATATTTCATGGAAGATGGAAGTGGGGATCCTCGATTAATTATTTTATTTTGCGGAGTCACCACAGGAGGATCATCAACCTTCTTTTATTTTGCAGCAGTGGAGGGAGATGCTCTTTTCTCGGATTGAGAATGATTGAATACCATGCATGAGAAAATGGGTGCATATTCTTCATAAGCTATAGAATACTCACAAAATCTGATTTTTGTATCGTTCTCAAAATCATCAATTTCTAGGAAACCACCACCTTCACTTTCTTGTTCAAACTCCTCTTCATTTTCGTTACTCCTAAAAATTGCATTGACAGGTGGGGCCTCCAAGGAAAACCTTCGGGGTGCTCCTGCAATTTGATTTTTGTTGCTTCATTGGGAAAAAACTCTTTCAAATAATTCCCTCTTCAAAGATGCCATCTCATTTGCCAAATTTTACAGCAATGGATTGGTTCTCTCATCTTGAGGATGTTGAGATTTACTCTTTGATGGATTCTTGATCTTTCTAGATAGGATGAGATCATCATCAAGTTCAGTGGCCAATCTTTGTGCTTCGATAATATTCCTTGGTTGGGATCTCTGCAGTAAAAATCCTACTTCTGATGATTGAGCGTTTATGAATAATCTCTTGATATTGTTTTGAGAAGGTGAATCCTCTTCAGGTATCATGTGAAGCAACCATTTGAAACGATCCATGAAGTCTCTCATGGTTTCATTTTCTCCTTTCTTTATTTGAGCCAATTGCACCAGGAGGTCCTAATAATATTCAGTTTATTTAAATCTCTCTTTGAAATCATCCTTGATGTCATTCCAACCCGTGATGGATTGGGAAGGTAGGAGGTAGAGCCATTCTACTTCTTTTTCTTGTAGGGACTCTATGAATTATCTTACATCAACATATTCATGTTGGACACCAAGAATTCCACATAATGTTGTGAAGGAAATTATGTGTTCTTCAGGATGTTGTGTTTTGTCACCTTTCAATTTTTGGCAAGTTCTTACGGGAACTTGTTGGTAGATCATGAAGAGGAGGTTCAAGAAAAAGCATGCCTGTATTTCTTCACCATGGAATAATGGATTGAAGTCTTTCTAATTCATCTTCCATTGTCATTTTTGCTTCTACTTCAGCTCTTGACTATACAAATTCTTCTTCTTTTGGGAACTCAATGCTCAAGGATGATTGAAAAATGAGATAATTTTAAGGGAGACTGTCAACAAGATTTTGGATAGGATTTCCAAGTGAGCTTATTGAAGAGCCAGATGAAGAGGAGACTCGATAGAAGAAGTATGGATTATCTCTAATTTGTTCTTGTTGATTTTACAAAGCCTCAAAATTGGAATCAACAACACCTCTTGACCAGCTCAACCTAGTTTATCTTCCTTTAGCCATCTTTCAGAAACATTTGTAATGGGAACACCAAAGGATGCTATGGAATGTGATAATTCCTATGTAGAAATCAGTAGTGTGTCTTTCAGCAACAGACTTTCATGAACTCCTTTTTTTTAATATTTTATTTTTTTAAATTTTCAGACCTTGCGGTTGTATATTGGGCATACATGCTGCTAAATCTACCCCATGGTGGGTGCCAAAAACTGTTGGCAAGAAAATTTATTGGGTAGACAAACTGGCGGTTATCTTGCCAATGTTTTGGGAGTCTAAGTCCCTCTACTTAACCGATGTAGCTATCGTATATGCATGTGCATGAAAAGGTGGATTTCTATGGTGGCCTTTTGACCGAGGATACAACAGGGGCACTCCACTAACCCTTTGGCAAAGCTAGAAATTTCTTGCTAGAGATAAATTTGTCAATAAAGCAAGAAAGGGGAGTGAGAATGAGATAAGGGAACTGATGTTGCTAGTAGGAAATCATATTCCTACACACACTAGTTAGAAACTTTAACACATGCATTTATGAGAAGAAACAACCCTGTAAATGGCAACAAGATGAGATAAGATTGCAAACTCATAGTTTCTAAAATCTCCTCATCAAAAAGGCTACAAAATCCTTCTTCTTGTATTGATGCTTAAACAGAAGTTGTACATAATGTGATAATGGAAGATATTTGAGAGTGGTGGAAAGTAGAAGAAGTATGGCTATCTCCTTTTATTTCTCTAGGTACAATGCAGTCTTGAGTTTACAAGATCAATCACCAACCCTTTGAAATGGGAATGGCGTTAGAATTTATAGAATGAGAGGTGACTTATCATCTTCCTCATGACCCTCCATATGTCTTATTCCTAACTTTAGACTATTCATATTCCTCAAAAATATTTACGTCGCTTTTATAAAATCAAGGCTACTTAATTTACATTATGTTTCTAAAGTCACTTTTAAGTGACTTAAAGGCATATCAAAAGGTGCAAACCCCAATGAAGAATTAGAAAATTTGAAAGTAAAATAAAGTTTGGGGGAAGAGGAGAGAGAAATAAAGAGAGAGTAAGAAGAGGATACTTCATTCCTAATGACATTTGTTGATCCTCATCGATGGAAAGCTCCAAATGTAGTGAAACTCTGAATCTTTGAACTCCTTGCACACTGTGAAAATCCTTCGAATTAGCTCATGAATGCTCGCCAAGTTGAATAAACTAAGATGGATCTAGAATGCCTTGTGAAAAATGACTAGGATGCTCCTGAACAATGATGTCCCCTTGAATGACTATCCTTGTATGACCCATTGTGCCAAAACTACTCTTTGAGTGTAACTTACTATTTTTAGTAAGTGTGAATTGCGAGCCGAGATGACCTTTCCTGTGATGCTTCCTCTATGTTTACCGCCTTCTTCATATCATGTTAAAATATTAGCTTACCCAAAGTAACAAACCCCTATTTATGGAGACATGATATTTTTAGTAAGTCCACCATGAATGTCAAATTGTGACAAAATGGGTCTTGAAATTTTGGGTTTTATTCCAAGATTCCACGCTCTGAATTTTGAGTAATTCCTTAATCTATAAAAGTGGGAAAATGGTATTTTCATCAGCGAGGGAAGAATACAAAAAAAAAACAGCCCTTCATATCCCGAAAAAATAGGGACTTCATGGCACAAAAACTAGTTCACGTGAAACTAGATTTTTCAATGATCATTCCCTCCAATTTTCACATGATTTTGCCCACTAGAACCTTGAGAAGTGTAGTGGTAGCTCACTAATTTTTTTCCATTACTATGTTGTGGCAGCCATTAATGGATTTTGAGAATTTCAGGTTTCATTTTTTCCTCTATTCATGATGAAATTGATTCCATTGTGATAGGTTTTTGCTTCTTATGATTCAAAATTTCTCTTCAATTTGACAAATGGTTTGACGGGAAATTCAATTTTTCCTTAGTTGAGCCAGAAATGAGATTTCTTTATTGTGAATGTTCGTTACTACAAATTGGAGGTTTGAATAATTTTTTTGGACTTAAAAAGGTTATAGCTCAGCAACAAATGGTTTTTCAATCTGTGCAACGGTTTGCAAGATATGTTTGATTCTTGGTTTTATGGTAATGGAGTTTTAACGACTTCTTTTCCTCTGTTCTTTGTTCTTTCTTCATGATTTGATCAATCTTCATTTTTTGACCTATGTGCCACAATAGAGTGAAGGATAATGTGTTGTAATGGAGTTGGTTCAAGATTTGGCAATGGTGGAGTGAGGTGTACTTTGCAACATTTTTTCTCGCGGTGAGAAGAACCAAGAAGCAACGAGAAACAACTAACAGTTAGAAACATGTTCAAATTTTTGAGTTGGGGTTGGGTGAATTTTTTTTCCCTGATTCCCCTGACCTCAAGGATGTGAGGGATAGAAAATTCCTTGGTGAGCAATATGGCGACACGTGGCAGTGATTTGGTGGCAGGGAATGAAGGTTAAAATAACTGCTTTAAAGCATTGGGGGTTGAAATTTGGTCACTTGGGTGACCAAAATACTCCCCATAGGGGCTGAGCACCTTTTTTGATGTATGATGTCCCTTACCTCTAGGAAATGAGGAAAATTAGTTTCCACGGTGGTCTTGGAGCTGACACGTGGTGCTTGATCCAATAGCAGGGAATGGATGCTTCAAAAAAGTACCTGGGGGCTAAAAGTTGGTCACATGAGTGACCAAAAGACTCCCCATAGGGGAGGAGATCATTTTCCCATGTCTGATGTCCTTAAACTTAGGGACATGAGGAACATTAGTTTTCATGGTGGTCCTAGAGCTAACATGTGGCGTTTGATTCGATGGGAGGGAATGGATGCTCCAAAAATGCACCTAGGGGCTGAACTATCAAGTCTGGAGGTCACATGAGGGTCCTAGAGGTTATATGGGGCCTGGGCACATTTTTTAAAGGTTGGTGTACTTGACCTCAGGGACTTTGGGGACATGAAATCCCTCCAGGCTCCTAGTGCTTACATGTGTCCTCTCCAAAATTGACTAACTCCTGAACTGACTTTGAGAGGGAAACTTGGAATGATGATAACTTGAGTTCCCAGTGGAATTTATTTGTGAAAATATATATGATACCAAATGTAAATGACATTTTGAATTGAATTTCTAGGTTCACATGTATTGATTCATTCATTTGAACCCTTAAAAATAGGATTTATGACTTTAGACTCCACATGTACTTGAGAAAAACTGCCTGCAAATCCTATGCACTAAGGTGTTGTGAATTTTTTTAGGTAACTATCATGTAGGTATTGGAATCCTATTTCTAGAGATGTTTTGGTTTACTTCTAACTCCATCTGGAGCTCCTAAAATCTTCTTCTGAATCCCAACAGTTGTTTTAGGCCTATGTACTGCCTAGGCTTGTGAACCCTATTTTCACTTAGACTACTCCAAGTCTTTCAAAACTTCACCAAACCTTCCAAAATAATTTCCATGATGTTATATGGTCTTCAATTCACCTCCATGTGGAATTTATCCCTTACGTTCTGCTCCAGGGGGGTTTATCCAGTCTTGGGAAGGCCAGTGATAGCCCTTCCTACAACTACCTATAATTTGTAAATGAACTCCCGAAATCACCTAGGGGGGATGAATGGAATTTCCTAAATCACCTAGGAAGATGATAGAAAAATATTTTTGAGGTCACTTGGACTTACTAGAAATAGCCGGGGTATCTTGGAATTATAAAACTTGAATATTTTTTACACTGGGGTATAGTTGTCATGCTTGGAAATTGTCAATTTCCCTGTTACAAATTTGCACAACAACATGTAAGTAGAGATTGATTCCTAGTTAAAATGAAACATGCTAAGAATAGGTCCATGATGAGGTGTCTAGGTGATGTGGTGGGGTGAGGTTTATAGGTGAGGTGGAAATTAGTTCAATTAAGGTAATTAAATAATGAGTATTGTGAGAATGGGCATTAATTTATTTATAGTTAATGAATTTAATATACATGTGCGGTAAAGGGGGAGTGTGACCCAAATTTGGTGTGTATATTATTCCCCTTTTTGTCACGTAACTTGTATTGGTAAATGACATTGACAGAAATAGGAAAAATCCCTAGGTGTGGGTGAAGGTAATCCCCCTCAAACCAAGAACAGATGAGGTGTCATATGGAATTAGTGAGTAGTTTGATAAATGTGTAGTTAATGAAAGTAGGCGGGGAAGGGTATGAGTACTAAGGGAAAGGGTGATGGTCTAATCAGAAAATAAGGAATAGGCCAGGGTCTAATTGGGAATGGGTAATGGTTAAATCGGGTAATAGGTAATATGACAGGGTAAAATTGGGTAATGGGTAATGGTTAAATTGGGTAATAGGTAATAGGCATGGGTAAAATTGGGAAATGGGTAATGGAAATCAAACACACTCATACATATAGATTACAACACAGTATCAGGTTAAAGAGCTTGAAAAATCTACATCGTCGAAGGTCGATAGGTTTATCCAACAAGTGTGAAGTGATTCAGGTATCCAAGGCATAGGATATGGTCCAGAAACACAATGTAGGTCAGGTGCAGGTATGTTTAGGTATGTTCTTGTACACCAAAGGTTTGGTTAAGATAAACAAGACAACAATAGGAAAGGTATGGTCACTAGACTAAATAATATGGGTAAACACATCACAAGGTATAACAAGTACATAGGGTCAATAGTCACACCAAGTAGGTCAAGTCTAGGTAAATAGATCATGGCATGGGTAAGGGCAAGGTATAAATAAATAAAATACCCTGAGACACAACTAAGGAACTGTACAGGTAGTTTGGGCTTGTAGGTAGGGTTCCATAAGTGTGGGTGAGGTCAATGAAGAGTTGAGGCCAAAATGGGGAAAATGGGGTAAAAATGGGAGTAATAGGTAACCGATGCCAGTTATAAAGTAACTGATGTCGATTTAGTATGATCGACGTCGGTCAAGTTGGGTAGGGTTAATAAAAATAAAAATGCATATTTTACAAATTCATTTTAACTTGTTGCTTTCTGGGAAAATGACAGAGTGGTGAGGTAAAAGTTGGAAAGCGATATGATGAGACAGAGAGCTGAATTAGTGGGCCTTGTAGCAGGTGATTGACATTTGGTAGGCAGGTCCATGAGATTGATTGGGGCTAGTTGATTGGTTGGGATGTGAGAAGTGGATTTGGTGATGGCGGAGGTGGGAGAAGGTCTGGGTGGACCTTTGGCGCAGTGGCAAGACATACCACCATGCTAACAACATCGAGATGAGGTAGGATTCAATCGTCTTCTGTCATTTGGGTTGAAAATAATGATTTAAATTGGTTTGGGTAAAAAAGGGGGGGTTTGGGTGAAAATTTATTTGCAATTTTAAGTAAAAATGAATGAAATGAGGGAGGGTGGGGTCCATTATAGTCTTAATGGAGGTGGAAATGAAGTTAGGGTAGGTTTGGATAGGGTAGATTAGGTATTTTAGGTTGTTTGTGAGAAAATTTTGATAGATGGGGGGGTTTTGGTTTTTAATTGTGTGACAGAGATTGACGTCAGTAAGGGGTTTACCGATGTCAGTTGGTCTTGGCTAGCATCAGTCAAATATGAGATGACTAACACTGGTAAAATTGAACCAACATCGATCAAGGAAAACTAATGACTGTTTAAGGTGACCGATGTTAATTAGGGATGAAGAGAAAAGGGGGGAAGGGAAGGGTACAGGGAAGGAAAGTAGTCAAGAGAGGGCTAAGAGGTGTATGTAGGGAAAAGTTGGGAAAATGGGTGTTTGGGCGATGGTGGGGGGTGACATGTAGAATAAGGGAGAACATCTTTAATAGTATACTAGGAAAAAGAGGTAGTCGAGAGGGTTATGATTTGGGTTTAGTGTGGTGGGAAATAGTTATGTCATGTAATAGTTGTGTTGGGTAAAAGGTATGTTGGGTATGGTCAAGGCTAAAAAATGTTGTGGTTTGTTGGATGTAGGCTAGGGACTAGTTGTAGATGAGGGACAAAGTACCACCTCTATTGCTAGTGGTATGGTTGAGTGTGACCATAGATGAGTGGAGGCATGTGATGGACATCAGCTTGATTAGGATCTGACGCTATAGAAATATAGTTCGATATTTGAGCTTGATGATCACAGTCATCAATAGATGGGATTCAACGACCAATACATTCTGCATACCGACGGGTGAGATCACTTTCACCCTGGAGGATGTATATAGGATCCTACAGCTACCTATAGTGGGAGAGTAGGTTTATTCTATTTCATCATAGGCATCAATGGAGATGATATTGGCAGTGTTTGAAGAGGTGATGGCAAAGATGAGGTACCATAGGATGAGCCTGAGCTATGAGGATATGTATGTGGCCCATCCACAAGAGATGAGGTTGGTTGTCATGATTATGAAGGCAGTGTGTTACTTTTCATTGTTAGATGTGGAGGGTGGGAGTTTCCCACAAGCAATGATGGGCGTTCTATATGACATGATGGATGATAGGACCTATTTTTCTTGGGCACTGACATTCTTGGTGCAATTATACAGAGAGCTATGGGCCTATGGGAGGCTATAGAGGTTTAGTTTGTGATGTACCTTCCTTATTCAATGTTGGGCATACGAGCATATCGTATGTGTGTGTCTAGTTGGTTTTCTTAGGCCTAATGCATTCGATGTGGGCTTGGTTTGAGTTGGTTATAGGCATTGGGTTCCTATTAGGGGGGAGCATAGGGTTGCTAGGGCTACACACAATGTATCATATTACAGGTGTGTACTAGAGGCATTGTCAGGGGTTGACATAATTTGGAGTCCATAAGTTGGATTCCATTCATATAGGAACATGGTCGTGGATTTAGATGAGTTACAACTACTCAGATTGATAGAGGGACATTTTACTAGCGAGCATGAGATGGTACCCATTAACAGGGTCAGATGGCAGTTTGGGCTACCCCAGGATGTGCCTCCACCATTCCCACAGTACAGAAGAGATGACATGGAGAGGCATGTTCCTCTACCACAACCTGCGGTGCCAACAGGGCAGCAGGAACAAGTGGTGGACTAGCGGATTGATGATGCCTGGGTTAGGGACATATATAGGTAGTGGTGGGTGGCGTAGCTATGGGAAACACCACCAAGGCCAGGGCATCTTGACCTAGCCACTATTACATTTTAGCGGGACACCTTACAGGGGAAGGTAGCCACCCTTTTAACACAATTAGGAATATTATAGAGGTAACTTACAGGTTCAGAGGCTCAGGTTGCCATGTTACAGGTATAGGTGGTAGCCCTGCAGGCCCAAGTTACACAGGTATAGGTGCCTACATAGGGTGGGGATGGTGATGGGGGATAGGTTGCCACCTTAGAGGTGCACATACCAGGGTTACAGGGCTAGTTGGCCATTGCATAGGCTCAGATTATCATGTTACAGGCCCAGATCACATCGCATGCACCATCACAGGCCCTAGGATAGGGTCCAATATTACAGGCAGTAGCGGGACACTGTCCCATGGTGTAGGGAGGAGGGAAGAGTTCACAGGGAAAAGGGTCGAGGCCATCAGTAGCAAGACAAAGTTCACAGGTTATTGTGAGACCTATGGCACCACCACAAAAAATGATGATGGCGAGATTCAGGGATGCCTTGAATGAGGCTAGATATTACTAGGATCACTTGATGAATTTCGGGATAGATGTCCCCTCTTATGTAAAGTATAGAGAACAACGGGCCTCAAGTGAGAGGATGAGATCCCGCATGCATAGTGTAGAGAGTACAGGGGGCCGACGAGCCCCAAGATAGGGTCAGCGTAAGGCCACTAGTTCAGGGAGGCCTAACCTAGCTGCAAGCCAGGAAGAGGCTAGACTGAGACCCACAAAGGGTGGAGAGATGTTGTCAGGGTGCTGGGATGGAGGAGAGGAGGAGGAGATAGATGAGAACGACATGGACATCAGATGGGCCAATGATTGATGTCTCTTTATATCATCATTTTGATTATTTTTTAATATATACCAGTCTGTGTGCTAATGATAGTGAGGCTATACATGAGATTTTTTGTGAGTTGATCATATACCAGCTTGCGTGCCGAATATAGGAAGGTTGTATACGAGATTTTTTGTGATTTGATCATATACTGACCTATGTGCTGAAGATGGTGAGGATATATATAAGAGTTTTTAGATACTTATATTATTTTGTATCAGTGTATATTTGATGGATACACAGACTTGCATAGTGATATATATGATGATATTTATGGGATGAGTGATGTACTTATGTTTTTAAATTTCTATTTTTATTTGTGTATGGATGGAAAATAGGTGGATTAGGCATGGTGGAGTCAATTCGGTTAGGCATGATGGATTCAGGTTGGTTTAGGCATGATGGAGTCAGGTCATTTAGGCATGATGGAGTCAGGTCATTTACGCATGATGGAGTCAAGTTGGTTCAAGCATGGTGGAGTCAGGTTGGTTTAGGCATGATGGAGTTAGGTCAGTTCAGGCATGGTGGAGTTAGTTTAGTTTAGGCATGATGGAGTTAGGTCAGTTTAGGCATGGTGGGGTTAGGTTAGTTAGGCATGGTGGAGTCTTGTTTTTAGTTTTGATTTAATTTCCAAGTTATTAGTAACATGGGAAACAAAAGATGAGTTTATGGTGTAGATTTCCAAAATTTGTGATATCATGGAAATGTGAAATGATTGACTGGATGTTTTGATGATGTGATAAAATGGTAGGTATGTGTGTTTTTTGATTGTTTAACCTCCAAGTTTTGAGAAAAATGGAAACTATGTAAGATAGAATATTAAGAGAAAAGTGGAGGAAAATGGGTTAGGGTAAAGGGTGGCCAAGCTAACCTCCAACGGTCCCATGCCCTCGAAGTGATACCTACATAGCCCCAATGAAAAGGGGCCTTAGGCCGATGTAGTTCTCCCATAAGCTAGGGAAGAATATGATGGGGTAGAGGAATGGGTTGGTAGGTTTCAGGTATGATTGAGTCTAGGTCATAGGCATGATTGATTCTAGCTCATAAACATGGTTAAGTCTAGGTCATAGGCATGGTTGAGTCTTAAGTGAAAGTGGAAATATTTAAAATGTAGATATCAATGGTTTGGTCTTGTATAGGGTAATCAATAAGTAATGGAGAAGCTGAATGGTAAGAGGTGACAAAAGGAGCCACCAAATTGATAAGAACCATAATGATTCTTCCATACTAGAGATTGGCTTATGAACATAAAACCCTAAAGATGTTGCATGTTTGACTATACTAAGGTTGAAGAAAGTCACATGATCATGAAATGTCTTGTTTGTGGAAAGTCCCTTGAGAAGATAAAAAATTAGGGTGAAAAGGCAGTGAGGTGAAAATGGGTGGTTTAGCATAACTTAGTGTATGATGGTATGTGTACCTGACAAAGAAACCCATGATCAAAAATAGTCAAGCCCATGATGAAAAAGTTATCATTTTATCCTTTTGTTTGTGTGTGATAGACTGATCAATGTGGAAAGTCTATGTGGGATGAGTATATTATCTCCTTGAGGTCTTCGTGAAGCTAATCAATGTGGGAAGCTTCTAAAATTTGTTTTACTATGCAAGAATAGTTCTCTTTTGATGAGAGACTAAGTACAATATGGATAGCTTTCTATAACTATTTTTTGAGGGAGCAGTCTATTTATAGCGGTCAGATGGAGAGAAGAGATATCCCTTTTGAGGAAGTCATATTTTTTTTGGAAGTTTTACTCCAAGAGTTGAATCCCATTTTTATTTTGTATGTTTAAGTCATGGACAAGACTATAGATGAATATTAGGTTCTTGTTTAGAAGACAAAACCATAGCACACAAAGGTTAACTATGAAAGAGATGGTTTCAAGTGATGAATGACCATGAGATTCCATCTTTGAAAAAGATGAAATGTATCCATGAGAATCATGCCAAGAGTAGATCCATGGTACTCATATTGAAGATAATGTTGAAAGGTGATGGGTAATCACATGATTCGTGTTTAGTCGTTGATCCTCAAAACATGTAACATGGAAGGCAAATGGCACTCAATGGATGAGCGGTCTATAGAAAGAAGGTGATATAGGATTGAATTTAACAATATAACAGTTGAAGATGCAAGGAATTTAGGGGTTTAGGTTTTGGTTTACCTTCGAGTGAAGAAAAATGATAAGAACTTGATCCATAAGTATGGGTAACGATATAGGTTCCAAGCCAATTAAGAGCAAGTTTTCCGCATTTAATTTTTTCTTCTTTGGTTACATGTTTATTTTCCTTTAGGACGAGGTCACTGACTTGGAAGGTTCATTCGTGGACACATTTATCATAGGAATGTTTGATACATTTTTGGTAGATTTGGAGATGATAAAGAGCATTGAGATGATGTTCATCTAACAACTCAAGTTGTGCTAAACAATCTTGGTGAAAACCATTGTCGTTAAGCATGTTTTGTATTACGATGTAGAAAGATGGAATATGGACTTTGAGAGGTAAGAAACCTCAGTATCGTAGACCCGAGAGAAAGGTGTGACAACAGTTGAAGTGTGAACACTGGTGTGGTAAGCCCATAAGGAGAAAGGGATGTACATATGCCAATCCTTTCTAGTATCATCAACTACTTTCATAAGAATTTTTTTTAAGGATTTATTGGTTGATTCTTTTTGGCCATTTGTTTTTGGGTAGTAAGGAGAAGAGAAACTGAGTTGAATGCCAAAAACATCACAAATATTTCCTAGGGTTTTGTTTTTGAATTGTTTTCCATTATCTGATGAGGCAGTGAGGAACACCAAAGCGACAAATGATGTGATGCTTGATGAATTCACAAATTTTCACAGCTTTTGTAGAAATGAGGGGAATGACTTCTACCCATTTAGTGTAGTATTCAGTAGCGGTTATAATCCATTGATGGTGTTGTGAAGAATGAGGATTGATCTCTCCAAAAATATCCAAACCCCATTGAGAGAAAGGTCAAAGGTCTCGTGTGACCTGTAAGGCATGACTAGGTGTGTGATGAATATTAGCATGTTGCTGGCATTTCACACAAAATTTGACATAGTCATAACAGTCATGGTTTTAGGCTGGCCAATAATAACCTAGGAGAAGAATGCATTTAGCGAAAGCTAAGCCACTAAAGTGACCTCCACAAATTCCATCGTGAACTTCCTTGATGGTGTAGGGAATTTCAGAACTTGTAAGGCATCATAAGAGAATACCGCAAAGCCACATTTATAAAGAAGACCTCCCATGATGACATAGCGAGAGACAAATTTAAGAAAGGTGCGTTGTCCATTATGAGTGAGATCGGGAGGTAGAGTGGAAAGGGAAAGGTAGTCTGCAAAGTGCTTATACCAAAGGTCACGTGGGTCAGGTGCAATAGTTCCGATGGAGTTGACATCTCGAGATAAATAAAAAGGTGATTGTAACAGTTGTATTGTGAAAAATATTTTGGAGTCAGAAGATGTAGGAATTGAGAAGCTAGGAAGGAGATGGTATCCACAAATTTATTAGTAGAACATGGGGTGGTTCAAATTTCGTAATGGTCAAAGGTAGTCAAAATCATGTCAATATGATGCTTTTACTTTTGGCATATTTTGTTACGAAAATGGTTTGTACCATTGATTTGGTTTATATCCAGTTGGGAATCACCAAATATATTAATGGATTTAACATCTAGGGTGATGGCAGTTTGAAAGCCTAATACGAGTGCTTCATATTCGGTGATGTTATTAATACAATAAAAATCTAGTTTGAAAGACAAAGGCATAGGTTCACCATCAAGAGGAATGAGGATAACACATGCACCACCCCCACACTGGCATTTGAAACCATAAAATAATAAGGTCATTTGGTAAATGATATCTTCTAAAGAGAGGGTAACAATGGATTCGTTTGGGAAATCGAAGTTAGAGGATTTCTTTCCGGACAGAGGTGCGTCTACCAGTTGGTCAGTGATGGTTTGGCCCTTGATAGATTTTTGGTGGATAAATTCAAGATCAAGGTTTGCAAGAAGCATGAGCCAATGTGTAGCAAGTTGATGTTATTAGGGTTTGGCGTACATGTAAAGTAAGGGCTTAGTGTTAGTGATAAAAAAGTTTTTGTGGTTGAGTAGGTAATGACGAAGTTTAGTGACGATAAAAAATAAGGCTAAGCAACATTTTTTCAGCATGGGTATACCTAGTTTCGTAGTCTAAAAGGGTATGAATGATGAAATAAACTGCTTGCTCCTTGTGTTACTTTTTGTGATGAGCGAGCATGACACCTAAGGAGTGGTCAGTAGTAAAAATTTATAGGTAAAAGGGTTAGTCATCTTTAGGGGGAATGAGCACCGATAGTTGAAGAAGGTATTATTTTAAGGCATCAAAGGCTTTGTGGAATTCATCATCCCATTTGAAGGAGACATTATTTTTGAGGAGATGATGAAATGGTTGACAGCGGTCGAAAAGTTACAAAATAAAATGACGAATAGATTACAACTTACCTTGTAAACTTGAAAGTTGACAGAGATTAGTAGGTGAAGGAATTTTGAGAATAGCCTTTACTTTAGCAGGATTGACTATTATTCCACGCAAAGAAATGATGAAACCAAGGAGCTTTCCTGAGAGCACAGTGAAGACACACTTCTTAGGTTGAAGGTGAACACAATACTTGATGAGGTGTTCAAAGATGTCCTTAAGGACTATAAGGTGTTCAGCTCAACATTTAGATTTTAGAAAGAAGATAATCTACGTAATCTTCCAGTATGTGATGCATTATGTCATGGAATATATAAGTCATGGCTCATTGATATGTAGCACCAACGTTTTTTAAGGCCAAAAGGCATGACTCAATAGCAAAAGTTCCCCCAAGGAGTGATGAAGGTAGTTTTGTGTTGATCTTCTGGAGTGAGTAATATTTGATTATAACTCGAGAAATCATCCATGAGTGAGAACATCTCATGGCCAGTAGTGAGATCAACCAGTTGGTCAATGCCTGGTAGAGGAAATTTGTCTTTGGGGATAGCTAATTTAAGTTCATAGAAATCCATGCAAATACGGAGTCCCCTTATTGCTTTTGTGATAGGAATGATATTAGAAATCCATTGGGGATAGTTAATGGGTAGGATGAAGGAAACTGAGAGAAGGCGTTGATTCTATTCTTTGCTAAGAAGGGAAATGCGAGGATGCATTTTCTAAAGCTTTTGTTTTAAAAGTTTGGTGTTAGGAATGGTTACGATATTCTGGACCACAATATTTGGATCAATACCAGGCATATCAGCATATGACCTAATGAAAACATTGTTATGGTCCCAGAGGAAAGAAGTAAAACCTTCATGTTTAGTAACATATAAATATTGGCCTATCTTTAGAATGTGCGGGTTGTACTAAGTGTTAATGTTGATTTCGATAGTCAATTTGTTCAACATGGTTTGTATCTCAGAAGGAAATGACTAGTGAATATAAAAATCTTCCGCACCAAGGTAGGTGAGGATATAATCATCATCCTAACATTAAACAACATTAATAGAAGGTGTATCTTCATTGATCATGTTAGGATATAGGAAGAGAAAAGAATAAGGAGCCTCAAAATTGCGTTGATAAGTCAGAGGTCCTAGGGAAATTGTGTTCACAAAAAAGAAACATAGGAGGAATGGATTCGAGATCTATGGACTTCGTGGGTGAAGTTGGTGATGTTGGTAAATGGGGTGGAGAAGGTTTTTTGTCCTCAATGAGGTAAATGCGGGACTTCTTAGAAGATGGAGCATAAAATCCAATGTCACTGTGATCTTTATGTTTAGGGGTGGTACATGGAATGAAAGTATGGCAACCTTGTTTGTAAAAAATGAAGCTAAAGCCTTTACATGTGCAACGGTGAAGGAAAGTATGGGAAAAGTGTGGTTAGTGAGACATTGGAGGTTAGATGAACATGATAATGTTTGGAATGGATGTTTAGGTGAATAGGTGGTAGTATCAAGTCCCCCATATGTTAAGTTAGTGCAAAGGTGGGGAGGACCATAAGGAAAAACCTCTCTTGTGTGATAGTCATAACGAGGATGTTGGCATAGGTTTTTATATTCTTACAGAGTGATAAATGTGTTGATATTGTAGAGGCAGTACTCCCCTAGAGTGAGGTGTCAAAAAATACCTTCTAAGGGATCGGTAGTAGAGATGTGGGTAGCGGGGATAGACAAATCACTAGATGATTGGGCAGGAGGGGTATCACTCTGTTGGGAAGTAGATGAGTTTGTTGTTGAAGTTGTGGCAGTAGTACAAATAGGAGATTTAGGTGTGGGAGAGGTGGCGGTAGTATTGGTTGATGGGGCTGTGGGTGAAGAAAAAGTGGGGGTAGTGGTAGATTCCTTAACTAGTACAAGGACATCATTTGGTTGGTACAACATGTTACAGGTTTTTAATGGTGACGGGTTAGCTAGGATAGTATAGTTATGCCCTTCATGTTTGCATTTTACACAATGGTGTAAATTTGAAGGGACATAACCCATGACATGAATCCAAGGCTGGCAAGGAAATAGGTTATACTGAAACTCCTGCTTTAAGACGTAGATTAATTCTGGGACAGTGCGAGGGCCTACATGAATGTGAAGAATAATAGTGCCAAGGGTGAAAGTGATGACATCATTGAAGGAGTGCAACATCACTAGGTTATTATACATACAATTTGAAGGGATGTGCATTTGATTGTATTTGTGGGAGAAGATAATGCTGATGCTAGCACCACCATCAATCATAACACATCGTACGCATATGTTATTGATATAGACAGAGATGAAAAGGGTGGGATGAGGGTCATTTGATTGGAGAGGTACAATATCCTCATTAGAGAAACTGAGGGCAGCTACTTGATGAGTGGATGTGGGGGTAGAAGAAGGAGATGATTTGGTAAGTGAGGCCATGGGATGAGGGGTGAGAATGGAGGTTACTGGTGTGGGGTTGTTAGGTAAAATCTTGATGGATTACAAAACCTCCATAAGGGATCATCTATGAGATGTAGAAGTTTAGACAAGATTGTACAAGGACATTTCTAGAGGGGATTGGTGTAATTTTTTTATCATTATATGATGGGTGACCCCATTAGAAATAGGGTATGTGAGTCCTTGAATGGTGATTTTGGGTGCAGGTGCAGATGGTATATTGGGCACGAGGTTGGTTGATGGGCTAGTATCCTTTTATTTTCTTTTTTCCTTTTGGGCATGAGTGGCAACTTGGACCATGTTAATCTGAGGGAAGGTGGTAGATGGAGAAGGTATGTCATGAGTAGTGTAATGGCATGATGGGAAAAAACCTAATGGGGAGGAAGATCCTTGTGAAATGAGTAGGGAACACTGGCATTTAGGTGATGATTTTGGAAAACTCTCTGATGTGGGAAATGTTGATCTTGAATTTTGGAGGTGGATAAAAGGGTTGTTGAGGTGGTGATGCAGGTCGCTGAAGAAGTAAGGGACAATGGTGTGTGGTGATAGGTGAAGGTGGAACAAGGTCCTCATTGAGAATATCATCATCATCAAAATTTTCTTCAGGAGGACATAATTGGAGGAGAATGGTTTTGAGAGCTTTACAACCTTCTACATCATGTCCTAGCACACGATGATAGGCATAAATATTAGTTTCATCAAACCCTTTTGGTTTGGGTTTGAGGGGATCAAAAGATTGAAGTGGTGGTAATGTGATGACGAAAGTCTCTAAGAGGATGGTTAGAATGTTGACGTAGGACCATGCCAATGGATCACAATGGGAAGTGAGTGTGGGTTTGGTTAAAGGTGTAGATGATCATGAGGGAAGAGGCATTATAGGAGAGGGAATGGGTTAGACTACTGGTTTGGTAGGTGGTATTGTCTTTGATGGCATCCACTTGGGTAAAGGTGTGATAGAAGAGCTAGCAATGGAAGGTTTTGTCTATTTAACTACCTTATTGGAGGGTAGTGTGTTCTTGTATTTGGATTGTACCTTTTTGGGTAAAGGTGACATGGGATTAGGTGATGCAGAAGGGAAAGAAGATGGTGGAAGAGGATGGCTTACCCATGGGGACAATAGATTTGTGGTAGAACTGATTCGTAGAGGTTGAGTGGATGGTTATGGTTGAAGTCGTACAGGAAAAGTTGGGGTTATAGTAACTGGAAGAGGTATAGGTGGTAAGAAATGTACGTATGGGGGCAAGGGTATTTATTTTATAGGTAAATGAGGTGTAACAAAGGATCGTGATGAAGCAGTAGGTTGCTTAGATTTTGATTGTCTTTGGGTAGGAGGCTGCTTGGCCAGGGTTGATGGGTGAGGTCCTAGGATGGACGGAAGGGGTGAAGGGGAAAAAGGTGTGGTAGGTGAGACTGGTGTATGAGGCCTAGAGGGTTAGGTTTTCCTCCTAGGTGGAGGAATAATTTTGGTGTGGGTTTGGGAAGATATGGCTAAATCTAATTTGATAGATGGATGAGTAAGGCTTGATGTCACCATAACACCCAAGGTAGTGATCGGTCTTGATACAGACAAATAAATAGGTGCGGCTAGGTTATTAGGCATTGCAATGGTTTTAGTTGTTGATAATAGTTCAGATGTAGGTAGAGGTGATGAAGAAGAAATTGTTTCGATGGGCATGGTTAGGGTCGATTTGATTGTTGGAAATACCTTTGGATAGATCATGGAGGTATCTTCAGGAAACATTTACATTTGAGTTGAAAATGGGAGCCGAAGACGTCCCCAGAGAAGGGAATTATCAATGTAGTCAAGCGATCATCCAGTCATGAAAATGGGAATGTTATAAGAGGAGATGCAATTGGTTTAGTGGAAATCCCTATAAAATATGTCTGGGAGATAGGGAATTGATTATCTTTGGACTTTGTGGGTAAAAGAGCCAATATTAATTCAACAAGATCCTGGAATGCTGAGGGAAAATTGTCCCCAACAGGTAGTGGCATATATGAAGAATCTCCCATAGGTTAGAGAGATGTTAGGTGGAGTGAGATAGATTTATCTTTTAGTGGATTAGAAGGCAATGAAGATTCTCTTATGTGCGGGAGAGTTAATACTATTGATTGTTTAATAGGTTTTGAGGTAAATGGTGAAATGGCATCAATAGAAATCATGGATTCCCCTATGAGTGAATGAGGAGATGAAGGGGAATCCTCTCAGGGTGAAGGAGTGCAAGAGATATGCTCCTTTGTGGGTAGAGGAGCTCATGCCAAAATTTCCTCGATAGACGAAATAGGTGGAATTTGAGGAATGGTCAGTACGATATCAAAAATAGTGTGGACTTCACAGACATTGTTGTCATTGGTTAAAGCTACACTATTTTGATTAGATGATGGTGTACGATTAGGGAAATACTTCTTAAAGATGTGTAAATTTTTTATTTTCTGGCACGTTTGGGTTGTCCATGATGAGATCTCCATTATCTATCATTTCTTGAACAATGTTATTGAAAGTTATGCAATTTCCATCGTTGTGGACTTTAACGCAATGATAATTACAATAGTCATTTTCCTTAAACCATGTAGGCATAGGGTGAGCGGGATCGAAACTAGTATGAGGTTTTATGGGGGGAAGTGCAATGGATCTAACTTTAAGAATATTTTCCAATACTGAAGAATAAGGCTCTCCAATTGAAGTGTACTTTCATTGTTCCCACCAGAATTGAAAAGTCTGAACAAGGGAAAGATTGGAGGAAGGTTTGGCTTGATTAGAGGGATGAGATGGACCAGCTTTGAGAACTACCACATTGGAAGATCCTTTGGCCTTTGAATAATTATTTTGGGGTTTTGAAGATAAAGAATAATCATTTGATTTGAACAGGGCATTCTTGTTTCGTAATTGTATTTTCTTTTCTTCAATGGCATAGATTTCCAACTTCCGTGCCATGGTAAATGCTTCGTTGAAGTTATGGAAGGTTTGTACCTAAATATTTGGTGATATGTGTCTATCAAAATCTCTAGTGAATAACTTGATGAGTTCAACTTGAGGTAACTGGAACATTAACTAGTTGATAAAATTTTCCAGCGAGCAATGAAATCTGTAATAGATTCGTTAACATACTATCATGTCAAATATAGGTTGGTCATGATGACTTTTTTTACTACATTGATCAAGAAGTGGTCCCGGAATGCTTGAGACACTTCATTAAAGGAGTACTTGGAGTTTCTAGTTAAACTGATGTACCAATCTAAGACGGGTCCTGTTAGGAACATGAGAAATGTTTGTCGGTAAAGCATCGTCACGGGCAATTAGGTAGCACCCATGTTTGAATGACCGAAAGTCTTGTTATGGGTCCACTTTACTGTTGAAATAGTTGCACTTCGGCATTTCCCAATGCACAAGGTATGGGAGAATAAGAATAGATGGATGGATAGGCTCATTATAGATTTCATCATAGGTTAAGGATTTATGAGATCTGGAAACTCGTTCTTCTAGTGTCTGCATATTTTCCATCATCATCCTAGTGAGGTCATTGGTGAGTTATGAGGAATGGGTGCCTCCTACATTGAAGGGAAGTTTATGATGGGTTATGATGTGGCTGGTATCCGAGTACATGGGGGTGTTGAATATGAAAACTACAAACGGGTGTTAGATATAGGTGAAATATACCCAAAATAAGTGATAGAAAGGATTGGGGGTGCTAGTGATGCATGTAAATAGGTGGGGTGGTCGTAACGACTCTTGTAGTAATTGGTTGTAAAGACTGTAGGATGAAAATGATGAGGTTTTATACCAGGGTGTGGGTTGCCAAAACTAGAGGTGGTTGTGATACAACTGGTATATATGAGGAAAAAGGGGTAGATGAGGCCATGTTCACGGTGGTTGGTGAAGGAATGGTTGACACCACGGGTGCAATAGACATCGTTGGGGCAGCAGTTATGGCAGAGGTGGGACCTAACTAAGAGACCACAGGGGGTAACGTGGATGAGGGAAGCACTGAGCTAGTGGTAGCTGATGTGGAAGTGGGGGTGAAGGTAGGAGGAATAGATATAGGCATGTTGTATACTAGATATCCTGAGGAGTCTTGGGTAGATGAGTGGGAAAGTTAGTATTGTAGGACCATGGGATTTTGATCAAGGAGTCTTGCGAACTCCTCGTCACCGGTAGAAATGGTGATAGGATGAGTTAGATCCATAGGTGACAGGATGGAAGGTGGTGATGGGCTAGGTGGGAGTGGCTGAAGACTAGCATGAAATATAAGGGTGTTAGCTTGGTTACGAGTCAACACCATGTGAATTAGTGTTTATCAGGTTAACTGTATTATGTAAATGACATAGAAAATAGTAGGAATGGAAAAGAATAGATACCGGTAGGTAGACTTGGTCAATGTTTCAATTAAAAATCAAAATAGGAAAACTGATGCCAGTTGACTTAAATAATGATGGTTTAAGGGGACCGATGATGGTTATAGTAACCAATACCAGTTACTATAGAAAACACTAGTTTGAGAAAATAAAGCAGAACTGATGAAAGATGAAATGGGGAAACTGAATGTGACAATGATATTAGAATGTTATGAATATGACGATGAAATGATGACTTAAAATAGAAAAGATACGGTGATGAAATCTATTTTGGGAAAAATAACCAAAAGGGCTAGTAACCGACACCAATTAGGTAAACTAATGATGGTCAGATGGGAACTAATGGCGGTCACTAGACTGGCACCGGTTGCTATGAAATCTAAAGAAGTGAAGAAAAATGTATTTCATGAATTAAATCAGATGAAGAAACAACCCATGAGACCTGAGGATGATAATATGAGGCCTTAACATACTCAGAGACAATCAAAATACTCTAACTATGATTGAAGAAACATAATCCTCACAACTCAAAACACAATTCAGGAAGAAATATAAGAAAAAAATGTAATCCTACGAGTGAACTTTATGTTATTTTAGCTTATTTTATTTGAGAATGACCTGTGAATTTAGAGCAAATTTGTTTAGTTGGGAAGGTTCCCTATGAAGAGGTAATCTAAAGGGGAGGTTTCAGGTTATGTTTTGGTGGGGTTGGTCCTTTCTCTGAGGTATGAATGGACAAAGAAACTAGTTGAGCACCCACTTTCAATCCTCTAATTGTGTGATCGTTGAAAACTTCTTCTAGGTAAAGTGTTATTTAAGAATATGTGTAAATTCAAATTTGTGCAGTTTGGAAAAGAGAGAGAAGAGAGAAAGTGATTTCTACAATTCAATTGTGTCAACCATCAGCTGGGCATGACTTCCAATGTATAGGTTGCCCTCAATTTTAAATGTGAGTTGATAATGCAGCATACAAGGATGAAATGTAACAAATTTTAGAGCCTGAATCAACAATTATATTCGATGTAGCAGATGATGAATAGGAGAGAGGATGATTTTTACTAATGTAAAAAGAAAGAAGAATGATTCCTTTTAAATGTACCAAAATAAATGTTTCATTTATTACCATAGTTGAAGATTTAGTGAATAAAAATTTAGAAAGGAAACACACAAGATGTAACCTATATGAATATAAAGAAACCCACAAATGAGGGTCCCACCGGGCATGCCAAAATGTTTTGCTGACAAGTTGCGTACGTATGAGAAAAATAGATAAGGTAAGGGTGAGGAGGATTACCTGTGATTTGAAGGTGGAAGGTAGAGTGTGCATGTTCTGACTTCTCAATCCATTGCTGATTGCGAGAACTTCCTTTTTGATAGGAGGAATTAGCTGAAGTGCAAGCCACAAGAGGAATATGAAACAATATATGTCAATGGACTACCTAGCATATGCTAGATCCAAGAAGTGTGATACTTCCTAGATGGTTGTCAATCCACAGTTTAATAAAATTTAATACAAGAAATAATGTAAGAAAATAACATCTTACTATAGTTGATATGATTTAGGTATCTCATTCAAATACAATAAGCAAATATAATCTAACATGTAAGGTTATGAACAGATCTAGAGGTTAGACAGGTAGCCAAGATGACTAGAACAAGTCACGATCAAGTTTTGGATGGTTTGGGCTATTTGGGTGAGGGTTATTAGGTTACTATTATAGGTAGAATTACCAGATACAGAGACCAACATCAGTCAGATATGACCAATTTCAGTTAAGAGGAAACCAATGAAGGTTTAGGTTAACCGACATTGGTAGGGTCGAACTGATATAAACTTAATCAAACTTGGTTTTGGATATTCTCTGTGATTCCATAGAGAATGGGAGAGTGAGGGTTCTAAAGAAGCTGGGAATGCTAAAATATGTTTGTAGTCAAGTATTGGGAGATGGGAGGTTGTAGGTAGTTAGGTGAATGGATTGACAGGAAGGTTGAAAATGATGGGATAAAAAGGAGACTCAAAGTTTCAAGCAAAGATAAAGAAATTGATCTAAATAAGTATGAAAAGATACAGCTCCAAATGTACTTAGTTGTATTTGTAGATTGGTGGTTAGATGAGGGTGGTGGTTGATCTATGCAAGTGGTGGTCAGTGTTACAGTAGTGTGTCTCAGAACATTACCGTGAGTGCTTAACCTTCATATTAGTATTTGTGCTGGTTTAGGATGTCTGGATGTGCGAGAGGGCTCTGGTTCATGCTTACATGTAGATATCTCTTTCTCAAACTCCAATAATTCTTCCAACCTATGGAACAAGGTAAACAAAGTGAATATATGGTAACCGACAATGGTTTCAATTAACCAGTGGCGGTTGAGGGTTAATCGACATCGGTTAAGGTGGGAAATCCTAGGTTACCAAAAAAGTATATCTTTGCTATCTTTTGACCAATTCTACCCATTGGTTTTGGGTCTAAAATGGTATTTTCCACGTAATTAAGTGGACATGTTGTTAGAGAAATAATAGGCATGTAGTGTTAGGGTTAGAACAAGTATCGGTTAGTTATGGTAAGTAGATATTGAGTCCTACTTATAAGGAAACATGTTAAGATTAGGTCCATGATGAGGTGTTTAGGTGATGTGGTGGGGTGAGGTGTCTAGGTGAGGTTAAAATTAGTTCAATTAAGTTAGTTAAATAATTAATATTGTGAGAATGGGTATTAATTCAATTGTAGGTAATTAAATTAATATACATGTGGGGTAAAGGGGGAGTGTGACCCAAATTTGGTAACTACAGCAAGACCTAATAACCTTAAAGAAAATGGAGGTTATTCATGTGATTCATATAACCACGCTACTAGGGTACATTACTCAAGCTTTGTGAGAAAGAGAGGTATTAGTACCACAAGTAATATCGATACAATGTCTAACGAAGTAACCAACACCTTTTCAAGATATAGGTAATTTTTGAACACTAAAGTACATCAAAGTATACTAGGGATTTTCTAATGATGTGGGCATTGTAGCATTATAATATGAACACTTAGATCATGTTTGTAAGAAACGATGATGTAAGTATCAAGAGTGTGTCGCGGTGATGTGAACAACATAAAAATTCTAAGGAGGATCTATGATCATTCAAGCCTAACTACAATGATAATGTGTCTCAATTTGAGTTTGAGACATAAGGCCTACTAGAACATGATGATGTACCATTCACACTTTCAACACTTCCATTCCACCCTTGCAACCTGGTCATGCAAGTAGACTACAAAAGTGGTGGACATGATTATTTCTAGTGGTATCCATGTGTGTTGTTTCTCTGTTATCCGAAATGGGAAACAATATAATAGGGTAAGTGAAAAAATTAAGTATAACTTTGGCAAAGTTTCACCTTACCTTAGGGTAAGTGAAAAACTAGGACAAAGTGACATGCCTTAGGTCTTGTGATGAATAAAACTTAGCTTCAAATTAAGTGAACTCTCACCTTGTTTAAATAACAAGGTTTTGACTCTAAGCAATTCATAATTTTGTTTGAGCTCTATAAAACATGATGGCTTGACAGGAAAAAGTGGGCTCTAATATGATATGGTTTTCCTAGGTGGTTCTCTCAACTAGGTATTAAAAACACCCTCTATGAGCTCAATTTACCAAGAAATTCACACTGACTAGCCTTGGAGTATCTCGACTTTACTTTAACCCCTTCAAATACGATGAGTAACGAGTGCGTTCACACGTATGTTTCACTAGTGTCACAATGGAGAATGTTCTGGTGCTAACTCACAAAATGTATTACTACTCAAGTGGGTAAGTGGAGCACTTCCTATTTTTGCCACAAGGTTCCCTCTTGCATGGACTACTTTGGGGTTCCTAGGACCACCCCCTTTGTTATAGCTTATGGCTTATGCCAAGGGGGCTATGTCCTAGTTTAAAGCAGATGGGGCATACCCTTATCATAACTTGCAAATCAAGTGTGTTGAGTATGGTGTATTTTTTATCTTTTGAGATTAATGTGGTTTTTTTCGCACACCGTTTGGAGACCTACAAGAAATGAGTTAGACTTTGTTTAGACTCCGATTCTTTTACATGCAATATTTTTTCCTTCAAAGAAAGATTAGAAATTTTCCAAGTGATCAAATCATCATATAAAGGAGATATAATGTTATTTTTTATTTCCCAAATCGTCTTAAGATGCAAGGAAAGAGCATACACAACAAAATAACTCACTAATCTTGAAAAAATGGAAAAAAATAAATCAAATTGCAAAAAGTAAGTTCTTGTTAACCAAGTTTGAAGTTCATTCCTTTAGAAAACTTAATTGATGTGCTTGTGAAAGCATGAAGAAGGATTCAAGTGTTTTGATTCCCAAGATCACCTAGAAGGTGTGAGGGAAGAGAATACGGGTTTCAAAACTTTAAAAATAACAATTCCACATTCATCAACTCAACTAAGTAAAGTTTAAACAAAACTACACTATTATCAAAGTAACCTACACAACCATTGGTTAGTATCAACAAAAACCTACAAAGTGTTTATAAAACTCCAAAAAATCAACCTCTGCAAGTGTTAAAACAAATCTTGATTTTAAATAGTAACTCTTGTGCACCCTTAATGACATGTGCATGCCTAAAATGACAAGTGTGTGGCTATGTGGAAAACACACTTAGCAATTATATCTACACGGATATAATGACACTTGTGTGCTATTCTAAGCATGTGTGTACCTCAAAAAATATATGTGCGTACAAGGTAAAAAGTTCGGTTAACACAGAGTTTAATAGAAACTTGTGTGTCTCGAGATACATATGCATGTGCATGCAAGCATGTGCACGCTGCTCATGACATATGCACGTATCTGGTTTAAATATTTGAAAGGGGATAAAAAATACAAGGTAACAAGTTTGTGGCTAGGAGGATGCATGTGTGTCCCTGTGAACATGTGTGTGTGTGTGTGCTGTCAAACAAGTCTGTGTGCGCCCCTCTAGAATACCTGCGCACGAGACTGAAAAACCATAAAAAGGGAAAGAAACAGAAATCTAGAATTACAAACAGGTTAGATTCTTGCCTTTTAATTCAATTTATAACATGAGGCCAATAAATTTTCATGAAAAAGGAAGATTTACTACTTTTAAGATTACCAAAACATTGAAACTACACTATTTATCCTTCAAAATGCATGAAAATGGTTAGAAATTGAAGTAAAAAGCTTGAAAAATAACTTCTAGAGACCATGGAGTAAGGTCCCACTAGGCGTGCTACCTGGTGCCCATTCCTTCTCCCTGGGGAATTTTTCTATTTTTTAGGTGATCTCCCCTATTCCAAACTTCTTCTAAAAATTCAAAAATCACTAATTTTTTTACAAAAACCATAATTTTCCAAAAAATTATCAAAAAATCCACAAAATTATAAACATTGAAAAATTGACATTTTACTAAATAGATGATACAAAACTAATATTTTTGTCACACACATGGTATTAATATTATATCATGCTTACATTTTCACATGTTTTAGAACCAAATGACTCACTGATCATTAGAATCTATTACCATTTACAAAGCTAGATTGCTTTCTTCGTATGTACTCTGGGGCACAACAAGTTTCCTGGTATTGTTTTGTAACGCACAATGCTTTCTCATCGAACCTTGTGTCCTCCATCATCTCTTCTCACATGTATCCTCTCTTGGGGTACCAATTTTAACCATTTTCATTTATAAAAAACATCTAGGAACTGAAGCTTGATAACAAAACATTTTTTGTAACTATCTTGAACGTTTTTGGTTTGAGTATGTGCATTTGCACTTATTTCCCTGTTAGATCAGCTTGTTTACTTCTCGTATTGCATTACATTCTATATGTTGCATGGAGTTAGCATTTTAGAAATGGATAATTATTTGTATTCTAGCTTTTCATGTCATTTTACACTTTTATCAAATGCTTATAATTTTGATAAGGACTGATGATGAAGATTTCTAGAAATGTGATGAAATAAATATTGTTTTACATGATACCAGATCATTGACAGTTCAATATCCCTTCCTCATTATTTTTCTTTTATCTCCCCTTTCTTCTTCCTTCTCTATTCTATTGTTTCAGTTCTTGCACCTTGTCCCTCCTCATTCTTATATTTGTTTCCTTCTTCTTTTCAATCGTCAATCGACCTCTTCTATCACCCCATCGACACTCGAGGGGGCATCCTTCACTCTACTTACTTTTCTTTGACCCCTATCAAAACTTTTACTTGTCTATACTTGTCTGCTATCTTTGAAGTGACATAGCTTATGCCACCCAAAAGAGGGGAAAATGTAGACACCTATAGATTGATGAAAGCAATATTATTACTAACATTACACTAACTATTATATTCCTTGCAAATTGATGAAACTTTGTCAATTAGTCTCTTTTCCCCTTTATTACCTCTTAAACTAACCATTATACATTGATTAAACCTCTTTTCTTGCAGTTGACTAATAAATCTTCTTATTATCTAAACTCTCACTTCCAATGCTTCCAAAATATATCAAAACCTCCTCGAGATACTCCCAGAAAGATACCTAAGCCTACTTGGGACCCTTAAATATTCCCATAAGATTAAATAGTATCTAAACCTAGTCAAATCTTTCTTTGACTTGCAAAAAGTGCTTTTTGGACTTAAAATTTTTCCCACATGCACCAAAATAATTCCACTCTTGGAATTGGAAAACTATAAATAGACCCCTCCTCCTCATCATTTCTAAGAACACTTCTCCTCTTCTAACATAAACTATAGGAAAATAGGATTTGAGTATTTATTCCATTGTTATTGAGCTATTATTGTACATTCCATTTTCCAACTAAAGCTTGAGTAAATGAGGGGAACCATATGGTCTTATAGCCATTAATGGTCATCACTCATTCTCAAAACCTTGAGCATCAAACAATCAAATTTTATTACTAGGATCTTTATAGGTTCATGTTTGAAGCATTAAAAGAGTAGAGAGTAGTATATACATGTTAGTTTGATGTTATTTCAAAGTTATAATGCATGCATAGAAGTAGCTCTTGTTTATCTCTTGTCTTGATGGTTCATAGTTGAGTTGGAAAAGCTTTGAGGTTTCTTTAGTGTTCTAGCCTCAATTTTATAGATTTTCTAATTTGTACACGATCACATTTTTGATTTTCTTGCATCCTTTTTGTTTCATCTTTTTATAGACCTTTTTCAAGTCCATGTTTTTCATAAGATCTAGATCAGATCCAGAGCTAGCTATAGGAGGACTTACAGGCTCATTTCTTTATATTTTCTTATCATCCAATCCTAGTCACCATTGAATGGCCCTCTGCACCCTTGGGTTGCCATCGAATTGTGCAGGTTTGGTTTATCTAACATTTATTTAGATCAGATTTGTACTTTATTTACATTTTTTATTTCATATTTTCTCTTATCTCACATTCTGCGTCATATCAAGTTTCACTACATCTAATTTATTAATATTTTATTTTATATTATCTTATCAAAATGAGGGTTGACATCCATTCTAGGAAGTTATTCTTCTTGGTACCAAATTTTTCAAGAAACCCTCCTATCTATCTACTAATATGCCTCATGTTTTAGTATTATTTGTTGTGAAAGTTACCTAGCTCACAATGAGGAGTTCATATTACACCTGTATCCGTCCATATCATCTCATGTTATAATAAACCCTTTCTTAATTGGAGTTACTTGTTTCCTTAATTACTATTTCACTAATCTGGACAAGAACGAAGAAACTTTGTTAAAAAAAATCATGGAAATTAAACTACAAATCATGGTTAAATCAATATCACGAGGTAAAATAGGCTAAAAGACACAGTATTGCATGATAATATAAGCTATAAGAAGGTAAAAAACAACTCCTTTATTGATCCAAGAGGTAAAACCAATACAAAAGATCACTTGTGATCCCTACTCTTCCACTCAAAACTTAGAATAAAGTCGAGAATTATGAACAGTAGTATAGATACCTATTTTACAATGAATTCCATGGAGTTTTATAGAGAGTGAGGAAGAAAAGAAGAGGAAAACAAACCAAACATGCAAGTATGAATCCAAAAAATAGATGAATAATGCAAGAATATGTATGAACTTGTTCTCTTCTACTCAAGAATAGGTCTTCCCATGCTCAGAATGTGATTATGCATGCCTAGAAATAGACTATTTTTGTCACTTGCATCTTCTTATTGTTTTTAGACCCCTTTGCATGATCTGAAAACTCTTCTTACATGAAAACCTACTAATATTAGCCTCTAAATGATAAAACGGAGTCTTGCTGGATGATCTTTCTAATTTTAGGATTTGCATGATCCAAATTTTGATTCTAGGAAAATAAATTAGATAAAAATAGCTTGTTTAGACGTTTTTGGCCTTGTTTTGTGATTTGGTCAGTCATGTTAGAAATTCAGAGCACATAACGAACTATGGAACATTCCCTGCGTTCTTCAATCGACTAAATTTACTGATTTAATGTATTAGGCATGATTTGGGTGGTGAATCGGTGTTTTGGTGGAATGAGGAAATTTTTTGTATGTTCTTTTCTTACTTGAATTAATTAATGCGGGCGATTGGTGAAGTGAGGTTACTCGGGCGTTGTTCAATTATTCCATGGTGGGGCTAATTATCCTCCTTAACTTCCATGTTCTTCTCTTTCAGCTATTGCAGTTGATTGGAGTACCCTAAGAAATCATGAATAGTTCCCTTTGTGTGAATAAACCTCGACATATATGCTTAGTATACTCTGTCGACATTTACGGTCAATCGGGAAATGATGGGAACTTTGACATTGTTTCAACTGTTCCATTCATGCCCTCATTATCTTCCTTGTACCAAGTCTTCCTTAGTCAACCAACGTGGATTTGCGGGGAAATAATGGTAAATTAGAACTATTCAGTATGTGCTTTTGTGGGACTGACTTGCTTTACCTCTTTACAGAGTTGACAGAGTTAGACGAAAAAACAGGAACAAGGGAACAATTCACATTGTTCCCTCCATATCAAACCTTTTGGATTTAATGTAATGGGTGGATATGGCAGGTGAGCAGAGAAGCTGTTGGTATCCAGATTTAATCTCCTTCACAACTTGAACAGCATCATGAATTTTCACAAGACACTCAAGGATAGATAGATGTTTTGTATGTCGTTTGTAGCCGGGGATCACACCTATCTTCTTGTTTGCATTCAAGAATTGAGGGAGTGGATAGCACCTTTATAAGGGTTTTGATCTAACCCTCACTATTTTAGGTTTTGCCTATCAACCAAGGTAAGAGAACCTATATTGCAGCCCCTATATGGTAAGGAGATGAAGATATCCTTGTGTTTTGTATATGATGTGGAGGAGGATTTGTGAAAAAATGATCAAATATCCATTATCCAAACTCAAAGGAGCTGTCACTACTAAATGATGGAAATGTCCTCAAAACAAAGCTAGAGCTGCTAAAGACATGATAAAACCCTGATCAATATTGTGCATCTTTGAGAAAGGATTGAATTCTTTTGTGGACACACAATGTAGATGCATGGGTATTGTAGGTAGGATGAGTTAGTTTAAAATGAAATTTTGATGAGAGATACTGGGACTAGAGTAGTTAGGATTCATCACCTTCTTTGGGAAACCTTGCAAAAGAATTACAACACCTAAACAACAGAGATATTTCAATGAATTTGAAGTGCTCTTTCAACTAGGATGTTTGCACATATGGATGCCCAAATCTGCACTATTCCATACAAACTTTGATAGCTTGCCACAAAGGCTTAAAGCAAAATATCAATAAATCATTCAAAACCCCTTGTTAGATCATGTCCTAAGGTACACCCAAAGGTTTATAAACACCCTCAATTTACAAGGAAGGTAAGATGAATTTAAATCTGTTTAACTCCCCTCAAATGAATGCTCTTCTGAATGGAAGATTGCAGATGCCTTCAAACCCTCTACAAGAAATGAGACCATGTATGACCAATAAAGATCCCAAACACAAGATTGCAACATGAGCATGAAACAAAAATTGAAAACATACTGAAATACAAGTGCATGTAATATTTTCCAGGAGATAAAACTAGTTAATCCAAGAATTTGATCAAATATATCAGCAAGGTAATGTTATTTAGACAATCTCAAAGCTTGTTGATGGATTTACAGCTGAAACCAACTCAACATGATGAACATTTTATGCAAACTAGAATCAAAATGGCTTTTAGGTAGTTTCTCAAAAAGGAAATGGACTTCTAGTTTTTTCCTGTGAAATTTCTTCTCTCTTTTTCCAAAATTATCAACAGACCTCTTTAAAATGTTTCCAAACTATATGATATATCCTATGCCAACTTGGATCCTTTCATCCCAAGTAAATAATATGCCAAATGGATCAAATTTGTTACAAAACCCTATCCATTTGATGAAAAATGATATAAAATTGTGAAACAGCTCGCCAAATGCCAGAGATGCACAGATATTTTAAAATATTACATGAACTCGGATCCTTATCCATCCCAAGGTCACGTTTTTGGCATTCCACCATGCCAACATGCATTTGCAATCATTTTTCACCTTTTTCCCTCACCATTTTTAACTTTGCAACTTTTCATTTTTACCTTTCACGTGTTTTTCACCGGCTGAGAAAAATATCTCATGAAAAACACTATAGAGCACCGAGTCAGCTCAAATAAATGATGCCATTGTGTTCAGAAGGCCGAAGGGATGCAGATTCATATAAAAGTTCATGTGTTTTGTTGCAAAAATGATGATTCCACACTTCTTGGAGCTCCAATGGCACCCAAAAAATGAAAATGCACAGCTGCCATTGATTAAAATCAACTTTAAATACCAACCTTCCACGTGGCAGATCCAAATCTTCTCTAAAAAGTGACAAAATTACCTTTTTTCCTTTACACAAGGTGGGACACATGTCCAAACATGATTGGGGCGGGCCCTCAATCCTTAAAAAGCATTTTAAACCCCTATTGAATTTTGGAAAATTTTGGAAAATTTTCTTGCAGGCCCCTGAATGTGCCACGTGTCCTCCTGTGGACCCTATTTGAAAATCGCGGGCCAAAATGACAAATTTTCTCCCAATTTTGAGAAAAGGAAAATTTTCTCAAAATGTTCCGCGCCCCCAAACGCCTATTGTTTCTCTACCATGTGTCAATCTCCCATTGGATGCGGAGCCGACTCATCAAGTTTTTCTGTGGGTTTATTTTTCACTTTGAGAGTTTTCACTAAAATTTGGAAAATTTTCCATCTTTCCTTCGCGCTCTGAATTTCCATCAAAAGTCAGACACGTGTCCACTGTTCATTTGTGGCGGGACCTTGAATCAAAATTTTCCTTCTTACCTTTTGAAGTTAAAAAGCTTCAACTGCCTCCAAGCCTCCACCTCTCCATTTCATCCCGGTGAATACGTGTCACACTATGATTCACATGGAGATCTGGCTCAAAATGTTACTTTAAAATTTTGCCTCCAAAGGAAAAAATCCAAAAAAAAAAATGCATCACCCCACTTTTCCCTTACTCCCATGGACACGGGTCACCCCTCCATTGGGCGTGGGTCTTTGGGCCGAGTTGTAACTTTAACACTTTGAAGTTAAAAGACTTCGAAATTTTCAAAAATTCCGCCCATCCATGCTAACTTTCTTGGACACGTGTAGACTTCGTATTGGGTGCGGACGCCTGGGTAAATATTTTCCTTTTGCATTTTGAAACCAAAAACTTTCAAATTCTTCTAAGTTCCCACTATTCTAGTCGATCTCCCTGGACACGTGTCACCTTTCCAATGGTTGTGGGCTCATGGGCCAAATTTTTCCCTTGACACCTCGAGCCAAAAAACACCAAAATTTTCCAAGTCCTTGACCATCTACCTGGCCCTCCTGGACACGTGTCATCATGCCATTCATTGTAGGCCTTCAGGAAAAAATTTAATTTTGAGAATTTTTTCCAAAATGGAAGAAAAATTTCCTAAGTTACTTCTGCCACCCACCAATCCTTGACCAATCACATTAGGCCACGTAAGCACATCCCTGTAGCATTACGGGGCCGTGGGGAAAAATTTTCTTCCGACATCTTTGAGTCTCCAACAATAAAATTTTCCCAACTCCCACACTGTCTGTTTGATCTCCCTATGCCACGTGTCACCCTCCCATTGGGCGCGGGCCTTCGGGCAAACATTTAATTTTGAGAAATTTGCAAAAAATGAAGGCAAAATTTTTAAGTTACCTCCACCACTTGCTGCTCAACTTGTCCAATCGAATCATGCCATGTAGGCACACTAGGCAAATGCGGGGCCGCAGAGAAAATTATCCCTTCGCCAAAAATTGAAAATTTGGCAAGTTATAACATTTTTTCCAACCACACCCAGCCAATGAGAGCCTGCCATGTCAACATAGAATTTACAATGATAAATTTGACGGCCCGAGAACACGTCAAAAACGTGAAAAATTCAGGGAAAGCCCTCTAAATCAAATTTTCTGACAGGGAAGGTAGAATTCTTCATTTTAAACCAACTGAATCATCTCTTATCATCATTTGCGACCTTGGGATTGGATTTGGCAAAGGAGAAAATGGTACAACCTGTGAAAATGAATAAATCAGGGCACAAACGGGGGGGGGTAAACTTAAATTTTACTTCAATTTAGGGCAGAATAACAACAATGAGGGCATTTTCAAAGGTATTCAGTCGGAGAATGTGAACTGCAGACCATGAAATAAAAAAAATGAAATGTTTGTGAGCATATTCGTTCATGGAAAAACAAGGCACATTATGCAAACTCAATAATGGGACCAACAGAAGCAATGGAACATGAGAATGTTCTGAAAGGTTCCAATAATTCCAAACTTCATTGGCACCTTTGTTTTACAATCCAAATGGTAATGTGGGGAATATGAGGAACTTAGGAACCAATCTTCATGTTCCACCAAAGGCCGATCTTGTCGATTTTTCCCCTTTTTGCCCCATTTCTTCAAAAAAATTGACCAACGTTTTTCCAGTAAGACCCAGTTAAAGGGAAAAAAAGCTAGGACATGAAGCTTTGTCAAAAATTTCCCAAAATTTCCCCAAAAATGACTAATTTCTTTACAAGGATGGATTAACAAGAGAGGCAGGAATGTCTAGAACACTCAAATTTTCCCAATTACTTTAAAATTTTGGAATCCCCATGATTGATGACAACACCACAACTTCGTCAAAAAATTTCTATCAAGAAATCAAAATGGTATGGGGGTTGATTTTGATAACAATAGTTTTATGATGTATTCTATAAAATGGGCAATGAATCTAGAAGTGTTAAGCTATATATGTTGTGACCTAGTGGAAACATTGTATGGGATTGATAGGGTATCAAGGTTGTAAGTTCATCAATAAATATGTAAATAGGATAGTGCCAAAGTTAATGCCAAATTGACACTGTCATGTGCCATAGGACAAAAATTTGGTACTATAACTTCAATTAATTAAAAAAAGGGTAGAAGGGAAAACCAAAAAGATGACCAAAGTAATAAATAAACATAGTTCTAGAAGACTAGTAATGTACTACTATGAAATTGGAGAATATCCCAAAGCAATAGAAAAACATGGAGAATAGAGAGAAAACTAGGGAGGCAAGAGAAAACAGGAAAACGGGGAACCATATAAGTTAAATAGAGAAGAAGATGTATACGATAAGAGATAATAATTTATAAAATGTTGAAATTTACATGGAACACATCACTAGTCAAACAATACAAGAATCCACACACCAATAAGAGCCTCATGTGGACCAGTAATTAATTAATATATAAATATACTAGCACTATAGTAATTAAGTAGTCCACCAAAATTAATTATGTACAATATCCAATTGCTAGTATGTACTTTATTTCTGTTAACATATCAACAATTATTTCACTAAATTTGGTCATATTTTAGTGAATTTGGACTCCAGTATTACATGTTTTGGAATAAATCTATCACTGTTTTTGCCTATATTGCATTCCATTTTTGTCTATATTGGATTCTGTTATTACTATTTTTGGATTCCATTAGTAACAATATTGGATTCTAATATTGTCATTATTAGAATTATTTGAGTTCTAATTTCATTATTATTATATTTCAATTTTGCTATTATTGGATTCCAATTTCACTATTATTGAATTCCAATTTCGCTATTAATGGATTCCAATATTGCTATTATTGGATTCTAATTTTTCTGTTTTTATATTTTCATGTTAGCACTAAGTAGGGCTAGAATTTGCTAACTATTAAAGTCATGAGCCTGTTGGATTAATAAAAATAAATAATTAACAATATCTTCCTACAAAATCCTTAATGCAAGGTGAGCAGTCGTTAGCAATTATAAGTCATGAGCCCGTGGTATTGAATAAAAGTGAAAAAGTCTCGATGTAAGGTTAGCTTCCGCTAACTATTATAAGTCATGATCATGTTGTATTAAAAGAAAGTGCAAACTAATTATTATAAGTCATGATCCCGTTGTATTAAATGAAAAATAAAAAATAACAATAAATCCCTGCAGTAGAAAGTTTGAAGTGCAAACCGCGCACTTTCAAATGACGATCCTTGAATTGTTAAATTTGTGAGACTCATACTTTCAAAGTTACAAAAAATACAAGACTCACACTTTGAAAGTGTGAGCATACATTATCCAACCAGTGAGCCTTGCACATAAAACTTATTTGCAATCCCCACACTTTCAAAGTGAGAGCCTCGTACTCTAAAAGTGTGAAACCCACACTATCAAAGTGTGAGCCTCACACTCTAAAAGTGTGAACCTTACACTCTGAAAGTGTGATCCTCGCACGCTGAAAGAGTGAGACTCACACTTTGAAACTTCGAGGCTTAAACTTTCAGAATGTGAGGCTTAGACTTTCAGAGTGCGAGGTTCTCACTTTCAATGTTTGTTATGCTAAATTTAACACTAGCCTTAAATTCTAGTGGTGTTATTTTGATTTTTGGTGGAACTTACAATAAATTTATGTTCTCGCCTCATAATATATCTTGTAACAACTAAAGTATTTTTTTATTAGATTGTACACAACATTAAGTTTAGTATTTTTATTATTATAAACTATATCTCTGAGTAATCATTATAAGCAAATAATATAGTTGGGAGTTTATGTATATCAAAAATTCTCTTACTATGAAAATATAGTAGAATTTATGATTGTAAATTGTTCCATTCTCCATATAAACAATGAGTCACTTCCTCGAGCAAGAAAATGAAATAATCCTTTGAGACAATGAAAGTAAAATGTTTATAAGAAATGCATTCTTACACCCTTAGATATACAATGAACCAATATTTTATAGTTTACAACAATCAAAAGAATCAATTATGCCACAATTGCATTATCTATGAGTCAAGAAATTCCAACACCTGTTCCCCAATGTCGGTCCATGTGAATGAGCTACATTTTCATCACACCCCTTAATGTGGTATATAACTCTTTTCTTCTTTTTTTCTCACAAGTGTCCCTCTTGTAGCCCATAGCTTAGCCTGGTAAAAGTGTCAGGACCTTACAACTTCTAGTTATTGGCAACAACTTCCTTCAAGTCAGCAACTCTAGAAGAGTAATTGTGTAACTATATACATCAGATTTATCTTTAATTCTTGATGTTCTTGCATATCTTTGGGTCAATGTTACCAATGGTACCCATAACATAGGTAGAAGTGTTGTTTATGGCCGTGGGAACTTGGAAATGCTGAATTCTGACAAATGTGCCTCAAAATTATAATCCAAAATAATGTTAGAAGTCTTCACATCTGTGTGAACAATGTGTGGGTTATAGTCATAATGAATATATGACTATCCTTCTTTAGCACCATGATCAATATTTAGTGGAGTGCTCCAGTCTAGCTTAATCTTCTTTGATGATCCTATACAAAAATAAAAATTAATAAAACAATTGTTATATTTTCCAACAATCCACTTTAATATGAAGGTTAGAGATTGATTGAATGCTTTTATTTCTAAATATGAATTTACAATGTACATATCCATTTTTATTCATAACATAATCATTTTACACACCATGTAGGATGTCCCACGAACTCCCATTTACCTTGTAATCATAAAACAACAGGTTTCCAAGTGGAGAAAATGAATATCCATACAGAATCTCAAGATTATGATGCTTTATGCTTCCAACTATTTCCACATCAGTTTCAAATGCAGGCAAGCTTAATGGGTAGTGTTTGTACATTCTCTTTATAGCAATTGGCTTAGAATTCTTTAGATCACATTTACAAATAGTGCTTCTAGCACCATAGCCAATTACATATTTCTCGTTTAAATTTTTTGTGATTTTCATTATGTCATCATACATGTAAAGAGCCATGTTAATGTGTAGCATGACCAACCTTAGAGAACCTAAATGTAACAAATAAATGTGTCAATAAAGAAATTGTAATAAGATATTGATTTCTAATTTGTTGTATGATAATCTATACAATATGAAGTCATGCCTATTCATATTAGTTTTAATGCATTGCTCCATTTTTTTGTAGAGACTTTTTAAAATGTGTTTGGATGATTTGAATTATACACAACTATAATAGTAGTACTGAACCCAAACAGATGCAAACAATTTCCAATTTTGAGATGGATGTTGTTCATTTCTCTGGCCCACAATTTTGTTACACAACATCATACATATCCAAGTTTTCCAAATTTTTGATAACAATAGAAGAATGTCTCTAGAACTTTGTCTATTTAAAAGACAACTACTATTTCTTACATCAGTTAATTCCTAATATAAAAAAATATAAGAAAAAAAATTGAATTAGTCCATATAGAAAAGTTGTGCAACAAATTGACAACTTCAAACAAACCAATTTTAATAGTGATTAATTGTTTAAATTGCTTGAAGCAATGCATAACAAAAACTTAAATTAATGATTTATTTTTTATATAACTAAAGAAGGGTTGAAGGGTCCCTTTCCCTTTACAGTAAACATATAATGAGAGGATCAATCTATAAACCTGAACGACCCATCAATACTTTGTTGAAAAAATGGAAGGGCTTATGCCAAAAACCCAAGTGGTTGAGAATACAAAAAATCCAAACCAATAAGACAGACATCATGATTCGATAACAATGGAATTGGATACACTATAAAACAACCAAAACATAGATACATACTGATCGATTTTATAAGTACTTATTTAACTAAATCAGATGACACATCCATAACCTCCACTTTACAAGGATGAGAACAATTTTTGCAGGAGGTTCCGAGAAAAGATGCTCTTTTCCACCAGTAGCCCAACTCTTTATCCAATCATACACCTCACGACCTTTCCTATAAATAAGATCCCAATGTGTCAATTCCTCATGCAGTGGATCAAACATATCATTGAGGTATGGAAAGTGGAGCGAACTAGGTCCCACCCTCAATCTCTCACCCCATTTGGAAACACTAAACATGAAACACATTAAGACGTCAAACCGTTTGTGTAACTCTCCAAAAATAGCCACATCGATCCAAATTTCTTGTATATATCAAGCTTGAACAAGGAAGTGCCATGATGCACTCGAGGTTTTATCCATTTCCACTTCTATGCCAACCCTATACAATGGCTTGATCTAGTGAAGACCCCGTCTCCAAAGCCCAATTCTTCGCCAGATGTATGATAAGAGGATGAAAAATGAATGTTGAAGCAACTTCCACATTTACCCTCGAACTTCCCTCCATAGAAATATGATCTTCTCCAAGAACTCCCTCAATAACAATCATGTCTTTTCCTGATTCAATCTAAAAAATGGATTTCAAACAATGACATGAAATTTTGGTATAAAATCCCATTTCACGAATCAATGAATAAAATTGCATGAAAGGAAACATTGGAAAGGCCATGAAAGACAAAATGAAATCCAGTGAAATAAACCTGAAAGGTGTGAAAATATGGGAGACTAGATTGGTAAATATATGGAGTGACTATGTTCTTGTATGCTTGTAATTTATACAAGCTTGCCAAGGGATTTAATATAAATCTTTATTGGAAAAGGTAGCAAGTCTGGCCAATCAACATATTTATTACCAATCTCATCTCAAAGTGCTTGGTTTGTCCTTCAATTTTCTATAAAATCCACCTATTTAGTAACCTTCCAATATATAAGATTTAAGGTCCAATCTATAATTAATGAAACAATAAAAGAGGAATTTTATTCACACAAGCTTTTTTACTGCAACCTTAGAAATAATATGAGAGTCACCTCCAATAATTAATTCATTACTACTCAAGTCATTAGTCATGGACCTACAATGTTCCAACACTTTAATTTATTGATTTATACATTTATTAATTACATAAATTCTAGTCATTAGTCATGTTATTAATTATGAGATTAGCCTTTGGAAGAAGGCCATTTTTTTTTCGTGGCTATCTTGCAAAAAACGCTTTGAGAATTGGAGAGAGGATGCCACACACATTTAGCACTTAGACCGAGATTTTTTTTTCCAAGTTCAAAATCCCTGCATCACCATGATCTTTAAAAAGTGAAATGTAAACCCATTTAACAATAGGTATTTTCTTGGTCTCATCGGTTCCTTTCCATACATAGGCCAACATAAGTTTGTTGATTTTACCAAACACACAATTAGGGATCCTCAGAATAGAAACAATATAAATGGAAATAAAAGAATAATATAAATGGAAATAAAAGAATAATATATTAGCAAGATTAGATCAATGCAATAGAAGTTTGTTATTTAATCCTACACGAGAATCATGTTAACCTTCACCCTGCGTATGTGATAGATCATTTAGGTCTATTTTGTTCGAAGGATGAATTTAAGAAAATATGTAAGACCAAGACAAATAGGATACTTCTTTAGGTTTAAATGATGTATATCTATTACGATGATCTAACCTTTCCATATTATGTGGTTATGTTTATTACCAGAAACTGTTGATCGTAGCAATACAAAAGCCTTAGCTTTCATTAACTAGTGGCACTTATCGGTTGCAATTTTTTTTGTTTATATGAAATAGATATGAAGTACATTTTATGCATAATATATCAAAAGAGGACTACGTAAGGCATTAGCATTCTCAACGGTATGTATTCAAGGACTTGGATCTGCTAGAGATACTCCATCGAATATAATATAATTACAAATAATGAGAAAAACATGTTAAGATTGCTTTTTGCATTGTTAAAATGGATCCGTCGACAATATAGAGGCTAGTGACCGATAGCCTTCTCATCCATGAATAATTGGTAAACATAAAACATGCGTTTCTCTTCACAGCCTTGGATCATTTATTCCTAAGCAAGATTTGTGTTCATCTTCATCCTAGATTTTTAGTTCCCTTTGTGTGAATAAACCCTGACATATATTCTTATTATACTCTGTCGACTATTACGATCGATCAGGGAATGATGGGAACTTTGACATTGTTTCAACAGTTCCATTCATGCCCTCATTATCTTCCTTGTACCAAGTCTTCCTTAGTCGACCAACATGGTTTTGAGGGGAACTAATGGTAAATTAGAACTATTTAGTATATGCTTTTGTGGGACTGACCTACCTTACCCCTTTACAGAGTTGACAGAGTTAGATGAAAAAATAGGAACAAGGGAACAATTCCCATTGTTCCCTCCATATCAAACCTTGTCGATTTAATGTAATGGGTGGATATGGCAGACAAGAAGAGAAGCAATGGAACAGAGAATGTTCCCAAAGGTTCTAATAATTCCCAACTTCATTGGCACCTTTGTTTTACAACCCAAATGGTAATGTGGGGAATATGAGGAACTTAGGAGCCAATCTTCATGTTCCTCCAAAGGCCGATCTTGTCGATTTTTCCCCTTTTTGCCCCATTTCTTCAAAAAAATTGACCAATATTTTTCCAGTAAGACTCAGTTAGAGGGAAAAAAATGTTAGGACATGAAGCTTTATCCGAAATTTCCCAAAATTTCCCCAAAAATGACTAATTTCTTTACAAGGATGGATTAGCAAGAGAGGGAGGAATGCCTGGAACACTCAAATTTTCCCATATAATCTAAAATTTTGGAATCCCCATGACTGAGGACAACACCATGACTTCGTCAAAAAAATTGTATCAACAAATCAAAATGGTTTGGGGGTTGATTTTGATAACAATAGTTTTAAGACGTATTCTATAAAATGGGCAATGAATCTAGAAGTGTTAAGCTATATACGTTGTGACCTAGTGGAAACATGGTATGGGATTGATAGGGTATCAAGTAGAAGGTTGTAAGTTCATTAATAAATATGTAAATAGAATAGTGTCAGAATTAATTCCAAATTGACATTGTCATGTGCCATAGGACCAAAATTTGGTACTATAAATTGAATTAATTAAAAAAAGGGTAGAAGGGAAAACCAAAAAGATAACCAAATTCATAAATCAACATAGTTCTAGAAGACTAGTAATGTACTACTATGAAATTGGAGAATATTCCAAAGCAATAGAAAAACATGGAGAATAGAGAGAAAACTAGGGAGGCAAGAGAAAACAGGAAAACGGGGAACCATATAAGTTAAATAGAGAAGAAGATGTATACGATAAGAGATAATAATTTATAAAATGTTGAAATTTACATGGAACACATCACTAGTCAAACAATACAAGAATCCACACACCAATAAGAGCGTCATGTGGACCAGTAATTAATTAATATATAAATATACTAGAATTATAGTAATTAACTAGTCCACCAAAATTAATTATGTACAATATCCAATTACTAGTATGTACTTTATTTCTTTTAACATATCAACACTTATTTCACTAAATTCGGACATATTCTAGTGAATTTCGACTCCAGTATTACATGTTTTGGAATAAATCTATCACTGTTTTTGCCTATATTGCATTCCATTTTTGTCTATATTGGACTCTGTTATTACTATTGTTGGATTCCATTAGTAACAATATTGGATTCCAATATTGTCATTATTATACGTATTTGAGTTCTAATTTCAGTATTATTAGATTTCAATTTTGCTATTATTGGATTCCAATTTCGCTATTATTGGATTCCAATTTCGCTATTAATGGATTCCAATATTGCTATTATTGGATTCCAATTTTTCTGTTTTTATATTTTCATGTTGGAACTAAGTAGGGCTAGAAGTTGCTAACTATTAAAGTCATGAGCCTATTGGATTAATAAAAATAAAAAATAACACTAACTTCCTACAAAATCCTTGATGTAAGGTGAGCGGTCGTTAACAGTTATAAGTCATGAGCCCGTGGTATTGAATGAAAGTGAAAAAGTTGCGATGTAAGGTTAGCTTCCGCTAACTACTATAAGTCGTTATCATGTTGTATTAAAAGAAAGTGCAAAATCCTCGATGTGAGGTTAGCAAGTGCTAATTATTATAAGTCATGATCCCATTGTATTAAATGAAACATAAAAACTAACAATAAATCCCTGCAATAGAAAGTTCAAAGTGCGAACCACGCACTTTCAAATGACGATCCTCAAATTGTTAAATTTGTGACACTCATACTTTCAAAGTTACAAAAAATATGAGACTCACACTTTGAAAGTGTGAGCACACATTATCCAAGTTGTGAGCCTTGCACATGAAACTTATTTATAAGCCCCACACTCTTAAATTGTAAGCTTCGTACTCTGAAAATAAAATCCCCACACTCTCAAAGTGTGAGCCTCATACTCTAAAAGTGTGAACCTCGCACTCTGAAAGTGTGATCCTTGCACGCTGAAAGAGAGAGACTCACACTTCGAAAGTGCGAGGCTCAGACTTTCAGAGTGCAAGGTTCTCACTTTCAATGTTTATTATGCTAAATTTAAAATAGCCTTAAATTCTAGTGGTGTTATTTTGATTTCTGGTGGAACTTACAATAAATTTATGTTCTCACCTCATAATATATCTTGTAACAACTAAAGTATTTTTTTATTAGATTGTACACAACATTAAGTTTAGTATTTTTATTATTATAAACTATATCTCTGAGTAATCATTATAAGCAAATAACATAGTTGTTAGTTTATGTATATCAAAAATTCTCTTACTATGAAAATATAGTAGAATTTATGCTTGTAAATTGTTCCATTCTCCATATAAATGATGAGTCACTTCCTCGAGCAAGAAAATGAAATAATCCTTTGACACAATGAAAGTAAAATGTTTATTAGAAACACAGTCTTACACCCTTAGAGATACATTGAACCAATATTTTATAGTTTACAACAATCAAAAGAATCAATTGTGCCACAATTGTATTCTCTATGAGTCAAGAAATTCCAACACCTTTTCCCCAATGTTGGTCCATGTGAATGAGCTACATTTTCATCACACTCCTTAATGTGGTATATAACTCTTTTCTTCTTTTTTTCCACAAGTGTCCCTCTTGTAGCCCATTATCTTAGCCTTGTAAAAGTGTCAGGCCCTTAAAGCTTCTAGTTATTGGCCACAACTTCCTTCAAGTCAACAACTCTAGAAGGGTAATTCTGTAACTATATGCATCAGATTTATCATTAAGTCTTGATCTTCTTGCATATCTTGGGTCAATGTAACCAATGGTACCCATAACATAGGTAGAGGTGTTATTTTTGGCTGAGGGAACCTGGAAATGCTGAATTATGAAAAATGTGCCTCAAAATTATAATCCAAAATAATGTTAGAAGTCTTCACATCTCTGTGAACATTGCGTGGGTTATAGTCATAATGAAGATATGACTATCCTTATTCAGGATGGTGAACAATATTTAGCTGAGTGTTCCAGTCTAGCTTAATCTTCTTTGATGATCCTATACAAAAATAAAAATTAATAAAATGCTTATTATATTTTCCAACAATCCACTTTAGTATGAAGGTTAGAGATTGATTAGATGCTTCTATTTCAAAATATGAATCTACAATGTACATATCCATTTTTATTCATAACATAATCATTGTACTCACCATGTAGGATGTCCCACGAACTCCTGTTTACCCTGTAATCATACAACAACAGGTTTCCAAGTGGAGAAAATTAATATCCATATAGACTCTTAAGATTATGATGCTTTATGCTTCCAACTATTTCCACTTCAGTTTTAAATGCAAGAAATCTTAGTGGGTAGCGTATGTACATTCTCTTTATAGAAATTGGCTTAGAATTGTTTAGATCACATTTACAAATAGTTTTTCTAGCACCATAGCCACTTACATATTTCTCGTTTAGATTTTTTGTGATTTTCATTATGTCTTCGTACATGTAAAGAGCCATGTTAATGTGTAGCATGACCAACCTTGGAGAACCTAAATGTAACAAATATATGTGTCAGTAAATAAATTGTAATAAGATATTGATTTCTAATTTGTTGTATGATAATCTATACATTACGAAGTCATGCCTATTCATATTATTTTTAACGCATTTCTCCGTTTTTTTGTAGAGCCTTTTTAAAATGTGTTTGGATGATTTGAATGATACACAACTATAATAGTAGTACTGAACCTAAACAGATGCAAACAATTTCCAATTTTGAGATGGATCTTGTTCATTTCTCTGGCCCACAATTTTGTTACACAATATCATACATATCCAAGTTTTCCAAATTTTTGATAACAATAGAACAATGTCTCTAGAACCTTGTCTATTTAAAAGACAACTACTATTTCTTACATCAGTTAATTCCTGATATAAAAAAAAAAATTGAATTAGTCCATATAGAAAAGTTGTGCAATAAATTGACAACTTCAAAAAAACCAATTTTAATAGCGATTAATCCTTTAAATTGCTTGGTGCAACGCATAACAAAAACTTAAATTAATGATTTATTTTTTATATAACTAAAGGAGGGTTGAAGGGTCCCTTTCCCTTTACAGTAAAGATATAACGAGAGGATCAATCTATAAACCCGAACGATCCATCAATACTTTGCTAAAAAAATGTAAGGGCCTATGCCAAAAACCCAAGTGGTTGAGAATACAAAAACTCCAGACCAATAACACAGACATGATGATTCGATAACAATGGAACTGGATACACTATAAAACAACCAAAACACATATACATACTAATGGATTTTATAAGTACTTATTTAACTAAATCAGATGACACATCCACAACCTCCACTTTACAATGATGAATTTTTTTTCTGCAGGCAGTTCTGAGAAAAGATGCTCTTTTCCAGCAGCAGCCCAACTCTTTATCCAATCATACATCTCACGACCTTTCCTGCAAATAAGATCCCAATGTGTCAATTCCTATTTCAATTGATCAAACATATCATCGAGGTCAAGAAAGTGGAGTGAACTAGGTCCCACCCTTGGTCTCTCACCCCATTTGGAAACACCAAACATGAAACACATTAAGATGTCAAACCATTTACCCAAATCTCCAAAAATATCCACATCCATCCAAATTTAATGTATATAACAAGCTTGAAAAAGGAAGGGCCATGATGCACTTGATGTTTTATTCATTTCCACTTTCATGCCAACCCTATATAATGGCTTGATCTAGTGAAGACCCATCGCCAAAGCCCAATTCTTCATCGGATGTATGATAAAAAGATGACAAATGATTTTTGAAGCAAATTCCAAATTTACCCTTGAAATTCCCTCTAGAGAAATATAATCTTCTCCAAGAAATCCCTCAATAGAAATCATGTATTTTTCTGATTCAATCCAAAAAATGGATTTCAAACAACGACATGAAATTTTGGTATAAAATCCCATTTCACGAACCAACGGAGAAAATTGCATGAAAGGAAACATTGGGAAGGCCATGACAGAAAAAATGAAATCCAATGAAATAAACCTAAAAGGTTTGAAAATATGGGAGATTGGATTGGTAAATATATGGAGTGACTACGCTCTTGTATGCTTGTAATTAATACAAGCTTGTTAAGGGATTTAATATAAACCTTTATTGGAAAAGGTAGCAAGTCTGGAAAATCAACATATTTATTACCAATCTCATCTCAAATTTCTTGGTTTGTCCCTTGATTTTTTATAAAATCCACCTATTTAGTAACCTTCCAATATATAAGATTTAAGGTCCAATCTATAATTAATGAAACAATAAAAAAGGAATTTTATTCACACAAGCTTTTTGATTGCGACGTTAGAAATAATATGAGAGTCACCTCCAATAATTAATTCAGTACTACTCAAGTCATTAGTAATGGACTAACAATGTTCCAACACTTTAATTTACTAATTTATACATTTATTAATTTACATAAATTCTAGTCATTAGTCATGTTCTTAAATATGAGATTAGCCTTTGGAAGAAGGCCATCTTTTTTTTCATGGCTATCTTGCAAAACACGCTTTGAGGATTGGAGAGAGGCTACCACACATATTTAGCACTTAGACCGAGATTTTTTTTCCAAGTTCAAAATTCCTGCATCACCATGATCTTTAAAAAGTGAAATGTCAACCCATTTAACAATAGGTATTTTCTTGGTCTCGTCGGTTCCTTTCCAGACATAGGCCAACAAAAGTTTGTTTATTTTACCAAACACACAGTTGGGGATCCTCAGAATAGAAACCATATAGATGGAAATAAAAGAATAGTATATCAGCAAGATTAGATCAATGCAATAGAAGTTTGTTATTTAATCCTTCGCGAGAATCATGTTAACCTTTTCCCTGCGTATGTGATAGATCATTTAGGTCTATTTTGTTTGAAGGATGAATTTAAGAAAATATGTACGGCCAAGACATATATGATACTTCTTCAGGTTTAAATGATGTACATCTATTACGATGATCTAACCATTCCATACTATGTGGTTATGTTTATTACCCGAAACTGTTGATCGTAGCAATAGAAAATCCTTCGCTTTCATTAACTAGTGGCGCTTATCAGTTACAATTTTTTTTGTTTATATGAAACATATATGAAGTAAATTTTATGCATAATATATCAAATGAGAACTACTTAAGGTGTCAACCTTCTCGACGGTATGTATTCAAGGACTTGGATCTACTAGAGATACTCCATCCAATTTAATATAATTACAAATAATGACAAAAAACCTTTTAAGATTGCTTTTTGCATTGTTAAAATGGATCCGTCGACAATATAGAGGCTAGCGGCTGATAGCCTTCTCATCCATGAATAATTGGTAAACATAAAACATGCATTTCTCTTCACAACCTTGGATCATTTATTCCTAAGCAAGATTCGTGTTCATCTTCGTCCTCGATTTTTAGTAAATTGTTAAGGACTATTTTGTTTAACAAGTTATTTCTTGAAATATGTAAGGCCAAGATGATCAGGATACGTCTTTAGGTATAAAATATGTACATCTATTATTATTCTCTAACTCTTATCTTTGTCACTAATGTAGACAGTGATTTTTATTAGGTCATTATTTTTAAAAAATAGAAACAGTAGAACCTAGTGAGTGCTAAGCCACTCCTTTAACTAAGTAATGTAACTTCGCAGTTGTTATATATTTTATTTGATACGAAATGAAATGAAAAATGACTTGTGACCTCATTTTATCCATTCATATGATCTATTTTTCAAGTCCTACGTTCTGTAAGTATTCAAGCTTAGCAGTAGCTAAACATTTTCTTTAATACAAACTTTTTTTATCTCTATTTTCACAATTAAGAAACAGTTTAGTCCAAAGGTCTCTAATATATTCTTTTCTCAAGAAAAAATAAACATTAAGCCAATAGCACTATATTCTCTAAGAATTCGAGGTTAGTAGTCGCTAAATATTTTCTTTAATATGAACTATTGTTTTATCTCTATTTTTGGAATTAATAAATTGTTTAGCCTTGAGGCCACTAATCTATTACTTTCTCAAAGACATCCATAGATTTCGGGAGTAAATTTTTTTCATATCTCGCATATTTATCATTGAAATGTATTATGAAAAATGCATAGCAACCGATAATATCTATTACTATGATCTGCTATTAGAGTGCTATGTTTGAAAAAAATTGTTTAGCCTAGTTTCCGCCATATCATTTTTTATGTAAGTATTCGAGCTTAGCGGTCACTTAGAATTTTATTTAATACAAAATGTTGTTTGATCTATATATTTGAAATTAAAAATCAGTTGAGCCTAGCAGCCACTAATCTACTCCTAATAAGTAGCAGAGCTTAGTATTCACTAATATTTTTCATTGATGCCCTCTGATGTGTAAAACTTAGAAAAGATGAAAAGGTGTGTGACTAACAGTCACTACGATGTTATTTTAGCACCCTAGAAACATTTTTAATAACCATATTTCTTCTCGACTATATAAATTCCTCCATAGATTTTGACAATAAAAATTGTCCATTTCTCACATATCTGTCATCGAAATATATTATGGAAAATATCCAGCGACTGCTAATATCTATTACTATGATTTTTTATTCTAGCGCTATGTTAAAAATAAAAAATTGTTTACCCTATTTTCCACACAATCATTCCTTTTTGTAAGTATTTGATCTTAGGGTTGCTAAGCATTTTCTTTAGAACAAATTGTTTAAATGATCTTGTTTAAATAATGGAGCGAAGCAGTAGCTAAGTATTTTATTAGATATGAACCGATAAAAATTATGTGTTAGACACAAAATATTTATGAGTAATATAGAATTTGTGATATCTTTCAAGGGTATGTAATGCGGCAGTTAGTTGTGCAAGGGATTATATAAAAAATAGATATAAGGTCCAATCTATAAAAAAATAGATAATTATAGATTGGACCTTAAATCTTATATGAGCATAGTTAATGAAAAATATTATCGAGCCAAAATTCTAGAGTTATTTATTTACATGGCTAGAAAGGAAACCATGGAGTTATAGAGGCTAGCAGCCACTACAAATAGATGAACAACATACGACATGCCGATTTGTTCATTAACACGTACTGAAGAGAATAGCCTGGTCCCCTATAAAATCTAAGTATTTATTATTTTGAATTTTGTGTTGTAAAAATATTATTCTAATGGAGCTTAGCGGTAGGTATTTTTTCCCTATCTTTAAGGTACTCTCAAATTCTTGTGAAGTGAAAAAATTATGTTTTAGTTTTTTTTAGAGTAAAGTGTAAATAACTCCAAAATATTGACGATCATAAGATATATTGGAAATTTCATGCCATGTGTAAATATTTTAGTGGATGACATTCACAAATTAATATGGCGGGTCTTTATAGGTTAAAATTATTTTTTAATTCTAGGGCTAATTAAACATTTCTTTAAAAATGTGTCGATTATAAAGTTGCCTAACTAACTGGTTCAAGCTTGCCACATGTCACATTTTATCACAATAGTTTTTTTAAATTGGTGCGCACTATATTTAAAAGGTTCAAATTCAAATTCAATAAAAATTAATAATAAATATTAGAAATTTGAAATTTGAAACTTAATATTGACGATCACAAGAGATATTATAAATTTCATGCCATGTGCCAACATTTTAATGGATTACAGTTACAACTGAATATGACAGTTTTTTATAGGCAAAAATTGTTTGTTAATTCTATTGCTAATTAAAAAGTTATTAATAAATTATGTCAATTATATAGTTGTGTAATTAATTGATTCAAAATTGCACGATGTCACATTTTATTGGATTTTTAAAAAAAATTAACTTGAATGATATTTTAAAAATATCAAATTCACATTTGATAAAAATTAATAATAAATGTGCCAATGACCTGTTAGAGTAGGTATTTACCTTAGCTCATGTTCACCTAGGTACTTTATTTACCTTTATTATATTTATCCTCACCCACTTGTGTGTGTAGATATTTCTTTTATTTATTTAGATATTAGGAGATATTATCTAGTTGTTAGGTATAGTTCTTTTCTTGATCTATGGTATTGACTAGATCCTTGATGTCTAGTTCTCTCCTAAATCTATGGTCTTGACTAGTTCTTTGATGACTAGTTATTTCCTTGATTTATGGCTTGATCTATGACCTTGATTGGTTCTTAGATTGTTATTCCTTTCCTATTTAAGTAAGGCCCATTCTCAATGTATTGCATTGAGTTCCATAATAATATATGATATTGCTTCTCATTTGTTTGGAAAGGTTTTATGTAAAGTTATTCTGGTGAATTGCTTTCATCTTATTGATCATGGTGTTTGATTAGCATCTATGTTCTTGGCTTAGTACGATCTGGTTATCATTCCTTTCATGACCATGTATAAGCCAACGAACGTGAATGGGAAAGTACCAGTAATTGTTTCACTTAAAGTGACTAGATGTCATTTTCAAAATTATCAATTAAATATAAACTAGCCAATAAAGCAAGTCACATCAAGTTACATAAAAAAGGTAACCAATGAAATGGTGACATGTAGGCACTCCATAAATGGTGACTTTATTCGTAAGTAATAGATCAGCTTAAATTTATTTATATTCAAAAAGACTTAATTTAAATGCCGTAAAAATATTATTTCATCACAATGATAATGCTTAAAAAGAAAATTTGTATAATAACGAAATCATAATCTATCAAAGTTGTTTTTTCTTAAATTATAATAATTACTTGGCTCTGACAATTTATCTTTTGTTAATGTTTTTTTATTATTCTTAAATTAATATTTTTGGTTTTCTTGGAAGTTCGCAAAGAAACAATTGTCGTCACACCACTTGATTTTAAAGTAAAATTAATAAATTTGATTTCCTCGTATCCCACACTATCCCCCAAATTAAATGTAAATATTAATGAGGGGTACATTCAAATTTCCATATGTGAAATCCCCCGCATTAAATGCAAATATTTGAAATTTCAAAATCCTACACTTTTGCTTTACGAATGGGCAATCTAAATTTTGAAATTTTCCTAATCCCCCTTTTTTTCAGTTTTCAAATTTTCTTTTGTTGAATGTATTGGGAAAAACTTAAATACACCAGAGAAATATATATTAGGGTTTCATTTTTATTTTGAAGTCACATAAAAAAAGCTCTTGAAATCATAATAGAACATACGTGGACACTAAATTACTGGTTTGAGTGCTCGATTCCTGGCTTTTTTTTGGAATGGAAAGCTAAGGAAATGAATATAATATCCTTTAAGGGAGAAAAAATGAGAAGAAAATAGTGATTGTTGATAGATCACGGGTACGAGTGCAGATTAGGAGGCCCATAGAGGATAGAATCAAAAGAGACAAGAAAAACACGTTGCAGATAAAATCTCATAGATAGTTTGTTTAAGAGATAATATAGAGCTTTAACAGTCATTATCAAGAACATAAAAATTTCATATACTACTAAAACAGATATTTATCAAAAGCACCTATGTTATTGTATGGGTAATGTAGTTTATGGCAGGCACTTTTAGTGGTTCTGTATTCTCCTAGTTCTTGTGTTTTGCACCATAATCCGTCCCTACCTTTCCCTCTTCCTCCTTTGCAGTTCTGTTTCATCTCCTTGTTGAAACATGTTTCTCTTTTTGAAACCAAATTTGTTGTCCTGCCATGACCAAAAATATTTTAATCCCTTTTACAATATTTTTTCTTTCTAAAAACCCATTTTTATGTTCAACTGTAGCACACGTATTCATGTATGTTAAACGGGTTCCCTTTTTAGCCCTTCTATGTCTCTTTTTTTTTTTTGATTTTTTGTTCTCCTTCTTGCGTTTATTCTTTCTAGTAAGTGGTGACATCCATCCCCAATTACAAATAATGAGTTGCATATTACTTTTTTTTAAAATCGTAATGGTCTGATTTTGTATAGTTTAGGTAATCATTTTGACCTCCTTTAATGTTTTTTTAATATGAAATAAATATTTATGACTAATTATTTCAATGATCAATGCTTGCATTATTATTGTGTAGATATATGTAGTTAATTATATTCATTTTCCCACGTAGAAATAGATAAATGTAATTTCTTTAGCAATTTTTTTTAAGTTTAATAAAAGGTAAGAACATTATATGTACTCATAAATATTGTTAAATATAAATTTTAAATATTCTATTTACAAACATTTAGTTCATTTCACGGATCTTATGTTATGCCATTTTTTTTATCATGCTACATATCATTGGTTGAGTTTAATTTTTTTTGAAATATAGTAATACAAGATTGTACATTTATATTTATAAATTTTTTTGAAAAGTTTATCAACAAAAATTTTGTGTAGCCTAGTTGCCGCTGATCTCAATATGTTATTTAAGTATAAAACATGATATTCAAAGCCTACAAACTGCTAAGGTCGTATATTATTCCAATGCATTGGTGTAACATAACAAAGACTTGAGATTGGATGCCTTTAGGAAAATTGTTGTCTTGCATTCAAGATAATGTGTAATGAATCTATTGAAAACTAAAAAATAAAATTTGAACTAAGCACCAACACCAAATTTTAATCCTAGCAGCCACTAAGTTCAACATGTTATTCAAAATTTATTACATGATATTCCTAATTTAATAGGATATTCAAAGCCTAGCGACTGCTAAGGTCGAAGATAATTTCATAGTGCAGGTGGAAAATAAAAAAGACTTGAGGTTAACATGTAGTAGGATGTTTTTTGTCTTGTTTATAGGAAAAGTAGCAATGACTCGGTGGAAAAACTAACTATGATTCATTAGTTTATTTAAATTTAACAAGACTATCTTCAAAGACTAGTGACCACTAGGGTGGATGATTATAACATTTCTAAAATGTTCCAAGACAAGAGAAGAAACGTAATTAAAAACCAAAATTTAAGCCTAGCCTAACACGATATTCGAAGGATAATGTCCACTAAGGTCGAAGATAATTGCATACCGTGGATGGAAAATCACAAAGACTTGAGGTTAGTAACCGATACAAGACAAGTAGGAATGACTCGAGTGAAAAACTAACTATGCTCCATTGTTTTATTTAAATTTTATAGGACTAACGACCGCTAGGGTAGATGCTTCTAACCTTTCTTTAATGTTCCAAGACAAAAGAAGAAAAATAATTAAAAACTAAATTTTAAGCCTAATGACCGCTGAGTAAAACATACTATTCAAAGTTTATTACATGATATTCCTATCCTAACACGATATTTAAAGCCTAGCGGCCACTAATGTCAAAGATAATTGCATAGCTCTAGTGGAAAATTACAAAGACTTAAGTTTAGCGTCCACTAGGATATTTGTTGTCTTGCAAACATGACAAGTAACAAATGAGATATTAAGCCTAGCGGTCACTGAGTTCAACATGATATTTGAAATCTATTATATAATATTCATAGCCTAACATAATATTCATAGCTCTGGTATTCAATATGTTATTCAAAATTTATTACATGATATTCCTGTCTAACATGATATTACTACCTTTCTTTAATTTTCCAAGACAAGAGAAGGCACGTAATCAACAATGAAATTTTAAGCCTAGAGCCCACTAAGTTCAACATGTTATTTGATCTATTACATAATATTTCTAGGCTAACATGATATTCATAGCTCAGGTGGAAAATCACAAAGATTTGAGGTTAGTAGCCACAAGGATATTTGAAATCTATTACATGATATTCATAGCCTTACACAATATTTGAATCCTAGTGGCCACTAAGGTCAAAGATAATTGCATAGTACGGGTGGAAAATCAAAAATACTTGAGGTTAGCAACTGGTAGGATATTTTTTGTCTTGCATATAGGACAAGTAGTAATGACTCGACTAAAAAACTAACTATGCTTCATTGTTTTATTTAAATTTAAAAAAACCTATCTTTAAAGACTAGTGACCTCTAGGGTGGATGCTTACAACCTTTCTTTAATGTTCCAAGACAAGAGAAGACACATAATTAGAAATGAAATTTTAAGCCTAATGGTCACTAAGGTCTAAGTTCAATAAGGCCATGGATTATTCCACTACGTTGGTGTAACATAAAAAATAATTGTGATTAGAGGCCACTAGGATAATTTTTGTCTTGCATTTAAGATAATGTGTAATGAATTTACTAAAAAATAAAAAATAAAATTGAACTAAGCTCCAACACTAAGTTTCAAGCCTAGCGAGCCTTGAGGAAAACATGTTTTTCAAAGTTTATTACATGATATTCCTATCCAAACACAATATTTGAAGCCTAGTAGCTGCTAATGTCAAAGATAATTACATATCTCTGGTGGAAAATCACAAATACTTGAGGTTAGTAGTCGTTTTGAAACTTGTTGTCTTACAAACAGGACAAGTAGCAAATGAAATTTTCAACCTAGCACCCAATGATTTCAACATGTTATTCAGAATATATTACATGATAAAACTATCCTGACATGATATTAAAAGGCTAGTGGTAACTAAGGTCAAAGATAACTACATACCACAGATGGAAAATCACAAAGACTTGAGGTTAGCAACCAATTGGTTAATTGTTGTCTTGTATACATAACAACTAGTAAAAACTCGATTGAAAAACTAACTATACTCCTTTCTTTTATTTAAATTTTACAAGACTATCTTCAAATACTAGAGACCATTAGGGTGGATGCTTAATACCTTTCTTTAATGTTCCAAGAAAAGAGAAGACAAGTGATTAAAAATGATATTTTAAGCCTAGTGGCTGCTAAGTTCAATATGATATGCGAAGTCTATTACATGTTATTCCTAGCCTAAAATGATATTCAAAGCCTATCCACCACTACAGTTAAAGATAAATACACAAAACTGGTGGAAAATCACAAAGACTTGAGGCTAGTGGCTACTAGGATATTTGTTATCTTGCAAATAGGCCAAGTAGCAAATGAAATTTTAAGCCTAGCGGTTGTATAGTTCAATACAATATTCAAATTCTATTACATGTTATTTCTAGCCTAACATGATATTCAAATCCTAGTGGCTACTAAGGTCGAATATAATTACATAGCATTGGTGGAAAATCACAAAGACTTGAGGTTAGCGAAAGGTAGGATATTTGCTTTTTGCATACAAGACAAATAGCGAACGAAATTTTAACCCTAGCAACCGCTGCGTTCAACATGCTATTCAGAATCTATTGCATGATGTTCCTAGCCTAACATGATATTCATAGCTCTGGTATTCAACATGCTATTCAAAATCTATTACATGATATTCCTAGCTTAACATGGTATTACTACCTTTCTTTAATGTTTGAAGACAAGAAAAGACACGTAATTAAATAAGAAATTTCAAGCCTAGTGGCCACTGAATTTAAAATGTTATTCAAAATATATTACATGATATTTCTATCCTTACACTATACTTGAAGTATAATGACTGCTAAGGTCAAAGATAATTGCGTAGCCTTGATGTTATCAGTCGTTAGGATATTTGTTGTCTTGCAAACATGATAAGTAGCAAATGAAATTTCAAGCTTAACAACCACTGATTTCAACATGCTATTCAAAATATATTACATGATATTCCCAGTCTAAAATGATATTAAAATCCTAGCATCTGCTAAGGTCAAATATAATTGCATAGTGCGGGTGAAAAATCACAAAGACTTGAGGTTAGTGGTTGGTAGGATATTTGTTGTCTTACATACATGACAAGTAGCAAACAAAATTTTAAGCCTAGAAACCACTGATTTCAACATGCTATTCATAATCTATTACATGATATTCCTAGCCTAACATGATATTCATAGCTCTAGTATTCAACATGCTATTTAAAATCTATTACATGATATTCCTAGCCTATTATGATACTACTACCTTTCTTTAATGTTTGAAGACAAGAAAAGACACATAATTAAAAATGAAATCTCAAGCCCAGTGGCCACTGAGTTTAACATGTTATTCAAAACCTATTACATGATATTACTATCCTTACATGATATTTGAAGCCAAGTGGCTGCTAAGGTCGAATATAATTGTATATCGTGGGTGGAAAATCACAAAGACTTGATGTTGGCATCTTCTAGGATATTTGTTGTCTTACAAACAGGATAAGTAGCAAAAAAAATTTCAAGCCTAATGACCATTGAGTTCAACATATTATTTGAAATATATTATGTGATATACCTAGACTAATAGTATATTTGAAGACTAGCGGATGCTTAGGTCGAAGATAATTGCATAGCACGGGTGGAAAATCACAAAGACTAGAGGTTAGTGGCTAGTAGGATATTTATTTTCTTGCTTGCAAGACAAGTAGTAACGACTCCACTGAAAAACTAACTATGCTCTGTTTTATTTAAATTTTACAAGACTATCTTCAAAGAATAGCGACCGCTAGGGTGGATTCTTACAACCTTTCTTTAATTTTCCAAGACAAGAGAATAGACATAATTAGAAATGGAATTTTAAGCGTAGCAGTCGCTAAGGTATAAGTTCAATAAGGCCATGGATTATTCCACTGTGTTGGTGTAACATAACAAAGAATTGTGATTAGATGCCACTAGGATAGTTGTTGCCTTGCATTCAAGATAATGTGCAACAACTCTAAGGAAAAATAAAAAATAAAACTAAACTAAGCTCCAAAACCAAATTTTAATCCTAGCATCCGCTAAGAAAAACATACTATCAAAGTTTATTAGATGATATTCCTATCCTAACATGATATGAAAATACTAGTGGCCACTTAAGGTTGACAGATAATTTCATATCACGGGTGGAAAATTCACAAAGACTTGAGGTTAGCAGCTCGGAAGGATATTTGTTGTCTTCCATACAGGACAATCTAGTACATGATATTCCTAGGCTAACATTATATTACTAAGGTTGACAATAATGTTTGAAGATCACGGGTGGACACGTAATTACAAAGACTTGAGGTTTAAATCCTAGTCGGAAGTTGATATTTAACATGTTATTCCAATACAGGACAAGATAGTTATAGCCTTACATCGACTATTTGAAGCCTAACGGTCATTATGCTCCAATATAATTATTTTAGCGCGGGTGGATTAATATCTTCAAACACTAGCAATTGTTAGGGAGAATTCTTAGTACCTTTCTTTAATATTTGCAAGACAAGAGAAGACACATAATTAAAAATGAAATTTAAACCCTAGTAGGCCACTGAGTTAAACATTTTATATGGAATCTATTACAAGATATTTCTAGCCTTACATGATATTCTAAGCCTAGTGGATCCGTTAAGGTTGAAGATAATTTCATAGTGCGGGTTGCGAAATCTTAAAGTTTTGAGGTTAGTAGCCATGGTAGGATATTTTTTGTCTTGCATATAGGAAAAGTAGCAAACGAAATTTGATCATTGATTTCAACATGCTATTCGGAATATATTACATGATATTCCTATCCTAATAAGATATTAATAGCTCTAGTATTCAACATGGTTTTTGAAATCTATTGAATGATATTCCTAGCCTAACATGATATTACTACCTTTCTTTAATGTTCAAAGACAAGAGAAGACACATAATTAAAAATGTAATTTTAAGCCTGGCACCCATTGAGTTTAACTTACTATTTGAAATTTATTACATGATATTTCTAGCCTTACATGATATTTGAATCCTAGCAGGGGCTTTCTTTAATGTTCAAAGATAAGAGAAGGCACGTAATTAAAAATGAAGTATCAAGCCTAGCGGCTGTTGAGTTCAACATGCTATTTGAAATATATTACCTGATATTTCTAGCCTTACATGATATTCAAATCCTAGTAGCCACTTACGTCGAAGATAATTACATAACGTGGGTGGAAAGTCACAAAGACTAGAAATATCATGTAATGACTTGACTGAAATACTAACTATTATCCATTGTTTTATTTAAATTTAACAAGACTATCTTCATAGACTAGCGACCGATAGGGTGGATACTTACAAACTTTATTTAATGTCCAAGACAAGAGAAGAAATGTAATTAAAAATGAAATTTTAAGCCTAGTGGTTGCTAAGGTCTAAGTCAATAAGGCCGTGGATTATTCTGCTGCATTGGTGTAACATAAAAAAGAGTTGTGATTAGATTCCACTAGGATAATTGTTGTCTTGCATTCAAGATAATGTGCAATGAATCTACTAAAAAATAAAAAATAAAACTAAACTAAGTTCCGACATGAAATTTTAAGCCTAGCGTGGCCGCTAAGAACAACATACTATTCAAATTTTATTACATGATATTCGTAGCCAAACATGATTTTTGAAGCCCAACGGACTCTAGGATAGTTGTTGTCTTGCAAACAAGATAAGTAGAAAATGAAATTTTAAGCCTAACTACCACTGAGTTTAATATGCTATTCAAAATCTATTACATGAAATTCCTATCCTAACACATTATTAAAATCCTAGTGGCTGTTACTATTGAAGATAATTACATTTAACAACTAGACTGAAAATTGACAATGCTCCATTATTAAATTTAAATTTTACAAGACTATCTTGAAGCTAGTGGCCACTAGGATATTAGAGATAGAAGGATCTGTCTCTAATTTAGACGAATAAGATCACCTAGATAAGGTGCAAGTAGGGAAAGTATATTTAATTAGCTCTATTGAAGTAGGCATCACAACAGAGACTTATGATTCTTATTGCCAAATAGTAAAAGATGATAGAAGAATGAGAGAAAAAATTCTAAAATATATGAGAATTAAATATCTAGGTAATATTGTATTAGAAGAATGCACTGAAAATAATATTGTTGAAAAATTTGGTTTGGATGAATCTCACTACGGCCAGTTGTGTGTACTCTCGGGAGCAAAGGAGAACAGAAAAATAAAATTTGATTATGGAGGAAGTGAAAAATTGGAAAAAAGAAAAATTGATGCTTAAATGTCAGAGGTCTCCCAGCGGAAGCTTAAACAATTATAAACAACTACGTGATTTCAATGGAATAACAAATTCCAACAAGGATTGAAGACACCAATGAGTTTACCTATCAATGTGCATATCCCTTCCATCTCTAGTCAATGCTATCATCTATTTCATTAAATAATCCATTCAATGAAGAATGTGTGATCGTAAATTTCTGTAATTTTTCTAGTGTATTAACTCCGATGCAATAATGGACCTGCTTATAGTAGTCAAATCTAGTATTCTAAATTGTGTTATTATTTTGCTCTTACCTATTGCTTCTTTAAATATATTAAGAGAGACAATAAAAATACATGCAAAAAGTTGAAGATAGTGGGGAGTTAGTTGTGGAAGGTTGTTACATATTTTATGACAGCAATGTAAACTTTAAGATGTTGTCTCTTATGTACACAATAACTAATGTGCACAATTTTGATGTTGACAACGGGGATGGAGAAAAAATCACCATGGATTGGATGGACCAACTTCCACAATAATTTGTGACTACAAGAAAAATCAGCCTATGAGGAAAGAAACATCCTTTTCTTTACGATTGATCATATGGGTTTTTGTCTCATATGTTCACTCGAATCGGTTACAAAAATTCTCTGATTATAGTGCTTTACGGCGATAGTCTTGCATTGCAGGATTTGGTTGAATCAGGTCTACCTTTGGTGTTTATTGTTGAATCACATGATCAAGAAATGTCTTAAAAACATTATTATTGTCATTTAAAAAAGGTACGTTGATTAAGATCACTTAAAAAAATTCTATCATTTTAATGCATTTGAACTGATAGATACAATATTTATGCACAAAATAAAACAATATAGGAAGACACCGTCTCTTCCTCTCAACATACAAACAAATAAGATGATTTCATTCTTAACATGCCACAACCAATTCAACTTGTTGCCCCAGATGTTACTGACCATCCATCCAATGAATATAAAAATGACAAGTGTGAAATAATCGTTTTATAAATTTATCACTACAAGAAGTTTTTGATTGTCATTATTTACATATTTTTAATAAAACATCATATTGTTTTTCAGATTTGATGCCAAAAGGGGATCCTATTGGCACATCACGCATGAACTTGCAAACATAAAATAGTATAATAGTCGTGCAACATTATAAATACAACCATTTATAAGCCACTCATAACTGTAGGAACCTATAACAAAGTTTTTCATTTGTTATATGTACTACCATAGCGGTCACTAACATACATCTTTTAATTATATTTATTTTGAATTGAGTAAATTTTTATTTTAGCGGTTAATATTAATTTACAGATAATTGAATTTTTTTACTTATGTACAATTGGCTATTTTTGGTGGCTAAGTTAATTTCAAAGAATGTCATACCAACTATAGTCTAAGAAATAATGGGCTAGCCTAGCAGTCACTAATATACATCAATATCTATGTAATATTGTCCATCAAAGGTTTTTTCATTGAATAGAAGAAAGTTATATCACGAATTTAATTACGTTGAAATGGTATTTATTTTCAATTGATTAATGTTTTTAAAATTGGTTAAAAATAAATTGCCTAGAATTGAAAAAAAAACCTCTGTGTAGTTGTCCATAGGCGGTCGTTAAGCCCATAAAATACTGTCAACGCAAACATAGTCCAACTACATCTATGCAATATACATATACATATACAACTACGTCTATGCAATATTGTATAAAAGCAAGTTGTATCATGTATTTTTTTACTTCAACTTGAAATTTATTTTGAATTGATTACTATTTTTTTAAATAGAATGTGCATCACAAGAACCTGTAGAGGGAAAGTGCGAGGGAACCCAAGCCGGAATCAAAATTAGTAAGTGTTAACATACTAAAATTTTGATTATTTAAATTGGTTAATATCAAACCGTGGACAATTGAGAAACAACTACTTATGTGCAGTTGTCCAAAAGGATTATTTAATTATTTTATATTTAGAGGGTTTTCCCTATGATAAAAATCAATCCCTTAAGGAGTTGGCAATCAAGTTCAGTAAGGAGACTATCAACTTGCGATGTGGGCTCAAGGAATTTTTAAAGATACTAGCAGTAAAATGTGAAGTGGGATCTTTGTCTAGCTATCTCTCTTCCGCCAAAGTTGAAAAGTTTATTAAGGTTTTGAAAACAAATTAGCAATTGAATTTAAACTAGTTCTTTTATTAGGTAAAGAACATTTTTTTGTAGAAGACAAAATTGCAGTAAAGTATCTCCAAAAGATTTGGAGTAGAGAGGATATTTTTTTCATCCCTACAGACACATTGTGTATTACAATGGGCCCAAAGGGAAACCCTCCGGAAAATTTTATGGTGGGGAGGAAATCCAATGAAGAAAAATATTTCAAATATAAGTGGTTGATAAAAAAATTGTACACAATCATATCACAGATATTGTCTCAGCGTTTGAGTGTTGGAGAGGGCATCCAAATATTACAACAAACATAAATAATATAAATATTGATTATTTCAAAAAAATAATTACAATGATATTCATTCATACAGTCATATGGTAACTCTTTATTTTATATGTTGAGGTTACAAATTTAAAATTTTGCATTATTTATATCTTCACTGTAATTGAGTTGATATTATAGTTTTATAAGTTGTATTTTATGAAATACCAAAATAAAATTTTATCACAATACTATGTTAACTTGTGTTTAATCAATTTTGGAAGCTTACGTTAATGCTTATTTATTTTTATAGATCTAATTGGGAAGCCTAAAAAATTACTAGTTTTGGGAGTTGAAGCTTTGTTGTTTGAAATTTTTGGTATTGGTGAAAAAATACCTCCTAGTATGGTTCCAGATTTTAGATTTAGGAATACTGAATACTTTGAATGAGAATTTAGTGCTCACTTGATAAGTACAACATCAAAATATTTGACATTCTCTTACGGTCTTCATTTATGGATTCAACAATGGTGAAGTATATGTTCATTAAAAAATTTAGTTTGTTGCAAGAAACCCACTTCAGGTTCATTTCGGGATGCCAACAATGCAAGTTCAAAACAAACACCAGTAAGCATATAGTATACATTATGGTAATTTATATGGTGAAAAAATATAATTTTGATCAATGACGCAAGATTATTGTCGCATGAGGTCAAAGAAGAAATTACTCTCAAAACCCCAACATACTAGAGATTTGATGGAAACTATAAGACTGATTTAAAAATTTATACTGAATTATGTACATGGTTAAAACATGCAGGAGAACACAAGAACATATGTAGATCATTGAAAAAATTCAAATGTACCATTGGAATTTGAATTATATACTTCTCTTCCAAATCCAACAATGTATTGTGCATTTTTATGGAATAAAATAACTACCTTAAGGTTCTTAAATATTTGCAGTACACAATTATATTTTCGATTCTATTTTTTAAATAAAAATAATTTTTTTTATGGGTGAAGAGACAATTGTGGATCACAGACCAATAAAATGACAAGTTTTCCCAAATATTAATATTTTAAACTTAAACATATTTCAAAACTAGTGAGAACCTTATTCCAAATAAAAACTTAAGCCTAGCGGCCACTAGCACGTAAAAAACATAAACATATAATGTTTATTGTTTGGGAGATCAATTTTGGCTTCCCTTAAAATTAAAAAAAAATCCTGATCATGCATGGTTTAATCTTAAAGACATTTTGAAAATGATAATAACCTTATTCCGAAGCCAAAAATAATCCTAGTAGCTGCTAGACCATATAAAACATAAACATGTTATGTTTATTGATTTGCAGATCCATGCTAGCTTCCCTAAAATAATAACATGATATTTTACCATATAATCATATGTTAATGTTAATGACATTTTAAGAATGATTAAATCTTGTTCCAAAGTAGAAATAAAGCCTAGCAGGCGCTAGCATGTATTGAACAAAAAAATTTGTGTTTAATGTTTTACAGATCATTATTTTAAATATTTTCTATTTATTGTTGTGTGGACATCGCCAAGAATGTAAAATTTTAATGACAAGATTCCCTCATTCCTATGATACATAATTTGGCTTAGATGTTAGCAGCTTCGAGATTATATTCACATAGGAAGATTGCATCATGACCAAACATACGATTTGTAAATAAACCAAGAATCAAAACATATTTCTCAAGAAATCTTAGCACCATTTATAGAAAGTGTAATGTATATTACAATTGTAAAAATATACATATTGAAGGGTGAATTTTGGCCTATAATGCATATTATAATTGTACTTGATAGATGATTTGTTTCATATTTTGCGACTATTAAAGGATGTGGAAGACAATTTAGAGATGTACATGATGTCATTAAATTAATAACCCAATTACAATTATGTAATTTTTCCCTAGATTTAATTGATAACACATCTCTTTATAATGCGTGTGACTATCTTTAGTAATGTTATTGTCTATAATGTGTGTTTATCAATCAGCGGAAGCCTTTATTCATAATATAGCCAATGCATGGGAAAATATTGATGATGCCATCCATTTTTTACTGCGTTGAAATCACTCACACGAGTCAAGGGACTACTTAATTAGGTTGTGCTTTTTCCTGCCCTCACTCATTTTCTCATGTTTCTCTTTGTTGTTTTCTCCTTCCCTCTTATGGCATCTACCTATGTTCCTTTCATCCTCTTGCACGACAAGAATATGGAAATGGATTTCCTCTCTCCTGTGTCTTCCACTCTTCTTCACAATGTCTTCCCCATAGGCTCCACACCTATTTTGAAAGAGATTGAGAAATTCTTGGGCGTGGATTATCTCAAGAGCACTAGGAGAGCTCGTGTTTACTCTGAGATTACATGCATCTTCATGTTCAATTTCTTTGTGTTATGTGCAAATAAGGAAGTGGTCATGGTTTTCATGTCCCATTTCATTTAACCTCGTCATCATGTGGGTTTGGTTGAATCTCTAGTAGAAGTATGCCTTTCTATTCACTTTTCCAATCTATATCCTTGTCTATCTCTTTCGACAAGGACGCTACTATGCGCTTGTATCTATGAATAAAATTATAAGATATATGATTTTCAAAAAACTGTGACGTTAAAGGATATTTACCTATTATATGAGTTTTAATATGGTTCCCCCAACAATAATGATGTTATAATAAATTGACTTGCTTTTAAAATTAAGTTGTACTGAAATATGTAGCAGATACATAGATACACTATAAAGGATGAGAACATGTTTCTTTCTGTTTTCTAATAAACATGTTCTCATAAGCGTGTCTTGTTGACATGTGCATAGAGATCAAATGCCCTTGTAGTGTCATACATCATCACTCACAAACAAGATTATATGTCTCTCCAATTTAACAAACATGTTTGTTTAATTTTATCTATAGAGCGATTTGAGTGTCTACAGACCCTTAAAATTTACTCCAGACATGTGACAATTTCTTGACCTTGCATGTTTCATGACTAACGGATGACAGTGATGGTATCTGACAGAGTGAGATGTGGGGAGCTTGAATAGGAGGATAATGAAGATCTAGAATTTCTTCTACCACTACTGAATATAATTGGGTTGGATGAAGAATATTGTCGAATACAAGTTCAATGAGTGGGGCCAAATGGGGACACCACTACCATGTGCATCAGAAGACAAATTACATTGAATTACATTATCATAGTTTAGATCATTTCCCTTTGCTAGTTTCTTCAGAATATATTCAGTAATTCTCTAGTTACAATGAGGTTTAATCAAATCAAAGTAAATGAACCTGGAAGTGTCTCACATCTCTTGAAATTCATTAGCCTAGCCGCTACTAGCCCGAATAAAAAGGAAGCATTGTCAGTTTATTGTTTTATAGAAAATTTTTGGCTTCCATGAAATCATTAAAATATTTTCCTAAGATCTATATGGTTTGATGTTGATGACATTTTAAAAATGATAAAGACCTTATTTCAAAGAAAAAATTAAAGCATAGCGACCGCTAGCAAGTATAAAATAGAAACATGTTATATTTATGGTTTTACAGATCCATGTTGGATTCCCTAAAATCATTAAAAAAAAATTCAACAACTACGTAGTTTAATCTTTAATAAATTTTAAAATTAATAAGAACCCTTATTCCAAAGGAAAAATTAAAGCCTTGTGGCTGCTAGCTCGTACAAGTGCACTCTTGAACGCCATAAGTGATGCAATTTTGGTTTCACTGCCAACTAAGAACCCTAATGGAGCGACCCCACCTACCGGGATCCCAGGCTAATGATTCCAAGTCTGGGAGAAATGCATTGTCTACCCTCTCTCGCTCAAAGAGAATTTCAGTGCTCATAGTTTGTAGCATCTATAATAATAAGGGTAACCACTACACATCAAAATGCCCTTACAAGGATCTCACCCCTACCCATCCCATAGACACCTTAACAATGGATAAGGCCGCTGAGGTCCTCACCTTCGGCAAAAGGATTGATGGTAGGGCTGCCACTACCTCCACTGCTAGGAACCTCCCAGTCTCAAGGGAAGCTTGGACTACTCTAGTGACAACATGTACCACATAAATGATGAAATTTTTTTCTGAGTTATCATTCTATCTACAGACCATGAGGGATGTTAGTCTGCATGATCTTTTCAAGTCATTTGGATACATCACACGTGTCTACATGGCCATGGATCAGAAGATAGATTAGAAGGGGATTTGGTTTTGTGAATTTCATCAATAGGGAGGACGCTGAGAGAGATATAAATAATTTCAATTCCTATGGTAATGATAATCTTATTCTCAGACTAGAATGGGCCACTCCAAGGTCAACTTTATTTTTTAAAAATTGAATCAAGTTCAATTCCTTATTTCTATGGAGTCTTTTACTTATTTCCACTTTAGGTTTTGTAGGGTTTTAAGTGTTGATATGATTAGTTGTGTTTCAATTGAATGAAACAATTCTCCTTTTATTTTGACTTTCCTCATTTATTATAATGATTTATTTTTTTCACTATAGATAACCTATCAATTTTTTTTTTAATTTCATTTTGACATATTTTCTCATGGAGACATTTTTTTTATTTGTAGGGCAATTTGAGTGCCTGTAATACCTTAATGTTTACTCTGGATGTGTGAGGATTTCTTGAATCTTCCCGTTTCTTGAGTTAGGGACGACAGTGATGGATTTTGATAGATTTAGATGCAGGGAGCTTAAATAGGAGGATAATGAAGATCTGGAATATCTTTTGTCACTGCCAAATATCATCGACCCGGATGAAGAAAAAAGTTAAATAAAAGTTCAACAAGTAGGACCATAAGGTCATTTGCACCACTACCATGCGAATCCACAAAGTGGACAAAGCGTGCCTTAAAAAGTGCACTCTTGAGTGTCGTGAGTGGTGTAATTTTTGCATGGATGCCAACTAGGAATCTTACTAGAACGATCCCACCTACCAGGATCCAAGAGTGACGATTCCAAGTCTAGCAAAGATGTACTGTCATTCCTCTCTCATTCCAAGGGCAGCGTTGTGCTCATATTTTGTAGTATCTACAGTAAGAAGGGTGATCACTACACATCAAAATGCCCTTATAAGGATCTCATCCCCACCCGTGCCATAGATACCTTAACAACAGATAAGGCCATTGAGGGCCTCACCTACGACAGAAGGATCAATGGCAGGGATTCTGTTACCTCCGCTGTTGGGCACCTCTAAGTCTCAGGGGCAGCATAGACTGCTCTGGCGACACCATGCACTGCAGAAACGATGAAAATATTGTTCGAGTTATCATTTATCTAAGGACCATGAGGGATGTCATTCTGCATGATATTTTCAAGTCGATTAGATACATCATGTGTGTCTACGCGGCCATGGATTAGAAGACGGATAAGAATCGTATTTTGTTTTGTTAATGTCATCAATAGGGAGGAAGCTCAAAGAGCTATCAATAAACTAAATTCCTATGGTTATGATAATCTTATTCTCAGATGCAGATGGGCCACTCCAATGAAGAATTTTTAAAAAAATTAGAGCAAAGCAGACTTAAAATTGGGTGTCTTTCCTATTTTCTATGGAGTATTTTACTTATTTCCACTTTAAGTTTTGTAGGGTTTTAAGTTTTGATAGGATCAATTGTGTTTCACTTGAACGCAATGATTTTCCTTTTATTTTGATTTTCCTCATTTAGTATAATGATTTATTTGTTTTCACTATAGAAAACCTATCAAATATTAAATTTTTATTTTCATTTTGACATTTTTTTTAAAGGTGATGTTTGTTTATTTTTATTTTTAGGGTGATTTGATTTCTGTAACCCCTTAAGCTTTACTCTAAACACATGAGGATTTCCTAAATTTTACCGTTTCTTGAGTTAGGGACGATGACATAATTGGATGTGGAGAGCTTGAATAAGAGGATAATGAAGATCTGGAGTTTTTTCTATCACCATTAAATATCATCGAGTTGGACAAAGAATATCTTTGAATACAAGTTCAAGAAGAAGGACCAAAGGGTGGTTCGCACCACCACCATACGCATCTGTAAAGTGGCCAAAGCGTGCCGTAACAAGTGCACTCTTGAGATCCATGAGTGGTGTAATTTTGGCATCGTTGCCAACTAGGAACCCTACTAGAAAAACCTCACCTATTGGGATCTAAGGCTAATGAGTCCAAGTCTAATGGATATGCATTGTCATTCCCCTCTTGCTCCAAGGGCATTGTGGTGCTCATAGTTTTTCATATCCGTAGCAAGAAGAGCGATCACTGCACATAAAAATTCCCTTATAAGTTTCTCACCCATGTTAGTGCCATAGAAACCTTAACAATGGATAAGACCATCAAGGGCCTCACCTCTGGTGGAAGCATCGCTTCCTCCGCTGTTGGGGGCCTCCCAATGTCATGGGTGAAGTAGACTACTCCAGCGAATGTATATGTTGTAAAAACAAAGAAATATTTGTTCGAGTTACCAGTCTATCCGAGGACCATGATGGATGTCAATCTGCACGAGCTTTTCAAGTCATTTGTACACATCACGTGTGTCTATGTGCCCATGGATCATAAGACGGATTAACAGGGGATTTGGTTTTCTTAATTTCATCAATAGAGAGGATAATGAGAGAACTATAAATAACCTCAATTCCTATGGTTATGATAATCTTATTCTCAGAGTTGAATGGGCCACTCCAAGGTAGAGTTTTTTTTAATTGAAGCAGGGTAGACCTAAAAGTAGGTATCTTTCCTTCTTTGTATGAAGTCTTTTACTTATTTACGCTTTGGTTTTGTAGGGATTTTAGAGTTGATGGGATCAGTTGTGTTTCACTTGAACGCAACAATTATCCTTTTTGTTTTGACTCATTTAGTATAATGATTTATATGTTTTCACTAAATAATAAATATCAAATCTTAATTTTTAAAGTTCATTATGACATTTTTTCTCATGGTGACGTTTATTTATTTTTATTTGTAGGTAAATTTAAGTGTCTGCAAACCCTTAAGATTTACTCCAAACATGTGAGGATTTCTCGACTTTTCCCATTTCTTGAGTTAGGGACAACAGTGATGGCATCTGATAGAGTGAGATGCAGGGAGCTTGAATATGAGGATAATGAAGATCTAGAATTTCTTTTTTCACCCTCGATTATCATCGAGATGAACAAAGAAGATTTTTGAATACAAGTTCAATGAGAAGAGCCAAAAGGTGGTTCACACCACTACCATCCACATCTGTAAATTGGCCAAAGCATACCTTAATAAGTGTGCTCTCGAGCACTGCAAGTGGCACAAGTTTTGTGTCGCTGCCAACTAGGAACCCTACTAGAGAGACCCCGCCCGCTAAGATCCGAGGCCGACGATTCCAAGTCTGGAAGAGATGTGTTGTCTAGCCTCTATCATTCCAATGGAACTGTGGTGCTCATAGTTTTTCGTATTTATAGGAAGAAGTGCAATAATTGCACATCAAAATGCATGTTTACAAGGATCTCTCCCCCACCCATGCCACATAAACCTTAACAAGGGATAAGGCCATCGAGGGCCTCACCTCCAATGGAAGCATCACTGGAGGGGTTGTCACTACCTCCATTGTTGGGCACCTCCCAGACTTAGGGGAAGCATGGACCAATCTGGAAACAACATGAGCATTAGAAACTATTGGTGCTCAAATTAGTCTCGCCCTATTTGTCTTTGAAATCCCTCAGTTTGCGGCCTCTGTCATGTTTTTTATCTCCCTGTGTTAGTGCTTGAAATATTTTGTCCTCCATTTGGTTGTTGTGATCAGTCCTTTCTTGGGTCGAGGATCACTTGAATGCCCAAAATTTTTTTTGTTCCTCTGACCATATGAAAGAGTCTGTTACTTGATAGTAAAACTTAGGCTTTTCCTTTCCCTTTGTTTTCCACAGTCAGGTTTTTTTGTCTCTGTCTTTTGTGTCCCAAATACCTAAAGAAATGTGAGTGGATGTAGCTCAGAGGATCATGTTTGAACCTTGTAACATTTCCAAATTCTCTGTCCTTGGAGAAAATTTCATCTCTGAGCTCAAATGGTGGTTTCCATGTATTTTTACGGTTTGACAGGTGTGTTTTTCCCCTTCAAATTTACATCTCTACATAAGTGGAAACGTGGCTCTTTTTTGTTGGATGCGGCTCAATGGGGCACTCTAAAAACTCTATGGCTTGCTTCGACCCAAAAATTTTCCACGTGGAGTAACAACGCTCATTTGAAAATTCACCTTTTGGTTTGGCCTAGGAGTTACGCTAGGAATAAACGTGGAGGATTCTGCTGCTTTTCCCATACTTAGACAAATTTTTCATGCAGCTGGTATAGTTTTGGTGGGCCATGGACATGTGGTGAACCTGCGCTCATTCAGGGTCTCCACTCTTGGGGACTATCTTGAAGTTGTGCCATGAGGACACTTGGAGGTTTCCATTGGGCCTTCCCTTAGAATTTTCAAGAAACTTTCTAAAGGGCCTGGGACACATGGAGGGACTACGTGTGTTTGGGGACTGGTCCCTGGGTTTTATTTTGAAGATGCACCAAGAGGACACTTGGAGGCTTCCACTCACTCTACCCTTTGGTTGGACTTTTCAATGGCTAAAGGAGACTACCTTGGACACTAGACACATGGTGCCTTCCACTGAAATTTCAATTTTTTAAAGACTTTTCTAGACTGATACACGTGTTGAGCCCGCACTTATTTGGGGTCTCTACTTTTGGGGACCATCTCAAGATGCGCCATTAAGACACATGGAAGTTTGAAAAGTCAAAAGGCAGGGAGGCGGCCTTCCGGGGGAAATTTGGAAAATTTTCTTTTTGTGAAAAAAGGGGTTAAAGTGAAAAAAGGAAGCACGGTTTCACTAGGACCCACATTGGGACACGTGTCAAGCCTGTTTTTAAGGCAGAGGGGCAGAGAAAAATCAGAAATTTTGCATTTTTTCCAAAAGTTATAAAAAGTAAAAGGGAACCACTAGGCCCATTTTAAACTTGGATCTCCCACGTGGACGGTCCAAATTCAAAAAGGGAGATCAATGGAAACTATGCATTTGTTGTAGACACCAAATTCGTGTCTCACGACCCCTTGTGACCCGCATCCCATTTCGCAACCTAACCTCATTACCTAAACTTTACACAATTATTTATTAATTACCTTGTAATTGATAAATCCACATCACCTTACCCGCCACCCTCACTTTGCCACCTCATCATGACCTAGCCCTAACCCTAAACTAACCTAATTAAGACCCATGACTTGGTCTAGACTCACATCCATAACTAATGCCTCCTTACTTGCACCAAAAGCCGACCTTCTAGCCACTTGACCAAGCCCGCAACTGATCTCTCGGGAGAAAAGCAGGGAAGGTGGGCTATTTTAGTAAAAATAGCCTACTTTTTCCTTACCGATGCCGGTTCCTACACTACCGCTGTCGGTTACGCAACCGCCATCGGTTCCCTGTAAATGGGCTCCCCAAACCAAAACAACGCATCGGAATTTCATTTTGGAGATCAGTCAAAGGATTTCTGGATAAACAGAGAGCATTGCGAGCGAGGAACAGAGTCCAGATCTTCACTTGACAGAGCAGAGACGAGTAAAGAAACCAGAAGTGTTTACAACCAAGGAGATCAACTTGCCTCTCGGTCAAAACCAGTAAGTCAGATCTTACATGTCCTTTTGTTATAACATTTCTTATGCTTCTTGAATCTCAGTCCTCCTAAATCCGTTTCTGAATCCACTACCCAACGTGCCATTGCATCTAACTGTCATTCTTTCACTCCTAATCATCCCATTTCCTAATACCATCCAAAAAAACCAGCTATTACAAACACCATATCTACCAAGAAGATCCTATAACCCACCGGTATCGGTTATCAGTAACCGGCATCGGTCATCAATAACCGCCATCGGTTCCTCTGATCAAAACCAGAAAACCAGCCTTTCCCCCTACCCAGTTTAACAAAATAATTTAATTGATATTTTGCAGTCTTTTGTGTTAATTCATATTAGCAGGGGAACTGACCACCTTCGAAGGGAAGTTTTATATTTCCTGGGCCCAAGGCAGTTTCCTCATTTATTGTTTAATCAAAATCTTGTGGTCTTGTGTTCTTATTTGCAGGTAGTCCTTCCAAGACAAAAAGGAGTTCTCCGTAGTCAGCCTGATCTTTCTCTACGGTACGCGCACACCATCTCGACATTCAACAGGTATTCCTCCTAACCCTAACCTCATCTGTTTCTAAAAGGAATGAAAGGATAGAAGCAACTCTATTCCCAGAAGCCGAAACATTCCGAGCGAAACATTTTGGCACGCCCGGTGGGACCCATTTTGGGTTTCTTTCTCTTGCTTATTTTCATTTGCATATTTGCTGTTGCTGTTTTTGTTATATATTTAGTAAAGAATTTGTCTTGCTTTCCTGGTTTCGCATTAGTGAAAGTCATCTCTCTTGCTTCATCGAATATAATTTTCGATTTGGGTTTAAAACACGTGCATTGCATTCCTGCTTGTTGTTCTCCAATTCTAGTGAACATAGATTAAGTAACAGGTCGTACACGTGGGGGTGATATCCACGGTATTGACAGGAAATTAACCTTAGTTTCACTGCACAACACATACCGAATCACTTCACAATTAACACAACAACTCAAACATCCCCCCTTTTCCGCGGTATTCCTCCGCCCGATTGAGGTAACCTTATAAGCCAAAACAAACTTGACATTTCCCCTAGGTCTTGTTGTTTAGGATTCTGACATCATCTTACATCTAAAGGCATAAGCCCACGATAACTAAAATTAACCCTAGGGTTAGTCTTTAGATTTGCGTGTGCCTCTTGCTTGTTTTCAAATCCTGTTTTCTCTGTCATACTTTGTCTTCTGTGATCAATAAGTTGATAAACATACTCAACGTTGCTAAAATCAAATTAGCAGCCTTTTATATCTTCTTATCCTAGACTTTTGACACCGGCATCGGTTAAGGGACCGACGTCGTTTGCTCTGTGACCGACACCGGTTACTAAACCGATATCGGTTACTGTCTCCATCAGCCCCTGACAAACCAGCAACTTGCCAAATTCATCATTTTGAGGTTGTTTTTGTTCTTGATAGATTGAAACTTTCCTGTGTGTCCTGGTCTATGGTTGTCATCACTCGGAAGCAAGCCGCCGCCATGGTTTCACATGCCTGCTCTGTGTCTTTGCCTGAATCACCCCCTTCACATTCTATAGGGAACCCTACGGACACCAGTGAGATCCCCCAAATTCCTGTAGGAGACAAGGACTTTGCCAAATTTCTAGATGCTAATCCCAGCGCTGTACAATACTATTTGTCTCATACCCCTGACCGTACGCCTGATGGTCAGCTCCTTATTGGCATGCCTATTAGTATAGCTGCTCATTTAGCTCCCACTCCTCCTGATAACAATACCTTACTTCCTGCATTACTAGCCCCGTCTCCCAATCCGACAGCTTCAGAGGTTCATACGACCCCGATTAGCTTTCCTTTGGTTAACCTTGGACCCCACGTATCGTTACCACCAACTGCCCCTATCTCATCTCTCTTTCAGACCACTCCATTCATGACTTACTCTCTGCCACCTATTCACACGAGCTTTCCTTCTCAAGCTCCGCCTACCTTTTCATTCCCATACACGTATCCAGTAACCTCAACACCTTATATGGGACATCCCTATTCTGTGGCACCATCATCTCATCCAACCACAGATTTCATCAAACAAATGATGGAAAAAATGCAAAACCTGGAGGCTTCCGTTTCAGGAAGTCGTAGCGCCTTGACATACGAGCAAGTTTGTCGGGAGCCCATTCACCCTTCTGTCCCCCTTCATTCATATCCTCCTCAATGGGAGTTGCCAAAGTTTACTCGTTTTAACAGTAAAGAGGATCCTCAACAACACTTGCGATCATTTAGACATGCTTGTTATTTGATTGCCCATGATGATGCCTTGTTACTCCGCACCTTTCCCATGTCCTTATCAGGACCTGCCTTGGAGTGGTACAGTGCTTTAACCCAGCACTCAATCTTCTCTTTTAACCAACTAGCCCAATCTTTCTTGGATCATTTCTCCATTAACATTGCCAAGAAAGTATCTATCACTGACCTCTATGCCATCCGACAATTTGAAGACGAATCTATCGCAGATTTCGTTGGACGATGGCGGGGCCTTATCAACCAACTCACGTATGCCTTGCCTCAAACCGAACTCAACGAACTATTTACGCGGGCCTGCGCTAAGCACATCTCCCCTACCCTCCAAATTCAAACTTTCCGCACATTCGACGAGGCCTTTACCATGGCTCGGAAACTAGAAATTCGAGCCTTAGAAGAAGAGAAATTGCGGTTGCGTAACAAAAACCCCAATTTCCGAACTCCTGATTCTACCAACAAGCCAAACACCGCCACTCCTCACGCATCCACTTCTTCTAAATCAAAAGGAGCTGTCCACGCGGTAATGGTCAAATCTCAAACACCGTCCAATACTCCGCCGAAAACCACTTATAAGTACAAAGCCGAGCCCACCAATTACACTCCCTTGGGAGAAACTTATGGCGTCATCCTGGAAAAATTGCTCAAAGCTGGGGCTATCACCTTGCCCCCTGTTAAACCTCACTCTGGGTTTGACTCCACCCGTGCAATACCTTCCTGGTACAAAGAAAATGACTTTTGTAATTTTCACCGTGTAAAAGGACATAGTCATGAAAACTGCAAGATGTTGAAAAACATAGTGCAGGAAATGGTTGACGCAGGGGATATAACCCTCGATAATCCTAACGCCCCTGCTAACCGAAATCTGAAAATTTTCAACAAGCCATTCCCGAATCACTCGTCTAACAGTAACGTGAACCAAGATATCTTAGCCGAGGAGAGTGTTCATGAGATCCATGCAGTCTTCGATTCTCAGCCAAAAGCCTCTATTGAAAATTTTTTAAATCAAGCCTCTCCACCAACACAGGAGTTTGAACCTCCTTCACCACCATCAAGCCAAAGTGAAATCATTCCTTTACCCATAGAAGAGTTAACTGCCCGGACTTCTCTTCTTATCAAAAAATCTTCTTACACCACATCCCTACAAGACTGTGAGCGGATGCTATCTAATTTATCTATTTCCCAAACGTCCCCTTCTACCACTCTTGCTACACAAGAGGAAGGCCTGCCACTCCTTTTGACATCCTTAGACGAGAAATCTCTTACACTAACATCACCACATTCTTTAAACGTGACAGATCCCCTCGAACACGCCCTCCTACCTATTAGTCCCTCATCGCCTAAATCTTTTCAACGACCGGTTGACCTCTTAACATCTATTGATACAGTGCCTCATCTACCTCCTGTGTCACACCCGCAGTGGACTGGAATTACAACCCACCTTTCTTCCGTACAAAAATTACAAATCACACCTGGAGACTGTCATTCCGCAGAAGATAGACAGGCCCTATGGGAACGTTTGAGTACCCCTTTTTCTACTCAAATGCAAATGACTGATCCTGATGTCTCCACCATATACCCGAAGTGCTTACAGAAGCTTAAAATGCCCCTGTTCTCACCTTCACCCCCCTCACCTCTACCAAATGCCCCGTCCACTTCTATCAACTTAACCAGATCTTCCCATACGCTTGGGACCTCACCAATGCCCAGTCTAACGCACCCGCCTAAGCGACTCGATCTATCCAAAAATAAATCCGCTCCGCCACCTAGGAGACAAACTCAATCCGTCCCCCTGTCACAATCAAAACCATCATCGTCATACCTACCTTCCATATTGGGACCCCATCCCTCTACCTTACATCAATATATCATACCTCCTACGTTTTCTTCAGAACAACTTACGCCTTCCGCACCTATACAGAAATTCCAGGGTATAGCAACACCGCCACTCCGCGTATCCTGTCCACCTATCAACCTTAAACAAATTCCATCATCAAAAAATTTGTTTTCAGTCACTCCTATTTCCCCGTGGTTGTTTTCTGATACCACATCATCTGCGGCCTCATCATCCAACATAGCTTCTGCGCCAAAGAAATCACGTTTAGTAAAAACCATGTATCAACACCCTTCGGCTAAACCACCACCCGTGCGAACCAATCATGCCCAAACATTACCAAAACCCGCACAATCAATACCCTCATCCTCTCCTGATTTTGACCCACTCAAAGGATCTTACGCCAAAATCCTTGCTATGTTGGTGGAGAATGCGACCATTTCCCTACCTCCACTTAGACCTTATGACCCGTCTAAGCCCCGACCTATGGGTTACGATGAGTCTAAAATCTGCGCTTATCACCGCACGCCAGGACATGATGTGGAGGGATGCAAAGCTCTAAAAACCATCCTTCGCCAGTCACCTCTCCCGGATAGAAAGATTAAGAAAGACAACTTACGAAGGGAGAGACCTTTAGTTTCCATTCCCTCTCCTATACCATCTGTCCCCGCCTCACCAAGATCTATCATTATTACAACCCCACCTCTTGAAGACCATGAGTTATCCCCACCATCTTCCTCATCTCAGGTCTACGAGATTAATATGATTAGTGTCGCTACTCGAGGGCAGAAAAACAATGGGAAAGCAAAAGAAAACACACCTGCGGCATCTCTTTCTCCGTCAAACATCCCGATTGCACCACCACCTAAAGTGGTCATTCGCGGACCTGCCTATCCCGTCTCTAATGGCATTGCCCACCGAAATATGATTAAACAGCTTCACCAATCACCCGTAAAAATGACATTGTATGACCTCATTCAGACTTCTGAATCTCATCGACAAGCTCTCGTTGAGATCCTTCAAGGGATAGAGGTTTTACCTAATGAAACCCTGCCTGTCGCCTCCATTCTAACACCCAATCATGTTGCTTCTCTCACCAAACAACCCACTGCCCCAACCACTTCTGTCTCTGTACAACAAGCTGCTGCAGTCAGTTTCTCTGAAGATGAAATTGTCGACTTTGGTACAGAAGATCCTGACCCTGCCCTTTTCATCTCCGCTTACGTCCGGGACATTCGAGTACGTCGGGTTATGATTGACGGGGGCGCTAGCCTAAACATCATCTCTTCAAAAGCCTTCCAACAGATGAACATCCCTTCTAGTTGCATGTGTGCCAACCCCATCATGTTGCGGTCATTCAATGACGCTATTACTTCTACCTTAGGCACCGTGATCCTCAACATTCACGTAGGACCACGTACTTTACCCGAACTCTTCTATGTCTTGGAGGGAGAGTTCCAATATAATATATTGCTGGGTCGTCCTTGGATCCGAGCCATGGGATGCGTTCCCTCAACATTACATAGATGTATAAAATTTGAGTACGAGGGGAAGTCTTACACCGTAAAAGCTGACCCTCCCCCCTTTAAAACCTGCAATATGTTATACCGCCCTAACGATGTGCTTATACCAATCAAGACACCCATACATTCAACCCAACCATCCGCCTCAAATGTACCTCAACCATCCACCTCAACCGCGCCTACGCCTTCAATTGATGAAACCACCATCGCAAAAACCACTTCCCTTCCCGCAGCTAACATTCCAACCTCCGATCCCTTAGTAGATGTTTTTCAGCGCCTTACGCTGGGGGAGTACCGCCTATATAACGTTAGTTCTTTCCCTACCCCGCAGGAGTACAGACAATTACATGCACATCCCACCTACGACCGTCGCGTGGGGGAGATAATCTCTTACGGACCACCCCATTGCCGCACTAACCTAACGTATGGGGGTGTTGACGCATCCTCCATTACCCCTGAACCTCCTCTTGGTGTGATTCCTTTCCAATCTGATTTTCAATACTTGACAAATCGTCGTTTCGCCCTCACCTTCTTGACTCGCTGTGTGTGGAAAGGCTTTGGTTTTGGCCTTTACGAACAAGGCCGACATACACTCATTCCCGTGACTACCCGTAAACATAATGATCGCAGTGGTCTCGGTTTTCCCGAAACACCTACACAGGAGACACCTCCTGTCAGCTATATCCTAGAAGAAGAAGACGTCGCCCCTACCAAACCATCATCACCCACTTTGCCATCATCACCCACAGAATCTATAGACCCTGAATCTATCCCTCCTAACTTTTTTTTTTCATAAATGTCATCTTCATAGGTCCTCTCACTTATCAACGTGATAATGAGGACCCATCCTCTCTTCCCCTTCTTTATCCAGACATGATCGAAGAGGATTCGCCTTTGATTAATGTTGTTGAATGCCAGGATGACGACTCCATCCTCACTTACCTTGGCGCGGATGATTCTTATATTCAACGAGCCTTACCATCTGAAACCCAAACTATGCTGAACGAATCTACCATAGAAATCAATATCCACACAGAGGAGGATCCTCACATTGTGAAGATTGGACAATCCCTTAACACATCAGAACAAGCCGCCTTTACTACCTTTCTCCGTGCTCGCAACCAAGCTTTCGCATGGTCTTACACTGACATGCCAGGAATTGATCCTACCATCGCCGTCCATAACATCACCCTAAACCCCGATTCCAAACCAGTCAAACAAAAATTGAGAAAAATGCATCCACGCATTGCTCTCTTGGTCAAAGAGGAGCTCCAACGACTCCTTTCTGTTTCCTTCATTTTGCCTATTGACTATCCTCAATGGATTTCTAACATCGTACCTGTCACTAAAGCGACAGGGGGACTTCGGATATGCACAGATTTCCGGGATCTTAACCTCGCTTGCCCCAAGGATGACTTCCCCCTCCCAAGTATTGATCAACTTGTTGATCTCACTGCAGGCCATGAAATGCTTTCTCTCATGGATGGCTTTTCAGGATACAACCAAATTTTGGTTGCCCCTGCCGATCAGCACAAAACTGCCTTCATAACTCCTTGGGGAACCTTCTGTTATCGTGTCATGCCATTTGGCCTTAAGAATGCTGGTGCTACCTATCAGCGGGCTATGACCTACATTTTTCATGACATTATGCACACTATCCTTGAAGACTATGTCGACGATCTTCTCGGCAAGTCTAAACATCGTAGTGAACATCTCGATGTTTTAACCATTATTTTTGATCGCCTGTTACAATATTCTGTCTGCCTTCAACCGAAGAAATGTGTCTTTGGTGTTCTTTCGGGAAAACTTCTTGGCTTTATCGTCTCTTTGCGTGGCATTGAGGTCGATCCATCTAAAGTCAAAGCTATCCTAGAAATGCCCCCACCCAACAATCTCAAACAATTGCGTAGTTTACAAGGTAAGCTCCAATCTATCCGACGTTTCATCTCCCAACTCTCGGATCGATGTCAACCTTTCCATCACCTCCTTAAAAAGGATATTGCATTCCAATGGAGCGAAGAATGTCACCAAGCCTTCGAAGCTCTCAAATCCTATCTCTTGCAGCCACCCGTGCTTATCCCACCCCAAGACGACCGCCCCTTCTACCTTTACCTTTCCGCCACCGACCACGCTGTAGGAGCCATGCTTGCACATCGTGACTCTGAGAATCACGAACAAGCCGTTTATTATATAAGTCATACTTTGGTGGACTATGAGACTAGGTACACACATGTAGAAAAATTGTGCCTTGCCCTATCATTCGTGGCCACCAAACTCCGACACTACCTTCTAAATCACAAGACTTTCGTCATCACCAATACAGACCCCATCCATTACATGTATGCCAAACCTCATCTGAACCAACGCATTGCTAGATGGCTCATGCTTCTCGCCAACCTCGACCTTGAGTTTATCCACCAAAAATCAATCAAAGGACAAACCATCGCAGACCAACTTGCGGACGCTCCTTTACCGGGGGAACAATTTACCAATTTCACATTTCCCGACGAACTCATCGCTACTCTTTCCATCACGGAGGAGTCGTACCCAATGACCCTCTTCTTCGATGGATCTAAATGCCAGCGCGGCGGAGGAGCCGGCGTTGTTCTCATTCCCCTCAATGCTGAACCTATGCCTCTTTCATTCCGACTTGATTTCCCTTGCACTAATAATACAGCGGAATACGAGGCCCTTGTTCTGGGTCTCCAAGTTGCGTTACACTTAGGTATCAAATCTATCAACATTTTTGGCGACTCTCAATTGGTAGTCAATCAAGTTATGGGCGTCTACCAATGCAAAAATGAGGAACTTCAAAAATACAAACACTACGTGGATTCACTTCTAGCCTTATTTACCCACTATTCTATACAAACCATTCCCCGCTCCACTAACAAATTTGCGGATACTATGGCTTGCTTAGCCTCGCAAATTCCCGCCGCGCCAACTGACTCTGAATTATTCGTCGTGGTCCAACAACTTTTTGCCCCATCCTATTCAACCCCGGTAGTTTGTATGATAAATACTGTGTCCACTAATTCACAGGATACCTGGTACCACCAATTCCACGACTACCTTACAATCTCTGTCCTCCCACCTGACCTTACTAGTAACGGCAAACGTGCTTTTCTTAAAAGTGTTTCGCGTTATGTTGTCATGGGGGGACTCCTCTATAAACGTGGCTTTGATGGCATCCTCCTTCGCTGTCTAACTGGCGCGGAGGCCACTCATACCATCCAACAGGTCCATGACGGTATCTGTGGTGGACATTTTAGCGGCCTTGCCATGGCCAAACGAATCCTTCGCCTTGGTTATTATTGGCCTACTCTCAATAACGACTGCTACGAATATGTTAAGCATTGTGTTATGTGTCAGCAACATGCCAACCTTCAACATACTCCTAGCCACCCGCTCCAGATCGCTCGAGATCTTTGGCCCTTCTCACAATGGGGTTTAGACCTTATTGGTGAGATTCACCCAACCTCTTCACAACGTCACCGTTGGATAATCACAGCGACCGAATATTACACAAAATGGGTGGAGGCTATTCCACTCATTTCAATCAAAAAAGAAAAAATTGTCGAGTTCATTAACCACCACATTATCTGTCGTTTTGGTGTTCCTCATCGCCTGATAACAGATAATGGAAAATCTTTCAAAAACAAGTTGTTGCAAGACCTTTGTGACAACTTTGGTATCAAACTTAGTTTCTCATCACCTTACTATCCACAAGCCAATGGGCAAGCCGAGTCCTCTAATAAAACACTAACCAAAATCCTCATGAAAGTTGTCAATGAATCCGGAAGAAATTGGCACGATCACATTCCCTTTGCCCTTTGGGCTTATCGTACTAGCATTCGTACCTCTACTAATGCCACACCTTTTTCTTTGGTATACGGTACCGAGGCTGTTTTGCCTCTCGAAATACAAATACCCTCCCTTAGAATATCTCTTCAGGATATTCTCACCAATGATGATTTCCGCCGAGAACGGTTAGCCCAATTGGAGCTTCTTGACGAACGCCGTCTTACAGCTCTTGATCACCTTCAAATCTATCAAAAACGCATTAAACGTGCTTATGATAAGCGACTTCATGAGCGTACCTTTAAGGTTGGTGATCTTGTTCTCAAAGAGAATCAACATGTAACCAAACTAGAAAAGAGCAAACGTGGAAAATTTGCTCCCAATTGGATTGGGCCTTATATAATCACTCATACCTATGGATCTGGTACTTATCGTTTAGCTTCACTTAATGGTAAACCTGAGCCTGAACCCCTTAATGCCTTGCATCTTCGACCATTCTACTGTTGAAATTAGTGTTATATCACTTCTTATCTACCTGCCGCTCGTCCCTTGAGCTCACTTACCACTACATACACTCTGTTTCCTACACTTCATAATAACAATCAAGCTCACATAGTTTGATCCTCACCTCCCCTTGATGATGCCTTCCCCTTTTTAGTCTAGTCCATGACTTCAAAAGTATTAAAATAAGCCGTATTCTTATGGGATTTTCTTGAGTCAAACTTCCTACTCCCTAGATGCTTCACGCCAAATGAACATCTAGTCATTTAAATTAAATATGGACTGCTCCCTCGAAGGACAGCTATATGCCGAACTATTGCTACTATTATATATAGACTGCTCCCCCGAAGGACAGCTATGCATTACAATAATATCTGCTACTATAAATAGACTGCTCCCTCGAAGGACAGCTATACACAGTCAGCCTTTATCAAGAGCTTCTCGCATTGATCAGCTTCGTGAAGACCTCAAGAATAATACAATCAATATCCCCTGTAGACTTCCCGCATCGATCAGTCTACATTCAATAAAAGAAAAGCCTCATTCAAAAGCACTTTTGAGTCATGGACTTGTCTATTTAGGGTAGTTTCTCTTTCGTCAGAATAATCACCTTGCAATAAGCTCTCAGCACTCCCGCCTATATCAACCACCTCACCTCACCCTTTGTCAAAGCAACAAAAACTCAAGGGACGTGACGTATATCCGATATATTGTGATTATACAACTCTTTTCACCTATCGAATTCTCGCCTATGCAAGGTACTTAGGGATTCAAGCTCATCCTATGTTAATATGTGGTTTGCTTAGCTCTTTTCACCTACGGAGCACTCTTTCCTCTTTGCCTCGCATCTAGGATTGTGTGTTGATCTTAATCAGGACATGGTTCCCTTCTATTTGGGTAAGCTAACTTTCGCTTTACCTATACCTACATCAACATCGCCCATACCTTACCAACACCAACAACATTACCCTATCAACATCAAATTCTTATCAACCAACAAATTTCCTAACCATACCCAAATTGCCTGAATTCACCTCTCCCTGGTCCTAAGGGAGAACTACATCGGTCTGAGGCCCCTCCTTGCTTTGTGTAATGGGCTATGTAGGCAGCACTTTGGAGACATGGGGTCTCCCAAGGTTAGCTCGACCATCCCCTACCATAACTTATCATGTGTGGTAAATATAAATATTTTTGTGCATTTTTATTTAATCACATTTCTCTTTACCCTTTTTCGAAACACCAAAAATCAAAACACCAACAATCTTATTATTATCATAACTCAAATCAACATACATATTCAGTTTTATTTAGATGTTAAACAAATACATCTTCTCTATCATCGACACGCAGGTCGGCATCCTTATTTATTCTTATACCTTGCTAACATTTACTCAGACCCTCACGCCTCATCCCGAACTAGGCGATGATCGTGATTGTCGACCCCTCTCACCGAGCCTCTCTGTCCTCAAAGGTACCACGGCTATTGGTACCACCCACTAATCTACCAATCTCTCCTATAACATATGAATACGCCCTCTCGCATGGAGGACTTCAGCCTCTAGTCTCCCCGCCCATGACTCCGCAACCACTAACAATCCTCTTGTCTCATTCACCTGCGTTTGGAGCTGCTGAACCAAACGTTGTAGACGATCCCTCTCTGCTGTAATCACTGCTATGTCAGGGCACTCACGTACACCTCGTAGTTCTGCTACCCACCATAATCTATAGGCCTCTGTCGTTCCCGCATCCATTACCCTACGATCGGCCGCTACCTCTTCAGGCCCTTCTGGAGGTGTTGGCCGGGGAGGTGATAATGCTGCCTCAGCGTCGATCCCGATCCTCGTTCTGCCATGATCACCACCCTTTTCAACTTTGTCTTTCTGCCTTCTGAACCTCGGATCACATTCACTTTCCTTGTCTCTTTTCTCCTTCTCACCCAAATCTCTCATGCAAATACCTGTCTCAGTCGTCAAAAAGCGTCGCGTTCGCATATTTAACCTCTTGCATGGCTCTAAAATTAAAACTCAAGTTGCCACCCTAGCTTTTCTATTTTTAGAAAAGCTCATACCTAAATAACCGGTATCGGTTGTATAACCGATATCGGTCATATAGCTACCGACATCGGTTACCTAACTGATACCGGTTACACACCTGCCTTTTTGAAACAGGGTTCTTTTCTTCATTTCTCATCTAAATTTTTGTCGCGCCCGCCTCTTTGCCTGCATAAACACCACAATTTACCACATTTGTTCATCCACCACACATAGCCTTATAACTTCATTAACATCATTTATTTTATACAAATACACAACCATCAACTACGAATTTCAAGAAACTATCAATCTCTACATCATTTGGATCCAACTCATCAGTTACATATATCACAATGTCACAAAACCAACAATTCATCACATCACATATCATTCATACATACGTACAACAAAACATAAAAACATCAACATCATCCATCTATCAACATATCAACTAAAACTTATCATACATTACATATTACCAACCATTAACAAAATATTTAAACACATTTTGAACACTGCACAAGGATCAAAACATCGTCTCTATATATATATCAGTTTTCACAAATACAATGTGCCCTACATCGGGGCCTCTGTGATCTCATAATATACCAAAGCCGGCACGCAGGCCGCAATACCTACCAAAAATCTCGACTCGGCTCGCAGGCCGGTCTCTCATATCAAAAATATACTCGGCTCGCAGGCCGGTATCAAATGTACAACCCGTACTCGGCTCACAGGCCGGTATATAATAAATAAAATGAATCAATACAATGAATAAGTGTCGGCACGCAGGCCTCTATCAATACAACCGGTTCGCAGACCGGTGCCCGTGTCCCTATACAAAACCATGTCGGGGATCTATCAGCTCTCCCCACCGCCCTCGGCACCTCTCCCCGCTGGTCCCTGTGGTGCCTCTCGCCTCCTGCCCGTCACGGACATGCCAGCTGTGGCTGCCCCTCCCTGAGATCTCTGGCTGTGCGAGGTCTCTGCCCTATGCGCTGCATACGCCTGATACTCGACTCCGGTACTATCAAGAATATCCTGATAATATCGGGCCTCTACTCTAACCTCCATATAGCGATCTCGCGCCACTGAAGGAGCTGGGGCTGGTCCCCTGGCACCTAACACCAATACCCCCTGAGCCTGTACCTGCACCTGTGGCCGCGGTGGTGCTGCCTGTGCTGCTGCCTGTACCTGCACCTGTGGCTGTGGTGCTGGTGGTGGTGCTACCTGTGCCTGTACCTGCACCTGTGGCTGTGGTGCTGGTAGTGGTGCTACCTATGCCTGTGCCTGAGCCTGGGCTAGCTGCCCCTGTAAGGCCCCTATCTGTGCCTGCGCAGTAGCTAGCTGCCCCTGTAAGAGCTGCACCTGACCTCTGAGCTGATCCCTCTCTCCTATAACTACAGCCAAGTCTGGCTACGCAGGCGGTACTATCCTCGCTGCTCTCTGCCCAGCCCACCACACCCTGTATGCTCCCGTGCACCCGGCATCATCCACACCCTCACCTGCTGGTCTCTCCGCTACCCAGTCTAGATCCAAAGGCTGTGGCGCTGGCAATGGGGCCTCTACATCATCCCTCCTGTACTGAGGGAGGGGAGGTGGCTCGTCCTGTCGTAGCCCCATCTGCCTGCGTACCCTCTCTAGGGGTATCCGCTCGTACTCTCCCGGCCTCCATCCTGCTATCCAGAATGTATACTGGATCAGGCGCAGCTGTACGCGGGCTCCTCTACCAGGCTGGTGACCTCTGTAGGGTCTCCATACAATGTCTACTGCTGTAAGGCCCTCTAGCAAGTGTCTATAATAGACCACATCCCGACCTGCAACAACTTCTCGTGGCTGGCCCACGACCCCCAACCACCTCTAAAAGCCATATCGGTATACGACCTGTGGCCCTGGCTGCTGGGGTAGCCCTACTGGCCTGATGCATACGATGTGCTCGTATGCCCAACAGTGCAACAAAAATGTAGAACAAATACCAAATCGCCTCCTCCGGCGATAGCCCCATAACTCCCTGTATAATTACACCAGATACACTGGTGCCCATGCGAAACAGGTGTGCTCCTCCACCATCTCCAGCAAGTACCCCCATCAATGCTCGTGGGAAGCGGCCTCCCTCTGAATCCGGGAGGGCGAAGCAGGTGATCCCAACCATCATCAACACCGCCAATCGTGTCTCGTGACGATGCGCACGGTACATGTCACCGTACCCGATACTCGCGCTATGGTAGGTCAGTAGCGCGGCTGCATCCCCAAAAACCTGCAGTATGCTGTCCATCGCAGTCTCTGAATCTACCTGGAAGACTGCCTCTCCCTCGATCGGTAGCCGCAGGATGCGATACACATCCTTTAATGTGACGGTCATCTCTCCGGTCAGCAGATGGAACACATTGGCCGCCGGATCCCATCTCTCGATGAGGGCGACCATCAGGCTGTGATCCCTCTCTATCGCTCTATACCTCTGGACCCCGCCGAGTCCCACCTCGCGCATGATGGCCCAATGTGCCGTAGATACGTGTGGCCTCATCCGACTCAATAGTGGAGGCATCCTATCACGCATCGTCAACTGCTGACGTGCCTGCAAAACCAACCCACATTCTTAGACCTACTCTTTATTATAACATCTACTTTACCATCTAAACCCCCTTTTGTAACACCCAAAATCTAACCCCACACCTAACCCTTCTCCACCCCTAAACCAACCCCCCACACCGACCCGCAACCCAACCCAAAAAACCCAAAACCTAACCCAACCCAAAAAACCCAAAATCTAACCCCACACCTAACCCTTCTCCACCCCTACACCTAACCCCCACACCTACCCCTTCTCCACCCCTACACCTAACCCCCACACCCCAACCCAACTCCAAAAACCCAAAACCTAACCCCCCACACCTAACACTTCTCCACCCACTAACCCAAAAAACACTCAACCCAACCCCACTCCCACTCCCACCCATCAACCCAAAAAACAATCCACCCAACCCAACTCCCACTCCACCCAACACCCCAAAAAACAATCAACCCAACCCAACCCCTACATAAACCCACAACCGATGCCGGCCGATACATGACCAACGCCGGTCACCAACAACCCTCCCCTTTCCCTAAAATTGAGCGACCGATGCCGGTCGCTTAGTGACCGACATCGGTCACTGTCCTCTCTCGGAGCCGAACCCCCGTGCGGCCCCCAAAACCCATTTTTTCCTATTTTCTACCCATTTACCCGCCCAAAAACCCTCCAATTTTACTCACCTAGCCGCATTACCCTATTTTACCTCTCTACCCTCTCTGTTTTTCAAATTACCTCCATTTACTTCCTTATTTCCTACAAAATACAAATTCTACCAAACCCCCCATTTAGCCTAAATAACCATTTCAAGGCATAAATCCACGAGTTTGACCTACCGTACGATGAACGTCGTCTGGTGGGTGGTGGTGGCGGTCCAGCTGGTTCCAAGGCCCCTCCAGCTCCTCCTACCTGTGCCATGGCTCCAATCCTATCTATTGGGTCCCTGCCAATCCACCTGCTGCCCTCCTCCATTAAACTCGGGCCCCATATCAACCTCTCTCCGCCAATTCAAATAGCTCCACCTCACTCAATAACACTCCAAATCAAACTCTCCACCGTCAGACAAGCGCTTTGGTTTGCAAATTTTCTAACAGTGACCAATGACAGCTGATTTTTCTTTTTATAGGTTTTTCCCCGATCTTAACCGATGTCGGTTTAATTTTGCCCTAAGAAACCGGTTATCGCGTCCCTTAACGAGTATCGTCAAATGCAGAATCGACATCGTTCTCTACCCAACTTTCCACCCCATTCTTTGCCCTTATTTACTCCTTGCCCTCTTTTTCACCAATATCGCCTCCGTCCACCTTTGCTGCACAACATCTGTTCACTTGTCCAGCCTGACTTACGGCCTCGCCCTACCTATTTGGCCCGACCTAAGGCCTCAACCTACCAATTGGCCCGACCCAAGGCCTCAACCTACCTATTTGGTCCGACCCAAGGCCTCAACCTACCATTCCGGCCTGACCCTAAGGCCTCAACCTACCAATTGGCCCCGGACCCCCAAGGCCTCCAACCTTACCATTGGCCCGACCAAGTCCTACCTACCTATTTGGCCGACACCCAAGGCCTCAACCTACCATTCGGCCCGACCTAAGGCCTCAACCTACCAATTGGCCCGACCCCAGGCCTCAACCCAACCAATTGGCCCGACCCAAGGCCTCAACCTATTATTATCATAACTCAATCAAACAGACATATTCAGGTTTTATTTAGATGTTAAACAAGACCTCTTCTCTATCATCGACAAGGCAGGTCGGAATCCTTATTTATTCTTTATCTTGCTAAACATTACTCAGACCCTCACGCCATCCCGAAACAGGGCGATGATCGTGATTGTCGACCCCTCTCACCGAGCCTCTCTGTCCTCAAAGGTACCACGGCTATTGGTACCACCACTAATCTACCAAATCTCTTCCTATAACATATGAATACGCCCTCCCATGGAGGACTTCAGCTCTAGTCTCCCCGCCCATGACTCCGCAACCACAACAATCTCTTGTCTATCACCTGCGTTTGGAGCTGACTGAACCAAACGTTTGTAGACGATCCCTCTCGCTGTAATCACTGTGCTATGTAAGGGCACTCACGTCACCTCGTAGTTCTTGCTACAACCATAATCTATAGGCTCTGTCGTTCCGGGGGCATCATACCCTACGATCGGCCGATACCTATTCAGGCCCTCTTATGGCAGGTGTTGGCCGGGGAGGAGGTGATATGCTTGCATCAGCGTCGATCCCGTCCTCGTTCTGCCATGATCACAACCCTTTCAACTTTGTCTTTCTTTTTTTTTGCCTTCTGAACCTCGGATCACATTCACTTTCCCGTCTTCTTTCTCCTTCTCCCACCCAAATTCTATCATGCAAAAATCCCTGTCAGTCGTCAAAAGCGTCGCGTTCGCATATTTAACCGTTCTTGGCATGGCTCTAAAATTAAACTCAAGTTGCCACCCTAGATTTTTATTTTTAAAAAGCTTATACCTAACTAACGGTATCGGTTGTATACACGATTCGGTCATATAGCTACCGACATCGGTTACCTAACTATAACGGTTACACACCTCCTTTTTGAAACAGGGTTCTTGTCTTCTGTCTCATCTTAAATTTTTTGTCGCGCCCCGCCTCTTTGCCTGCAATAAACAACACAATTTACAACATTTTTTCAGCCACCACACATAAGCATGATAACTCTTAACATTCATTTATTTATACGAATACACAAACCATCAACTACGAATTTCACAGAAAACTATCAATCTCTACATTCATTTTGGGAATCCAACCTCATCAGTTACATATATCACAATGTAACAAACCAACAAATCATCACATCACATAGCCTTATAAATACGTACAACAAACATAAAAACATCAACATAATCCATCTGATCAAATACAACGAAAACGGTATCATAAATACATATTACCAACCATTAACAACATAATGTAAACACATTTTGAAACACTGCACAAGATCAAAAACATCGTCTCTATATATAATCAGTTTTCACCAAATAAATGTGACCTACATTGGGGCCTCGTGATCTCCTAATATACAAAGCCGGCAAGCAGGGCCGCAATACCTACCAAAATCTCGACTCGGCTCGAGGAGGCGGTCTCTCATATCAAAAATAACTCGGCTCGCAGGCCGGTCTCAAATGTACAACAGTACTCGGCTCCAGGCCGGTAGAAATAAATAAATGAATCAATCCACTGAATACGTGTCGCACGCAGGGCTCTATCAATACAACCGATTCGCAGACCGGGCCGTGGTCCTATACCAAAACACATGTTCGGCGATCTATCAGCTCTCCCCAACCGCCCTCGGCACCTCTACCCGCTGGTCCCTATGGTGCCTCTCGCCTCCTTGCCGTCACGGACCATGCCAGCTGTGGCTGCCCCTCCGAGATTCTCTGGTGTGCGAGTCTTTTGCCCTGTGCACTGCATACGCCTGATACTCGACTCGGTACTATCAAGGCATATCCTGGATAATATCGGGACTCTACTCTAACCTCCGTATAGCGATCCGCGGCCACTGAAGGAGCATAGGGCTGGTCCCCTGGCACCTAAACCAATACCCCTGGAGCCTGTCGCACCTGGGCCGCGGGGCTGGTGCTGCCTGTTGCTGCTGCCTGTACCTGAACCTGTGGCTTGTGGTGCTGGTGGTGGGCGACCTGTGCCTTTGGTACCATGCACCTGTGGCTTGGTGCTGGTAGTGGTGCTACCTATGCCTGTGCGGAGCCTGGGCTAGCGCCCCTGTAAGGCCCCTATCTGTGCATGCGCACAGTAGCTAGCTGCCCGTAAGAGCTGCACCTGGGGGACCTCTGAGCTGATCCCTCTCTCCTATAACACAGCCAAGTCTGGCCTAGCAGCGGTACTATCCTCGTGCTCTGGCACCAAGACCACCAAACCTGTATGCTCCCGTGCAAACGCATTCATACACACCCTCACCTGCTGGTCTCTCCGCTACCAGTCTAGATCCAAAGGCTGTGGCCGATGGACAATGGGGCCTCTACATCATCCCTCTGTACTGAGGGCAGGGAGGGTGGCTCGTCCCTGTTGTAGCCCCATCATGAATGCGTACCCTCTCTAGGGGATCCGCTCGTAACTCTCACGGCCTCATCCTGCTATCAGCATGTATACTGGATCAGGCGCAGCTGTACCGGGCTCCTTACCAGGCTGGTGACCTCTGTGAGGGTCTCCATACAATGTCTAATGCTGTAAGGCCCTCTAGCAAGTGTCTATAAATAGACCACATCCCGACCTGGCAAAACAACTTTCGTGGGATGCCCCCGACCCCAACCAACTTAAAAGCATATCGGTAACGACTGTGGCATGGTGCTGGGGTTAGCCCTACTGGATGATGCATACGAGTGATCGTATGCCCAACCCACAGTTTGACAACAAAATGTAGAACAAATACCAAATCGCATCCTCCGGCGATAGCCCCATAGTCCCGGTATAAGTGCACCAGATACACTGGTGCCCATGTGAACAAGGGTGTTGCTCCTCCCATCTCCAAGCAGTACCAATCAATGTCGTGGGAAGCGGCCTCCCTCTTGGAGTCCGGGAGGGCGAAGCAGGTGATCCCAACCATCATCAACACGCAAATCGTGTCTCGTGACGATGCGCCGGTAATGTCACCGTACCCGACTCGCGCTATGGTAGGTCGATAGTAGCGCGGCTTGACGCCCCAAAAAAAAAACCGCAGTATTGCTGTCCATTCGCAGTCTTCTCTGAATATACCTGGAGACTGCCTCTCCACTCGATCGTTAGCCGCACAGGATGCGATACAACATCCTTTAATGTGACTCATCTCTCGGCCGGCAGATGGAACCAAATTGGCGCCAGGGATCCATCTCTCGATGAGGGCGACAATCAGGATGTGAGCCCTCTCTATCGTCTTATTATACCTCTGGACCCGCCGGTCCCACCTCGGCATGATGGCCCAATGTGACGTAGGATAAGTGTGGCTCCTCCGACCAATAGTGGAGCATCCTATCACGCATCGTCAACTGCTGACGTGCTGCAAACCAACCCCACATTCTTTAGGACCTACTCTTTTTATTAACATCTACTTTAACCATTAAACCCCCTTTTGTAACACCCAAAATCTAACCCACACCTAACCTTCTCCAACCCTAAACCACCCCCACACCGACCGAACCCACCCAAAACCCAAAACCTAAACCCAACCCAAAAAACCCAAAAATCAACCCCACAACCTAACCCTTCTCCACCCCTACACCTAACCCAAAACTCCCCTCCCCTCGTCCACCTACACCTAACCCCCACACCTACCCCTTCTCCACCCCTAAACAACCCCCACTCCCACTCCCACCACACCCAAAAAAACAATCAACCCAACCCCATCCCACTCCCACCCAACAACCCAAACAAACAATCCACCAACCCCACTCCCACTCACCCAACACCCAAAAAAACAAATCACCCCAACCACCCCCTACATAAACCCACACCGAGACGGGCCATACATAACCGATGCCGGTCACCAATACCCTCCCTTCCCTTAAACTGAGCGACCAGATGCCGGTCGCTTAGTGACGACATCGGTCCTTGTCTCTCTCGGAGCGAAACCCCCTGAGGCCCCCAAAACCCATTTTTCCCTATTTTTTACCATTTTACCGCCAAAAAAAAAACCCTCCAATTTTACTCACCTAGCCGCAGTACCCTATTTTACCCTCTACCCTCTCTGTTTTTCAAATTGACCTCCATTTACTCCTTATTTCCTACAAAATACAAATTCCTACCCAAACCCCCCATTTAGCCTAATAACCATTTCAATGCATAAATCACGAGTTTAGAACCTACCGGTACGATGACACGTCGTCGTGGTGGGATGGGTGGTGGCGGTCCAGCTGGTCCAGCCCCTCCAGCTCCTCCTACCTGTGCCATGGCTCCAATCCTGATCTATTGGGTCCCTGGCCAATCACCTGCTGCCTCCTCCTTAATCGGGCCCACTATCAACTCTCTCCGCCAATCAAATAGCTCCACCTCACTCAATAACACTCCAAATCAACTCTCCACGTCAGACAAGTCGCTTTGGTTTGCAAATTTTCTAAAGTGACAATGACAGGCTGTATTTTTCTTTTTATAGGTTTTTCGATCTTAACCGATGTCGGTTTAATTTTGCCCTAAGAAACCTGGTATCGGTCCCTTAACCGATATCGGTCATGCAGAATCGACATCGGTTCTCTACCCAACTTTCACCCCCATTCTTTGCCCTTATTTACTCCTTGCCTCTTTTTCACCAATATCGCCTCCGTCCACCTTTGCTGCACAACATCTGTTCACTTGTCCAGCCTGACTTACGGCCTCGCCCTACCTATTTGGCCCGACCTAAGGCCTCAACCTACCAATTGGCCCGACCCAAGGCCTCAACCTACCTATTTGGTCCGACCCAAGGCCTCAACCTACCATTCGGCCTGACCTAAGGCCTCAACCTACCAATTGGCCCGACCCAAGGCCTCAACCTACCAATTGGCCCGACCCAAGGCCTCAACCTACCTATTTGGCCCGACCCAAGGCCTCAACCTACCCATTCGGCCCGACCTAAGGCCTCAACCTACCAATTGGCCCGACCCAAGGCCTCAACCTACCAATTGGCCCGACCCAAGGCCTCAACCTACCTATTTGGCCTGACCCAAGGCCTCAACCTACCTATTTGGCCCGACCCAAGGCCTCGCCCTACCTATTTGGCCTGACCCAAGGCCTCAACCTACCTATTTGGCCCGACCCAAGGCCTCGCCCTAACAATTTGACCCGACCCAAGGCCTCAACCTACCCACCTAACCTGACCCAGGCCACCGCCCAACCACTTGGCCCTGACCCAAGGCCGTATCACTTCCATACCATACCCACAATCAACATTTTATTTATACATCCATCATGTACCTTGTGTTCATCGAGCTCACCTGTTCGTGTTTTAGCATGATTAGGGTCCTTGACTTGATCTGTCGATCAGCTTTGCCCAGACCTAGACCGTGACGTTTATCTCAACCAAACCAACCTTTTGGTACTGCCGAACATGCCTAAACGTTCCGGTACCTTACCTGTTATATACCCTGGAGCTACTTCCTATGCCTTGGATACCAGGATTATATCACCCTTGTTTGGATAAACTATCGACCTTTACCTATACATTGCTGGTTTGCTAGTCAAATCATGTACCCTAGTCGTACTATTGCATTTCAACATGCGTCTGCTTCCTTGGACCTACCCCACCACCTTACCATCCTCTCTACCACATATACCCTTTATCAACCCTATCCCTGATTTCCCGTTCACTCAATCTGTGATAGATTTGAGGGGGATTACCTATATCCTTAACATGAGAAACCACTTCATATTATTGTCCGCGCAGCTTTACAGAACAAGCTACACGACAATAAGGGGCTAATGTAGACACCAAATTCGTGTCTCACGACCCCTTGTGACCCGCATCCCATTTCGCAACCTAACCTCATTACCTAAACTTTACATAATTATTTATTAGTTACCTTGTAATTGATAAATCCACATCACCTTACCTGCCACCTCACTTTGCCACCTCATCATGACCTAGCCCTAACCCTAAACTAACCTAATTAAGACCCATGACTTGGTCTAGACTCACATCCATAACTAATGCCTCCTTACTCGCACCAAAATCTGACCTTCTAGCCACTTGACCAAGCCCACAACTGATCTCTCGGGAGAAAAGCAGGGAAGGTGGGCTATTTTAGTAAAAATAGCCTACTTTTTCCTTACCGATGCCGGTTCCTACTCTACCGCCGTCGGTTACGCAACCGCCATCGGTTCCCTGTAAATGGGCTCCCCAAACCAAAACAACGGATCGGAATTTCATTTTGGAGATCAGTCAAAAGGATTTATGGATAAACAGAGAGCATTGCGAGCGAGGAACAGAGTCCAGATCTTCACTTGACAGAGCAGAGACGAGTAAAGAAACCAGAAGTGTTTACAACCAAGGAGATCAACTTGCCTCTCGGTCAAAACTAGTAAGTCAGATCTTACATGTCCTTTTGTTATAACATTTCTTATGCTTCTTGAATCTCAGTCCTCCTAAATCCGTTTCTGAATCCACTACCCAACATGCCATTGCATCTAACTGTCATTCTTTCACTCCTAATCATCCCATTTCCTAATACCATCCAAAAAACCAGCTATTACAAACACCATATCTACCAAGAAGATCCTATAACCCACCGGTATCGGTTATCAGTAACCGGCATCGGTCATCAATAACCGCCATCGGTTCCTCTGATCAAAACTAGAAAACCAGCCTTTCCCCCTACCCAGTTTAACAAAATAATTTAATTGATATTTTGCAGTCTTTTGTGTTAATTCATATTAGCAGGGGAACTGACCACCTTCGAAGGGAAGTTTTATATTTCCTGGGCCCAAGGCAGTTTCCTCATTTATTGTTTAATCAAAATCTTGTGGTCTTGTGTTCTTATTTGCAGGTAGTCCTTCCAAGACAAAAAGGAGTTCTCCGTAGTCAGCCTGATCTTTCTCTACGGTACGCGCACACCATCTCGACATTCAACGGGTATTCCTCCTAACCCTAACCTCATCTGTTTCTAAAAGGAATGAAAGGATAGAAGCAACTCTATTCCCAGACGCCGAAACATTCCGAGCGAAACATTTGTATCTGATTTTTTCACCATTTTTCTCCAAAGCTCCCGGGTATGTGAATTTTTATGGTTTTTTATCATTTCTTAATGTCTCTTACATGCCAAATGAAGAGGAGAATTAATTTGATATCTAGATTTGATAGGGAGGATCTAAAAATGTCTTTTACCATTAAGATGTGATCTGACTATCGGGTTCGATCTGATTTTCTGATCCTTCCTTCCTTGGCACGTAAAAAACCATATTTGACGGATTGGAGGAGGAAGTAGTTGGTGCATGCGATGAAGAGTGATTTACCAGATGAAAGAATTGAATGCTAGAAATATTTGAAGAGATTTTCCCTTAGAGTGCCTAACAAATTTTTTGTAAATCTGATTCTGGGAATCACAATCAAAATCGCAACAAGCAATGGTGCTTTGAATGTTTTTTGTTTTGGGGGGAAAACTCTATTGTAGAAAAAATGTTGTAAATTGCATGAACTTTTCATGCAAGTTGTCAGAGTGTCAGAGGTCAGGAGTTATTTTCCTAAGAGAAAATTTTGACAGAGCCCATCTTTCTGAGAAACCATCTGAGAAACTTGTTTATTTCTTTTGTGTTAAATTTGATCATGTCAAGGTGGTTACAAGTGTACAGTCATTGACAAGCTCTGAGATTGTTCTAGAAAATTTCCCCTGCTGATGAATTTAATCAAACTTGAGTTAATGTGTGTTGATTTTGGGAAAAATTTTGTCTGCTTCATTTCTGAATGTCTAGAAATAGTTTTTCTTGTTCCCATTGCAATCTTACATTGAAGTCTTTGTGAATCACATAAGATTTTATCCTTGTGATAGTTTGGTGGAATTTGTAATTTCATTTATCAAAAGAGCTTTCATTTGATAATGAAATAAAAAAATTTAAAATCACTTTACTCCTAGCATGACGATAAAATTGTTTGTTAGCCTTTAGGGGTATCTTAGGCGTGATAAAATAGAGGTTGATAATGTTCAATTAATTTTTTCAATCTAAACCTTCATTTTGGATTCTTAAAGTCTATGTGAAAATGTGCTGATCTAGCCTCCATTGAAGCACACCTTCTGGTTGAAGGAGCATTTTAGTTGTTATGAAGCATTTTGTTGATTAAGCCTTCCATTTTTTGTAAAATATCTCAAAGATCTGGAGAACTAAGTTCATTTTGCCTCACCTCCCACCAAAAATTCATTTAAAATAACCAATCTTACCCATACTACCCATGTTTGTCCTATGTGTGTACAAATGTGTAATTTCTATCACCAAAACATGCAGAAGCAATCAGGTTTTCATTGTCTTTAGTGGCCTGAACCTTGCTTAGAAAATATATCCATCATCTAGGGTGACAACTCGTGAGAGTTAGGTTATGTTGTATTGATCTTATTTTCTTCAAGGTCTTCTTAATAAATTTACAAGGAAGGACATCTCCATCTCCTCCACAATCAACAAGCTACAAAAGGGTCCTCTCACCCTAGTTAAAAAGCACAACCATAAAGTAGTGAGGATAGATCAAATCCTCTTGAGGGTGCTATCCATTTCTCCACATCTGAGTGACAAAGAGCAAGCTGCATTTCTTCCCTGGATACAAAATGACACACAACATGATTTGTTTGTCTCTAAGCTTCCTGTCAAACCCATGATGTTGCTTAGCTTCTGAGGGAGAATCAATTTGGGTACCAACAGAAACAATGAAAATTTTGTTCGAGTTACCAATGTGCTTGAGGACCATGAGGGATGTCAATTTGCATGAGATTTTCAATTCATTTGGACACATCACGCGTGTCTACGAGGCCATGGATCAGAAGATGGATTAGAAGGTGATTTGGTTTTGTTTATTTCGTCAATAGGGAGGACGCTCAGAGAGCTATCAAATAAGCTCAATGCCTATTTTTATGATAATCTTATTCTTAGAGTCGAATGGACCACTCCAAGGAAGACTTTTTTAAAAAATTGAAGCAAGGAAGACTTAAAATTAGGCATCTTTCCTTCTTTCTATGGAGTCTTTTACTTATTTACACTTTAGGTTCTGTAGGGTTTTTAGTGTTGATAGGATCAATTGTGTTTCACTTGATCACAATGATTCTCATTTTATTTTGAATTTCCTCGTTTAGTATAATGATTTATTTATTTTCACTAAAGAAAACATATCAAGATTATTCGTGGTTGATTAAGGTCATCAGGTGTCCACTTTAATGAACATATTTGTTTAATTTTGTTTGTAGGGTGATTTGTGTGTCTGCGAACCCTTAAAATTTACTCCGGACGCGTGAGGATTTCCTGATTTTCCTGTTTCTTGAGTTAGTGATGACATTCATTACATCCAATAGAGTGAGATGTAGGGAGTTTTAACATGAGGATAATGAAGTTATGGAATTTTTTCTACCACCGTCGAATATCATCAGGCTTGACGAAGAAGATCGTCGAATACAATCTCAATGAGTAAGGCCAAATGGTGGTTCATACCACTACCATGTGCATGAGAAGACAAATTACATTTAATTATATTCTCATAGTCTAGATTGATGCCCTTTGCTATTTTCTTCATAATATCTTTAGTAATTCTCTAGTTACACTAAGGTTCAATCACATCATAGTAAATGAACCTAGAATTATCTCAAATCTCTCTAAATTCATTAGCCTAGCGGCTGCTAGCACGTATAAAAAGGAAACATAGTCAGTTTATTGTTTTGCAGACAAATGTCGGTTTCCATGAAATCACTACAATATTTTTCCAAGATCTACATGGTTTAATGTTAATGACATTTTAAAAATGATAAGAATGCTATTCCAAAGCAAAATTAAAGTCTAGCGGCCATTAGCCCATATAAAACATAAACATGTTATATTTATGGTTTTTCATATCAATGTTGGATTCCCTGAAATCATTGAATGATTTTCCAACAACTGCATCGTTTAATCTTAAATAAATTTTAAAACTGAGAAGAACCTTTATTCTAAAGGAAGAATTAGAGCCATGCCGTTCTGTTTATTATTTTGTAGACCAATGTCAGATTCCAATATTTTGATTTTTGGATTCCAATATATGGGACTTTGGAGTGCAGTAAATTCTAATATATGTGATTTTGGATTCCATTATATCTGATTCTGGATTCCAATATATGCGATATTGGAATCCAATATGTACGATTTTGGAGTCCAGATAATTCCAATATTTAACATTTTAGAATCTAAAACTAGTAATTTTAGATTCCAATTTTGGTGGTTTTTTTTACTGCTTAGACTAGAATAAGTCCAAATTTAGTGAAATAAGCATCTAACACTGATCTACTAAATTTTTCAATTGAATACATGTTTTTTTTACACCAAAATACCAAAACTATGATGTAATAGTTGTAGCAAATAGAAAAATAAGGAGAAGATCGAGAAAATCAAGGAAGAGAAAAAATATGAAAGTATAGCAAACATGATCAAATAAAAAAAATAACAGATTAATAAAATAAAATAAAAATTATTAGATTAGGTAAAAAACAAATTTTGAAGGGATCGAGAACCCTGTACAAACGAAAGATAAGCAACAAAACCCAGAAGAGAGACAACACACAAATGAGGCCCAAGGCCAAGGAAGAAACAAAACAAACAACCCAAACTCAGAGAGGGGAAGCACCAAAAGATAGGCCAGTCAAGACCACTTGACTCAAAACTACCCTAGTCCTTCCCTTTACGAGATCTTAGTCTCATCTTGAGGGGAGAAATGCCCTTTTTTCCTTTATTTTTGTAATTCACCAACTGCCAACCTTCCTACTTATTAGGATCAACATTCTCATCCAGGAGAACATGAAGACTAATTTCAATGTTTTGACAAGGAGAAACCAAAGAACCAGGGGGGACGAAGGAGCCTTCACGAAAGCCCCAACAACTTTAGTATTATAATCGGGAGGAGGAATCTCCCCGCCTGCCTTCCGCTTATTTTCAGCAATTGTCTTATCCTGCTCCACAACCAGAGACTCTAAATGATTGTCAGAAACTTTCGAAATAGACTTGTCCTCATCGGCATAAACAGTCAAATTATCTAGATTAAAATCCTTCCACCATGAAATCTGCCCTTTAAACTGCTTCTTGATGATATGACAATCCGAGGCAAGATGACCAGGGGCAAAACAAGTTTGGAAACGGAAAGGAACTCCTTCATAATCTAGATTTTGAATCCAGGTTAAGTCTCTGACTTTGAGCTCCATGGTGGCTAGGAAATCAGTCATCATATCCATGTCCACCAGAATACGGGCATATGTGGTATGATCATAAGATTCAGTCCTAGGATCAACCCCAAGAAATTTACCTAGAGCATTTCCCATAGAACTGAAGCACTCATCACCCCAAAAGTGTAAGGGTAAATAAGGCAGCCTTACCCAAATAGGTCTGACAGTAAAGGTTTCATAAACTAGATTAAAGTTGGGGAACCAGGGCTTCAAAAGGAGATGGTGAGACTAAAAAATCCCATAATTTTCCAAAAATCAAATCCTTATTAGATGAACTATCAAAAACAACAATAAAAATCCCACGGGCTGAGGGATAGATATTAACTTTACCCTCTAAAACAGGCCTCCATTGCTCATATATCCATTTGTGTAGGGCTGGAAGACCAGGATAGTAATTGAAAAATCTGTAGATCAGGCCATGATTTCGGTAGAAATCGACCGATTTGGATACCTCCTCCCCAAAGGAGACCACGAGAGTTGATTTGGCATAGGCCATAGGTCTGGAGGCCACACTACCACTAGATCTCATAGCATCAAGGAAAGAGGCCTTTCCCCTGCCATGGCTCTATACCCTAGCCTTCTTTAGAAGCCCCCGATATTCAAAAACCTTGAGACCCCTGTCAAGTTGATGGATGGGGGCAGAAAATGATTCTCCAAAGCCCGAAGCACCATGAGGAGCAAGTCATGATTCACAGGGAGGGGCAGCCAAGTTTCTAAGGGGGAAATCCCCCAAAAGATTACCAGCAAGCTTAGACTCACCATCCCCATAAGCTTGGCCAATCAGGGTCAGTCCTTCACCCCTATCAAGAGCCTTAACCATTCCACCGCTTCCACCAAGAGCAGTTGAAGAGCCAGAGCCCAAAACAGAAAACCGACCCCCAAGTTCCAATCCATGGCTAACCCCAACAGCGTGGACAGGGTTCAAAACGGAAGCCCGCTCACTACTCCAACGAGACCCGCCGCCTTCATGCGGGCAGAGGAGATTAGGGTTCTGGGAAGAGACATCACCAATCGCTCCATTCGCTTTAGTCATCGCTTCGCTTCAGTAGAGGAGATTAAACAAAATAAAATTGAAAGTGTCAAAAATTACATAAAACAAAAAAAAAAACATAAAAATTTGAACAAAGAAAAGAACGTGAATCAATAACACACTATCTAAATCAATAATCAATAAACATACAATTACACTAACACAATTAATTATACTTGGTGTATACACTATACAATTGTTTGTACACTTATTCTCTTTTATCATAAGGCCACTCAAGGGTTAAATTTGATGCCCGTTTAGATGTTTTTTATGATTTTAGACGTAAAATACTTGTCAATTTTTTATCTAACCATCACACGCAACTTGCATATTTCCAACATGACCGTCATTTTTTATATAGATTTGTATAAATATTATAAAAATATATGTAAATTTATATTACAAAAGATATAATAAATATAGAATAATTAGTAAAAATAACATTATTTTGTGTATTTGAAGGACAGTATTGACAAATTACCGTCACCCAAAAATTGTTTGACAGGAATAGGTGGGCGTCAAATTTAACCCCTGAGGCCACTTGCCTCACTTTATTGGACAAAACACACCACCGTACACACATGCATATCATGCACTCTAAGTAGGTCTGACATTTAAATCAAGTAACTTGTTCGTTGAATAAAAAACTAAATATTTTGATGGGTAATAGATGGAAATTGTAATGTATGTCACATCGATGCATCTATAGAATAACCACTCCCATTGACTACCCGAAAATGATCTTAAGTGTAAAGTGATACTTCTAAGCAGAGATCTTTTTAGAAAATACACTTAAACTTTTTACTTATAAGGAAATTTCAACTGTCACATGGGCCCTCGAAGTGCTATTCAAAAGAAAAATCTTTCCCATTTTGATTAACAGCCCACATTAATAAAAGACATTGCAATATAGCAGCCATGTCTCCAGCTAAATTCAGATTCTTAGTCACAATTGTGCTGTAAGTAACGATCATCTATCTCCTTATAATTTATATTTGTTTACATGTCCAACAGTGAGCATTCAACACTATTCCTTAACCAGTCTTGCAGGCAACATATACTGTGAAGCAGGATCTAATCATGGCATATTGGATGCCTTCAATGCAAGGGTTCTGGGATCTGGAAATAAAACTCTGGTTCTCTCCCATGGATTTGGATCTGATCAAACAGTGTGGCAGAAGGTTTTACCATACTTTTTGAAAAAGGGTTTCAAGGTTATAACATTTGATCTAGCATTTGCAGGGGCTGCGGATCCCTCCAGATTTGATTTTAACAGATATGGATCCTTTGATGGCTATGTTCATGACGTGTTGCTTATTTTGGATGAGCTCAAAGTTGATGAATGTGTATTTGTTGGTCACTCCATGTCTGCCATGATTGGTTCTATTGCTGCTATCCAGAGACCAAACTTGTTCGAACATTTGATACTCTTGGGAGGATCTCCAAGGTGAATATATTCTTATCATTATTCTGAAATAACATTCCCACTTCATTCCTTCATAGATTAGTGCATGTTATCAAGCTTATGATTTCATTCATATGATAAGTTATATATGAAGGGGGCTGATTTGATTTAAATTTTAGAAAGGACTTATATCTTACCACTAGACAATACTCTCCATCATTTAAACACAATTTCATAATGTTACAAATAGTCTCTAAATCAAACAATAGTTGTGTATTTCATTTTACAAAGATAGGCCATCTAAGTGTTATGGAAATGAAAAGGCATTCTCATAATCATCATTTTCCAAGTCTTAGAACTTCATAAGCTTCATTTTTGTTTTGTTAATTATATTTTTCAATTTATTTTTCATGATTTGATTTAATAGGTATTTGAATGCTCCTGGGTATGAAGGAGGCTTTGAACAAACAGCCATAGACCAGCTGTTCCGTTCCTTGAAATCAAATTACACCGCTTGGGCTACTGGATTTGCTTCCATGGCAGTGGGTTCACAATTTCATGATGCAGTTCATAAGTTCCGGAAAACTCTGCTGGCGATGAGGCCAGATATTGCTTATTTTGTAGGAAAACAAGTGTTTGAGAGTGATGAGAGGAGCATTCTAAGGGAAGTCAAGGTTCCCTGCCTTGTTATTCAGAGTAAGAAGGATATTATAGCTCCTCTTTTTGTTGCAGAATATCTGAAAACTCACCTTGGGAGGAAGGGGAAAACTCAGGTTGAGATACTGCAGACTCAAGGCCATTTTCCACAGCTCAGTATTCCCAGTCTTGTTATCAGGGCATTTCAGCGAATAATATTAACTGAAAATTAATATAAGTAGACGTCGAATAATAGAGCCTGGACATAGAATAATAGGAAGTTTTAGAAACATTATAAGTGTAAACAAAATTATAAATAAATTTTGAATTGAAATTGAATGATGTGGGTGGAACTCTAGAAGCCAAAATTTAATTTATTTTTGGTTGACAACCACTAATGTTTATCTAACTGTAAATATTTTTTATTGTTTAGTAAAATTTGATTGACTCTCTTCCAGATTGTAGGAGAAAGATAGCAGTCATGATGGATGGGAAAGTGTCTCTGATCCGGAGCCGTCTGGAGTTGTGGATGGGGTGACAAACAAGATAGTTCTTCACTGTTGAGGTTCATGTTTGTTGTTGCAATTTGATTTCCAGTAATCTTTGTTTAAAAAAAAAAAAAAAAACTTCCTTCTCAGAATAATGATGTGATCCACAGTCGATATAAATTAATGAACGTAAGATTTTTATACAGCTGTGACTATCAGCTACATATACGATCAATAAAACTGGTGAAAAGGTTAGTATATTGTCTAACTACAAACGAGCATGAGGTTAACCTATGTAATTTTCTATGTTTTGTTCCATAATAAATTTATTGATGTCAATTTACTTCCTAACATTAACTTGCAAGGAGAATGATATTGTCGAGCTTAGTTGTCGTACTTATCAAGGAATTATCCAAAATAATTGCTACTTATCCCGTTTGTCTTTTTACAACGTTTGTACCGTTTTTACACACAGTCATTTATGATGTTTTTGTTTGTCTGCTTATCAACAAATCCAACCAAAATTTGAACTACCACCCTTTGATTTGGGGGGTAGACATTGAATGTTGTGCCCAACAATTTCAACCCTTTTGATAAGAGAAGGTATATACTCTCTTGCATGTAAAGCCTTCCACATGTACAGCTAAGATTGCCCAATCTTTCCTATTCTTTGCTTTGGAATTTGCAGTGTGTTCAGGCATTCTTAATTATTTTGAATGTCGAAATAAATCTGTTTTAAATATATTAAACGACAGAAAAGAGTATTTTCGTGAGAAAGTGACATTAAAAAAACCAGCATTTCAAGAAGGAAAATTACATGTCAGTCTAAAGTCGAAAAATAATGAAGAGAGGTTGAAAAATTATCATCCAATACCCAACAACCAAAACAGAACAAAAATGCATAGAACAGGAGGAGACATCAGTTTTGCAGATTAAGGTCAGCCCAATACCAAACAACTAAGAAATAATATAATCGAAATCCTTCAAATTCATCTCTTTTGGAAGATTTTCAGGCAACGAACTGGTCATGTCCAGAATCGTGGTGCGGCGGTGCCTAAAGATCACTTGAGTTTGCACAGGACAATATATGGTCAACGTTTGACAGAAAGTTGTTAAAAAAATATTGCAGCCCAGTGGTTGGGCATGTTTATTATATGTAGGGGCTCAATTTTTCTTGACTTGATTAAGAATTTGAGAGCTACCCACTTTATTACATGGAAGGCTTATTAAGTGGAAGATGTGTTAAACAATGAGAGTATAATGGTGCAACTCCATCGCCCACGGGTGATGGCGTCGGATATATAAACACATCACACTTTGATATTTCATGAGGAAGGAAGGAAGAAAGATCACAAGAAATAGCCACCTGCTCTGCTCTTTTGCGCCATCTTTGCATCTGCTCCCTCTGCTTTAGTTCATCTTATACTTGACTTGGATTGGATTGCACACTCTTCTTGATTGTTGGATTTCTTGCACTATTGGGTCATCTACAATGAGTCTAGGACAGGAACAATGTTCCCCTTCCCCACCCATAGTGATTCTCTGTATGTGTGCTACTTCTCTAGAGAGATAGATGCATCAACAACCACCCTGCAGGTAAGTGCTCTAACACTCTTTGTCATTTTGCATACATTAGTTCGTTTCCCTTCCCCATTGCTCTATGTTTAGCTTAGTATTGTATGTACATAAATGCTAGTTAGCATAGTGCTCTTCTATGATAAAATCCTCAGTTTTCCTTTCCTTTATTTTAGTTATATTTCAGTCATATTGCAGTGGTGTAGATTGTGCATGTTTGTCCTATCTTCCCATCGATTTATACCTCTCAATCAACCGATATCCTAGAAGGGTACTCTCCTCTATTTTGACTGCGAACCTTGGAAACCCTAGGTAAACCTAGTGTAGGGATGACTGCACTCTAGATATACGACCTTAGCACTCATTGTAGCCCTTTTAAATCAACCCATTGAGTGTTGGTTCATGTGTGTCTCCTTTTCATTGCTTCAATACCCTTCTAGAATAGAAGAGTTAGGATTCTTGGTCTTCCATAAATTTCTGGTGAACCTAATGTGAATCCTACAGACCTCCTAACCGAGCACAACTCGTTACACACTTCCATCTTCAATCTTGACCCAATTCAAAATCACCAAAATGTTGAAAATTTCTAACTAGTTTACACATTTACACCATTGCCCAGGGGCGATCTTGTCTATTTCAGCATACTTGACTCAAGACACTTTTGATCCCTATGCAAATTTCTCTGCATGGCCAATCCCTTTTATTTCTAAAAATTTGTATCCTAACACTATCGGTCCTATTGGCAAAATAATTTGACACAAGGGAAAATTAGGGACTTTCACCAACGCTCTAGGACTAAGTCTCTTTGCTCAGGAATGAGACAACTCCATTTATTGAAAAAGGGAAATATGTACACTATTCTAACCATCTGAGCGTGGTCTTTCGACCAAGGATTATATGACTTGATACTTCGCTAAACTCATAACAAAGTGCATGTGGAGAAGAGGGAGAAAGTGTGAAGGTGGTTTTAGTCAATAAATAGCATTTAGAGTTTACTGACAAAAAACTAGAGCATTTCTAAGCTATCAAAGAGAAGATGTCAATAAGAAAAGAAAGACAAAGAACACAATAAACACCAAGTTCAACTGCATTATATTTATCAAAAGATACAATATTTTCCTGGTTGTGCAGCATTACAATGCTTTATTGGAGTATTAGTTGAGATGGAGAGGAACATATTAAGCAAGAAATAGAAGAAAAACAATTTTCTAGAGAGGAGAAAAAAATTGATCCTTTGATATGACAAGAGAGCTTCCTTAAATAACCTACTTTGTGGCCATTCACATTCCTACATGACTATTCACCTTCTTTTCCAGAATAAGAAACTTTTCCTTATTTTAAGAAAAGTACTTTTACAAAAGTGGAAAAGAGGCAAATTAAGTTGGGTTTTGAAAAAGTGCATTTTCCCAATGAAGAATTAGAAAACCTTTAGACTTCCTTTGGGAAGAACAACTTGCTACACATATGAATAAAAAGAGGGAAGAAGAACATCAATCAAAAGGTGAAGCTCGTGAAGAAGATCCTTTGATGCGGTGAACTGGATATTTTCCAATACTTGTCATAGCTATGTTGAACTTATGCACTGCCTCAAAAAAATTTACTTCGCGAGGAATGGAGGTGTTGGAGAGAATATTTAGCCAATTATTCATTACGCTCTAAATAGTCTTGCAATGCTTGAGCCACATGGGAATCTTATTGGCAGGATCGGAGATAGCTGATGTGATCTCAACAAGTGTTTCCATGAGCTCATCTTTGTAAGAACGAGCATCAAACAACTCACCTTTTATGATGTCTTTGAAATGTTTGCAAAGCTCCTCAAATGATATTGACCCTAACTGTAACTCAAAACACCTCATCTTTCTTAAGATATTTTTTACTTCGGCTTTGATTTCATGACCCTAGTTTTGATGATACAGGAAATCCTTCATAGCTTCATATAAGGCTCTCATTTTCCACTTGATAGTTCTTACCCATGTGCGGGAGCAATTGTATCCTTAACTTAGGAACACTTGATTTTCACATAATGTTTCCAGGTTGATTATGCTCATTTTGTGAAGAACCGGGAGAAAATTGCTCTAGTGATCAGCTTCCTCCTTGATCGTAGCAAGCACATCTTCTACTTTTTTTGTTGACAAGGCAGAAATTTTAAAAATCGTAACCATATCAGGGAGCAGTTCACACCCTTCCTGGACAATAGAATCAATCCATGAATTTTTCATCTTTCCCATTTTCTCCATCCTCTTGAATTCCTATACCACATGAGAGTCAATCTTGTTCATGGGAATTGTTATCTAAATTTTGCTGCCCACTGAAATTAGATAACAAGTAGATTCCTACTAAACTGAACTGTAAGCTCTGAGATTCCGTAGATTCAAATCCTGTCAGGGATCAAGTTTTTGGCAACATGGAAGGAAGAATTAGCCTAATCAACGATAAAAAATAAGCATGGACAAGCCAACTCAAAGGGGAGCAATAATCTCATGCAAAATGCCAGGTGTCAACCTAGCACATGTTCCAAAAAGAAAAAGGAACGGAAGCCTCAAGACCCCGCGAGACTAACACATGGAAACAACTATAAGTAACCCATCCAAGGAAAATGTCTTCACATCAATATACGGTAGAAAAGCAGCAAGATCATGAGTAATTTTGGGTGTCATCCTGACGCGCTTCCAAAATCTACAAGGGGAGCAAAGACCCTATAGAGGCGTTTGGCCTCCACGTATACTTCGCAATAAATCAGCTCCGAGTTCGAAGAATTTTCCGAAAGATTGGTGCTAATCCAAATACCACGTATGGGAAATTATGAAGCCTATCTAAAAGTTTTAAATGCTCAGATATTTTAAAAGATCAAAGATAAAGGCTCATTCGATTGGTCTTTTCAGTGAAATAGTTAATACACAGTTCCATGTGGGGAGTACGAACCTATGAATACTTAATTCATTCACCTGCATTCAAAGGGTCATTTTAAAAGAATGATAGTATAGGTGCCACTTGAGTCATGATCCCAGGCCCGATGCATAAGCAATTTAAAGATCCAAATATGTAATAAAGGATTGAAGGAATAAGTCTTCTCTAAGGGAGTCAGTTGCAAGATAATTAAGAGATGTATTAAATGAGTATGGCTCTCACCCCTTGAAAAAAAAATCATAGGGAAGTGTGAGACAGATCTTGCAATCTACTTATGTCACTTCACACCATTTACCATAATAAACAAGAAATTGGGAAATAGTTAAAAATGATCTTCTTATCTTATTCACATCATATATATTGTAAATGAAAAGGTTTAAAAGAAGTATCGGGACTTAGTGAGTTCTTTTTTGTCTCAGTTCCTCTTCTTTGAAAGGCAGGGGGCTGGAGCTCTGGCCTTCTTTCTTAGATTTGTAATTGCAGTTTGCCTCTTATCTATTATAATACTGTACACATTTTTTAGAGTAATATAATATGCCCTGTGGTGCAATTCTTCCATCATTTGCATAATCTGTATTTTCTCTTAAAGCCTTTATTTCGATGTGGGTATACTGTGCATGTTTAGTGTTATTACTATCTTCAAAAGTTGTGCTTGAGTAGTTCAGAGTAGTGTTCTATGTGAATTTCCTCTGGTCTATGGTACATCTTGTCTACCCTTTTCATTGCTCACCTTTTCCCTATTTCAAGAAGTTGTTTTCTGAGTTAACACCTTCACTTTTTGGTGCATTGCTCCCATTAATTTTTATGTTTTGTTTCATTTTCTCTAGCCCTCATCTCACACTACAGAGAAGAGCCAGCTTCTTTAAAATATGGATGTCACCTTAGGGCACATGTCCCACTAACCTAAGGTTTCGTATGACTCTGCCAATTCATCCATAAGCATAATTGTCAACAGGAACAATAAAATCAAAAGGGGTGAGTGGAGGTGCATCTGGATCCAAAAAGGTCTAAACATATGTGGTCATGGTATGGATTTGGCTCTGTAACTACTCCTTGGTCGCCTTTCTCTCCCTGGTCTGAGCAACAAGTCTCATGGCAGTTCCTTTCCTTCTTATTTTGTAGGAAAACAAATGTTTGAGAGTGATGAGAGGAGCATTCTAAGGGAAGTCAAGGCTCCCTTCAATGTTATTGAGAGTAATAAGGATATTATAGCTCCTCTCTTTGATGCAGAAAATATGAAAACTCACCTTGAGAGGAAGAGGAAAACTCAGGTTGAGATATTGCAGACTCAAGGCCATTTTCCAGACCTCAATATTCATAGTCTTGTTATCAGGGAATTTCAATGAATATTATCTAACTAAAATTTAATAAAAGTAGAAGTCGAATAATAGAGCCTGCACATAGAATAGTAGGACTTATAGAAATATTATAACTGTGTAAAAATTTATAAATATTTTATTATTTTCTATATTGTATTACTTCTTACATTGTGTCAACATGAAAAGTTGCAAAGAATTAAAACTGTTCATTTGAATTGAAACAGGTCTCTAAATGATTTTCATAAATTTGACTTGGGTAGTTCTTTTCGAATTTAAATAGAAAGATGTGAGTGGAATTCAAGAAGCCAAATTTATCATTATTATTATTTTGTTGAAAACAACTCATTTTTATATAAATATAAATATTTTTCACTGTTTTCTTATTGAAGGAGAAAGATGACAGTGTTGGAAAAATTTAGTGCCAAATGCAAACAGTAAGGGAAAGACATAACTAGAAACTCAAATAAAACACACACACACACAAAATATATATTATATTAATTTGAGAAATTTTACAATCTCAGAGCTACTGCTCTTTTTTTCAATTGTTTCTCTTCTTGTGTTCAAATCTTATTTTCTTTTTCTTACAAAAATTTCCTTTGTGCTGTTGCACACATCTATTTGCAAAATATTCTCCTTTATATTTTCTCCTCTATTTATTTTCTGCTACTACACTTTCTCTCTATTTTCTTCTCTCTGTATTTTTCCCTCTTTGTATTTTTCCTCTTCTTATATGTGCTTCTGCACATCTATTTTCCCTCTTTATTTCTCCTTTGAGATGTGTCTCTTCTTTTCTATTCTTTATTCTGTGCTCACATTACGTTTTTTCATATATTATATATCCCTTTACAATCTTACCGTTGTCGTAAATATATATAAAAATATATTTACTTTTCCTTTGCTACAAATAATATTCCCCAAGAATTATCGGACCCAAAAAATATATATATTGCAACATATATGTTAAAATATACTCGGCCTTTACAAATATTCCACAGCCAAAGATTAAAGTCAAACCTGAAATATTCAAAAAAAAAATTAACTTGGGAGTTTTAAATCCACGAGGAGAAACAATGGAAGGCTTAAAGGAAAGGGGGCCATGTGGCCAGGTGCATAGGTGGGGAGTTCAAATGTTCCAATGGAAAAACAAAAAAAATGGCCCAAAACATTAAATTTTCAATAGACAAAAAAATTAATCCGGTCTACGGGTAGTTGAGGGGCGTCATGCCAAATTTTGAATTCTTTGTGGGGCTTGAGATTACTCATGTAATTAATTCTGACACTCCCCCTTAATCTTGAGCCAATTAAAAAAATAATCTTTGGAATTAGGTAGTCCATTTATGACACCCAAATTTTCTCTCAAATACTCAAATCTTTCCTTAGACAGAGGTTTGGTGAAAATGTCAGCTAGCTACTTCTCTGACCTACAACATTTTAGCTCAATTTCTCCTTTCTCCACCAATTCATGAATAAAATGATAGTTGACTGCAATATGCTTGCTTCTACGATGAAAAACTAGACTTTTAGACAATGTAATCGAAGACATATTATCACAATAAATAACAGAACCTCCTTATTACTCTTCATGCAAATCTAAGAGGATTATTTTTTAACCATATCATCTAACAAGCCACTGAGTTTTCTGCAATATACTCTTCTTCTATAGTGGAGAAAGAAACTACATATTGTTTCTTCGAAGCCCATGAAATGGCTCCAGATCCAACATTGAACACATATTTAGATATGATCTTTTTATTATCCAAGCTACCTGCCCAATCACTATCTGTATATCCAACTAATTGAAAATCATTATCAACAGCATATAAAATTCCATAATTTCTTGTTCCATTCACATATCTTAGTATTCATTTGCCTAATTTCCAATGAGACTAATCCATAGGGATCCAAAAAAACACACCACTTCATCAATTCCATCAACACCAAGAAGGAAAAGTGAAGACAAATTAGGAAAAGGAGGTTATGTCAACATTTTTAATACAACCGCTACCCTACACAGGGCGGAGGGTGTAGAACCACCATCTAGCCAGGGCTTTGGTCCTGAAACTACTAGTCTGCCTAGGTTGGCGGTCCTGACACTTCAAATAAAAAAGAGTAATGAAACATGAATGGACACGAATTTGAAGCACTCGATTGTGTCTCTTCCCTCCCTGAACTTTCCCATTCTCCAGTGCATGGGAGGACATGGGAGAAATCTATAAACATGAGGAGGAGCAAGAGAATTGGGAATTTGGAGATCCAAAAAGATCAAAGAGCAAAAGAACAAGTTTAATGAGAGTAAGTTAGCAAGATCTTCAATGTTGGAGTGGAATTGTAGGAGCAAGGTGTAGAAATAGAGAAAACAAGCATAGGAAGGGATAGGTTTACATTGTTGTCTCCATTTTCTACATCTTGTAATCTGTAATTATCTATAATTGACCAATAAAAGTGGGAAGAAAGAGTGTTTTCCCCCCCAACTAGTTTTCTTCCATTGGAGGTTTCCAGGATAAATTGTTGGTGTTTTGAGTTTGGATTATTTCCTATTCTCTACAATTTCCTTTCTATAGCACTAGATAGCCAGTGACTGAAGCTCTAATCTTCACGCAATATGTCATTTTCAGAAGTTGAAAGTAAAACAACATAATTGTGTGATTTTGTATAGTTCCAAAGTAGAAGTTTACATATCATTTTGGTATCAGAGTTTATTATATATCTAGGACTGTTGTTTTCAAATCTTTCTTGTAATTTGTATGACAATAACAAGGTCCAAAGGCAAAATTTTTTCCCTTGCGAATAAGATATTTCTATGAAGAAGTGGAAATATATAATTCAAGCTCAAATGGAGGAAGAGAGCTTGGTTCGTAGAGTCAAGATGCTAGAGACCATAATGGATAGGTTGCATAGAAAACAAAAAGAGCTTTCAAATTTTCAAAAGACGGCTTCCATTAAGAAATATTCCATGGACTTAGTGGTTCAAGTACTGGTTGAAAAATTTGGTATCGGAGGGAGCCACAATGAGGAAGATTTGGAAGGGCATGAAGAAGAGGCTACAATTGTAAGTGAAAACGTAAAATCTTCTCATACACCTTTTAAAGTTGAAATGAAAGTTGAAATAAAGAATTTTGAAGGACAAGTAGATGCAGAATTACTAGATAAATGGCTAAAAAAATTGGAATTTTATTTTAGTTTACATAATGTCACTGAGGCGCAAAGGATCACCTTTGCATGTCTCAAAAGGTAAGGTCATGCTTTGGTTTAGTAGGAAACCCACTTAGCCATTTGTGAAAGGAAGAAACATCCTATTGTCAGTACTTGGAAAGGTTTTAAAGAATTGCTTAGAACTAACTTCTATCCTATGGGCCATAAGAATGACCAAATGATTAAGTCGTAGTACTTTAGACAGGGTAGCAGTCAAAGTGTGCAGGACTACACTACGGAGTTTCGAAGACAAGCCATGTTGCTTAGTATGGACTTAGAAGATGAGGACATTTTGACCAAATATTTGGGAGGAATTCACACTCACCTTCAAAGGAAGGTAATCTCCATGAAGCCCAAATATCTCAATGAATCTTGCGTGCAAGCACACTATATTGATGATGAGAAAAATCAAGCAGAAGCATAGCCAAAGGAAGACCAGTCAATAAATCAACAACAAAAGGAGTAGGGATCAACAAGTTACAAAGGTAAATAGAAAGGTAAATATGTTGCCACTTGTTTGCATACTTTTAAAGATCCTAAGAATTTCTATGATAATTTTGATATAAATGGACATACTAACACCACATGTTGGAAGTTGCATCCAAAACTGCACCCAAAACACCAAACCAAGGATTCCAAGAAATCCATGGCCACTATGAAAACAGAAGAAGAGGTGGAAATTGATGATGATTTAGATGTAGACGAGAGGTTGGGATGCATGGCCACTAACATGTACAGGGGAGTAGAAGAAGAAGAGATGAGTAAGATTTTTCAAATCAAGCAGACTAAGGTAAATGCTTTAGTAGATTCTAGTTCTCAGTCAAATTTTATTACTGATGTGGTTGTAGAACAACTTGTCCTAGAGACTTACGTGCATCCACATCCATACCCATTAGGATGGGTGAAGAAGGGTGTAGAAATACATGTTATAAGAAACTATAATTTTCAGTTTGGGATAAATACCCAATATATTGATGTCTTAGAGGTTATATCATTCCACTTGATACATTTGATGTTGTCTTTGGAAGTCCTTACTTGTATTCTAGGGATGTTGTGTTCACAAGGAAGAAGATCGGGTACATATGGGTTAAGGACGGAGTCAGTTTCAACATCTAGGCACACCAGAGCGAATCAAAGAAGGCTATGGCAAGTGTCAACCAAGCACCAAGAATTATTCAGGAAAATCATCAATTTTTTTTACTTTCATTAGAAGAAAATAAAAATGGACTTGAGAGCACGGATATTTTGGATAACACTTATCAGTTTTTACAGAAAAATCCACTACAGGAAATACTCATTCAAGGAGAAAAAAAAACTTATGCTATGCAGTCATCGTATCTACCAACAAATTCACTGGACCTGACCATGGGACAACAAGGAGTCTAAGAGGAGATACAAGGAACAATGGTGACTATAACAACATTGTACATGGAGAGGATTCATCCAATCCATCTCAAGACATAAAGATAAGTAAGAAGGAGTAAACCACTACAATATGGGACCTTCACCATACTTGAGTAGGTTGGAAAAGAAACCTTCAGGACACACTTCATGCAGATGCACGAGATAGCAAGTTGCAAGATCTCGCACCTACTAAATCCATTTATACATGACAAAGAAGGAAACATACAGAAGCTACCCTCTAAAGAGGATTGTACTTGAGGAAACTTGAAGGAGGATGTAGTAATGGAGCAGGAAACTAGAGATCCAAAGGAGTCTTGGCAGGTTAGACGAGAGAAGACACCAAGGTGAACCTGATGGTACTTGAAGGAATAAGAGAGGGAGTTAATTCCTCTACTACTTCCCCACTAATATTTTGTGGGACCAAAATCCTCCTAAGCAGGGGAGGTATGATCCATAGGGATCCAGGAAAACAAACAACTTCATTAGTTCTATCAACACCAAGAATGAAAAGAAAATAAAAATGAGGAAAAGGAGGTTCTGTCAGCATTTTAATAGAACCGTAGCCCTGCACAAGGTGGCGGTCCTATAACCTCCGCCCTACTAGGGCAACGGTCCTGAAACTATTGGTCTACATAGGGTGGTGGTCCTAACACTTTCGAATAGAAAAGAGAAATGAATCATGAATGGACATGAATTTGAAGCACGTGACTATGTCTCCTCCCTCCCTAACCTTTCTCATTCTCTAGTGCATGGTAGGACATGGGAGAAGGGTATAAATATGAGGAAGAGTAAGAGAATTGGGCATTCAGAGATCCAAAGAGATTAAAGAGAAAAAGATAAATTTTAATGAGAGAAAGATCTTCAATACTGGAGTGGAATTGTAGGAGAAAGGTGTAGAAACATAGAAATCAAGCATACAAAGGCAAATTTTTACATTGTTGTCTCCATTTTCTACTTCTTGTAATTTGTAATTGTCTATAATTGACCAATAAAAGTGGGAAGAAAGAGTGTTTTGACCTTCCTGACTGGTTTTCCTCCATTAGAGGTTTGCAAGATAAAATTTTTGGTGTTTGGAGTTTGAATTATTTCCTATTCTCTGTAATTTCCTTTATATAGCACTAGATAATTATTCATTAAAGCTCTAATATTCAAGTAGTCTATCATTTTCCAAAGTTGAAAGTAGAACAACATAACTGTGTGATTTCGTAGAGTTCCGAAGTAGAATTTTACGAATCAAAGACTCTTTTGGTGTCTCCATAAATTTGTAAATTAAACTAACTACATACATTATATCTGGTCTTTTAGTAGTTAAATACATCAAGGTTCCTACCATTATTTTGTATCTAGTAGGATCCACATTGCTAATCCAATCTTCTTTGGTCAATTTCAGACTTAACTTAGTTGGTTTTGATGTTGGTTTGATGTCAAACATTTTTAATCTTTGCAAAACTTCTTTTACATACTTTTTTTGACATATAAATAATCCATACTCCATTTGTTTGACCTCAATTCCAAGAAAATACTTTAACAGTACAAAATAAATCATCTCAAACTCCTTTTTCATGGCTAATTTGAATTCGCCTATTACTTTGCTTTCATTTCCAGTAAAAATTTAGCCATCTACATACAAAAAAAAATTAAAATCTCACCATTGTTTTCTTTGATGTAGAGTGTGGGATCACTACTGTTTTTGCTAAAGCCAATACTAACTAGGTAGGAATCTATCCTACTATACCAAGCCCTTGGTGCTTGTTTCAAACCATACAAAGCTATTTTCAGCTTGTATACCTTTCTTTCATGCCCTGTGATTTCATAACCAAGTGTTTGGTCCACATACACTTCTTCTAACACTCCATTCAGAAAAGCTAATTTAACATCAATTTGATGTATTTTCCATTTATGATGAGCAGCTATGGCAATAATTGTTCTCACAGTTTCTAGCCTTACTACAGGAGAAAATGTCTCATTATAATCATGTCCATACTTTTGTTTATAGCCTTTGACAACTAATCTTGCCTTATGCCTTTCAATTTTTCCTTCGGGAGTAGTTATTGTTTTATAAACCCACTTGACTCCAATGACTTACTTTCTTGATAGAAGATCTACTAGCTCCCATGTATGATTCTTTTCTATTGCATGCATTTCTTCATCCATGGATTCACACAATTTCTTATCTTTAATTTCTTCTTCATAATAAAGCAGATTATCTTGTGAAAATTGTGTGCAATGGAAAGTGGCAAAAGCTATGGAATGAGGCTAAAGAACCTCAAAGCTTTGCTAACTCATCCATGCACCATAGGATTAGAGCTAAACAAGAGAAACTAACATGCAAGAATTATAACTTTGACAAAAACATCAAAAACTAACATGTATACTACTCTCTACTCTATGAAAGCTTAATGAAAGTGAACCTAGTTATATTCTAAGCAATCAAATTGTGTGTTGTTTACTCCACAAGGGTTAATGAATCTCACTAAATGGTTACATGGCCAAGTTTAGCTATTTCATTACTAACCTAAAATGGGTGCAAGATAAAGCTATTTTAATGGTGGATGACCCAAGATCAAATGCCTTATTAGCTTGGCTAATGCAAATGAGCTCTTAAGCTTTCTTAGGCTTGTTTTGGCTTTAACTTATGTAAAGTTGTTGTTTGAATGGGTAGGCTTAGCCTTGTCTTTATAGTTTTCTAGTTGGGAGAATTTGGAATTTGGGTGCATGTGGGACTAAAGCTCAAATATAACTTTTAGATTAGATTAGGATAACCATGCTTGAGGCTTAGTTAAGCTAGGATTAGGCTAGTTAAACTTGATTAGCAAGTGATTAAAGACTCATTGAGAGTTGGGAGGGTTTTGGATAACCAATTTTGACTGATAGATAGCCTACGAAGCCAATAGAAGTGGTCAAGAGAGAACCAGGGAGGTTTTGAATGGTTGAAAGGAGGAATGTTTAGCTAGTAAGAGAGATATTAGCCAAATAAGATGATTAGAGTAGGAATATGACCAAGAAGGTGTCGTAAATGGGCATCTGAGAGTGGAGCGAAGTATGGGGATTTAACAAAGTGTCGTTAATTGATTGGATTAGATGAAATGATAAGTATAAGCATATTTTAGGTGTCTACATTTGCCCTTCTTTGGGGCGGCGTAAGTGACATCACTTCAAAGAAAGTAGACAAGCATAAACAAGTAGAAAATATTGAAGGGATAGAATAAAAATGAGAATAATGAAGGATGCCCCCTCGATTGGCGATGGGGTAATAGAAGAACTTGATCGACTATAAAAAATATGATGGAAAGATAATAGAAGAAATGATAATGTGAAGAAGAAGAAAAGAAAGGGGGAATGAGCTAACATCCATCCAGTGCCTTTTAAACAACTTTATTTTTCATCATATTGCTAAAGATCTTCATCATCAGTCCTTATTAAAAAGAATGAACAAAATGTAGTATGACATGAAAAGCCATATACAAACAAATTTCGATTGCTAAAAAAAACCAACTCCATGCAACATACAAAATGCAATGCAATATGAGAAAGTAAACAAGGTAACCTAACAGAGAAACATAATGTAATGTTTTTGTTATCAAGCTTCAATTCCAACCTATTCGAATTAATGACAAGGGTTAATGACAGTGCCCCAAGCAAGGATACATGCAAAGGGAAAATGGAGGACACTTCAGTCTGATGAAAAAATAATGTGCACTACTAAATAGTACCAGGCAACTCGTTGTGCCCCAGAGTAAAGACGAAGTAAGTAGCCTAACTTTTGTTGATGGAGGTAGATTAAGATGATCCACAAATCGCACACATGGAGAGGTGAGAACCAAAGAGTAATGTTTTGTAGGATGATTTTCCATTTTTAGAAGTTTTCTTAAACATATTTAAATGTTTTAATTGTTCTAACATATTTGAATGTTTTTGATTTTTTTGAATTTTTTTTGAAACTATGTACAGAAAGACAAGGAAGCGTGGATGTGCCCAATGATAGATGGGATGTACAATGGCATAAGGCCATGTGAGTGTGAGAAAGGTGAAGATGTAAAAATGCCCCAACGATTAGGTGGGAGTATTCAAAGGAAAACTCTTCACAGGTAGGAGCGGGACCCAAGGCCATTATGGATAGGTTCAACATGATGATGATGATGATGATGAGCATGGATTCCCCCAACGTAAGTTGGCCTAAAAGCACATGATAGAAAGGAAGGAGAAGATTATTTTTGTGGAAGGGGACAAAGGTGTCCACAAACATGGAAAACAAGTAATATTATACACATGGATGTTCTGAATGAAGTAGAAGAATGATGTGAATGATATGAATGTAGCTTAGAAGCCTCACGATGAAGAAGTGATTAGCCAAAGGCACAAATCGTGAGACGAGATATGGACTAGAGTAAGAGTCTGAACAAGGTCCAAATAAGACACTTGGTAACATACTATTCTTGTTTACTCATAGAGATCCAGTGTGTGCACGTGGAGTTTACTACCTCTTGAAGTGAAGATTTAATAGACAACAGGTGAAGAGACCCTAGCCAATGTGTACAAATGATTTATTATGAAAGGTGATTTTGTGAATGGATGGTGAAAGGATAGCCATACATTGCTCTGCTGCCAACCAGACGTCCATAGCCCCAACAGAGATGTATTTGATTCTAATTGCAAAATTTCTCTACTGCCAGTGAGGTGTCCATAGCACTGATAGAGATTATTAGAAATACCCCAAGAGAGAGTAATAAATCAATTTTATTTTGCTTTGTAGCTTTGAGCTTTTGATTTTTGATTGATTTTGTTTCTTTTGATTTCTGAAAACTTATTTCAGCTCTCTTGCTTGACAAGGGGTTAAGAACCATAGATGACTTGATGGAAGGAGGTGGAAGTGATTGTGATGACGACATTGGCTAGTGTCAACAAATATGTCCAAAATTTCTTTCCAACAATTTTATTAGATTTTGAATGTGATAACATCTCTAAGAGGTCAGTCATTCTTTAAATTACCAAGGTGATAAAAGACCAGGGTCAAACGAATACCATAGAGATAAATGTCACAAAATGCATGTGAATAAGCTAACCAAAACATCACCAAAGGGACGAAAATGGTAGGGACACTTGTAGAAGAATAACAAGGAAGGGAAGAAAGAAACATCCATGTGTACACAATACTTGATTGCAATGTTTGATCTTTGTAGCTTTGATTTTATTCGTGTTTTCTCATGTTTTTATTTGTATTTTTGTATATTTTTTTTAATTTTTAGATTTTCAATAGTGTTTGGAAAGGTGGGACCAAAAAATTTAGTTTGCATGATAAGATCCAGCAACAATGTTTGCGACTTCCTTGATAAGGGAGACTAGGCGCACTTTTTCATCAAGAGTGATATTATCCCCAATCTCGATGATAGAGGTGATTTCACACTCAATAAATGACCGTGATTTGTTTTGAAACATGGATTTTGTATGTGGGAGATTTAATTCCCCATCCAGAGGTTTATGTAATTTGTGCCATAATTGATGGTTACATTGGTGTGCGTTCTTGAATCACGCTTGATTTAGAATTTTATGATCATTAGAGTTGTTGGTAGCTTTGGATCTCTTCAGATTTTTGATCTTGGCTTGATAAAGAACCTGTTTGGGTTTCTTATAAGCTAATGCTTGACTTGTCTAATCTTGTGAAAGAGAAGAAAGTGAGTGTGGATGTTTAGAACTAACGTGAGAAATGACCATGGGCTTGCCACAACCATTGATAGAAGAAATATGTGATGGATGAAAAGGATATGGTCCAAGAATTGAATAAGATGGGCTACTGGGAGGTGATCCATGGATAGAAGATGAAGGGTTGCTAGGATGTGGCCCAAGAATAGAAGAATAAAGGCTACAAGGATGTGACCCATATATAGAAGACAAAGGGCTACTAGGATGTGGCCCAAGAATAAAAGATGATGGAATACCTGGGGGTGATCCATACATAGAAGACAAGGGGCTAGTTAGACGTGCCCCAAGAATAGAAGATAGTGGGCTACTAAAAAATTTCCCACAAATAGCAGAGGGAGGGCTACTAGAAGGTGATCCACACCTAGACAAAGATGAAGGGATACTTGGCGTTGACCCCATAAGAGATTTTGATTGAGGAATTATGATAAACAAAGATTGATTGGGTGATGAGAAGATAGGCCATGGATCAATGTAAGACCTTGGAGTTTCATCACACAATGAAGAATGTGAAGATGGAAGAATAAGAGGAGGATCAAGTTGCATGATTTGAGGCTCTTCCTCTGTTTCTTGATAAAAGGAATCAAAAAATTTCTCAGAATATGCGAGCGCATCGAATTCTAAAGAGAATCCTTTCTCGTAATCTTCTAAAGGAATATCTTCATGTGCCCCTATAAATGACCTGATTGTTTCTTCATCCTCAAAGAGGTTAATAAATATGAGTTGTTGATCGACCACCAAGGGTTGATTGGAAAAAAGAGGTTCACTTGGTGTGGAAGACTTAGAAGATGTTTGATGATGATTAATAAAAGAAGATGGCATGAGAGACGAAGAAGATGTGTAGTTAGATGTCTCAGGAGTAGAAGAAGGTGGTGTGGACCTACCTATATGATGGTATATCATCTGTAAAATAGTAGGATTAAGTCCAAAGTCTATAGATTGCGATGCATGCGTAGATTTAGACGTTTGACTCGAAGGACTTTGAGTTACACAAATCTTCAAAGAAGGAAGATTTATTAGGGGTGATTGATGAAGAAGGTCCTATGAAGAAGGGGAGGATTGTGATTCAAGAATCACATCAAATGAATAATAACAAGGGTCCTGTAAAGAAAGAGAGGACCACGATTCTAGAATTGTATTAGATGTTTTCTTGGAGGGATTTATAGTCACACGTATCTTTAAAGGAAGAATACATTGTTGAGATGACTAATAAAAGGGGTCTTGCAAAGAAAGGGAGGACCACAATGTAGGAGTCACATTAAATGTATGATGAAGAGGTTCCTGTGAAGATAGGGAGGAACATGACATAGGAGTCACATTAGATGACTTAGGAGTTGAATTAGATGAATCCGAATAGTAGTTTGGATTTGAATCCTCAAAAGAGTCAGAGGAAATATTTGGATTGGAATCCTTAGACAAAGAGGAAATGTTTGGATTAGAATTAGAAGAAGAGTGGGGGGAACTCAAATAATAATTTGGATAAGATGTGTCCAAATCATACCATCAGCTATGAAATGAAGGTGGGGAACAAGTTACCCGTATGGGCTCTCTAGCACGAAGAACCAAACGAGGTTTAGTTGTAATGGGAATATTTTGATTTGAATTGCTAAACCTAGGTTCTGTATTTTTGTAAGTATGGGGAACCGTGTGATAGTCAGTCATTTTGGTGTTGTTTTAAGCATAAATGTCTAGATCTAGATAGTGTGATGGAACTCCTTCAAAGGGAAGGAAGTGACATGTCAATTTTGGTAGTATAAGGAAAACCAGCTAGACATTTCATAAGTATGGAGATATGTGTGTGATTTTTCGAAGGGGTTCTAAGGAAAATAAACATCATGATGATGCAATCTCAATGATATCAAAAGGGATTGACCTAGAAAATGATTTATCTAGATGAATAATCACAAGGAACAATCACGAAAGTGTGAAACAAAAAGCCAATCAACAAGGAACTACTCCTTATGTAAAATGTGCATGTAAAAATATAATTTGATGCAAAGATGATCAACACAATGTAAATATTTACGTCAAGCTCAAAATGAACAGGGTGTAATATTAACAAAGGGTATATGTGACTCCCAATCAAAGGATACCACGACAAGTTCAACAACCAACAAGACCTAAATGGTAAAGGGTGGGGTTTACAAATGTAAGCTAGGTAACCACACCAATTGGACATGTCTATCAAGATTCACGAAGAAGTGAGATATTAGTGTTAAAGTGGTATCGAAACAACACAAACAAAGTAAGCGACACCTTTCAAGATTTAGGACAATGTTTGAAATCAAACTAAGTCAAAGTATACTAAGGATGTGTTAAAACGTGGGTAGCGTAACGCCACAATGCAGAAACTTAGATCATGTTTACGAGAAACATGACATAAGTATCTTAATTATGTCAAGACAATGCAAACGAGGTAACATGTCAAAGGGAGATAAAATGATGAATCAATCCTAAATATGATGATGATCCTGACGTGGGTATCAAGATCACAAAGTCTACCAATGATATAAATATGCCTCCACACACTCTAGATGTTTAACTTACCCAGCCAAAAACATGGATGGGTGTAAACGGACAAAAAAGTGGCAGAAGCAGTTGATTGGTAACACAAAGGTAGTCACCCTTCTTTTGATCAACAAAGTGTCAAAAGAATGTGAAGGAAGAAGATAAAAAATGGGGATGAAAAAAAAAATATTGGCTTTACTTCGACAGAGTTTCACCTCGCCCTAAGGCAAGTAAAAACTAAGGGAGAGTAACACGTCACACATTTCACAATAAAAATATGTTTCACAACTCAACAATGTTTTAGAATGGTCAAAGTGGGCTCCTAGCCAAAGTATATTTTCCTAGGTAGTTCTCTAGTCCTAAGTGTTACAAAGATTATCCACAAGTGAGACGATTTACCCAAAAAGTCACACTGACTAGTTTGAGACTATCTCGACTTTGCCCCCTTCAAGCACAGTGGGCATCAGATGCATCCAATTGTGTACTTAAAAGGGTCGCATAGGGACAACTTGTAACTCTATCTCACAAAGGAATTACTAGTCAAGTAGGTAGTACAGAGCACTTCTCGTTTCATCCACAAGGTTCCCTCTTGCATGGACTACTTTGGGATTCCTGGAACCACCCCTATTGTTGTACCTTAAGGCATTATGCCAAAGGGGTTATGTTCCAGTTGAGCGGAGAGGGACGTACCCTTTTCCAAAACCTGTAATACAATGTTTTGAATATGGTGTGTTTTTTTATCTTGCTTAACTTAATGTGGTTTTAAGTAGCACACCATTTCGCAACCTGTAAGAAACATGTGTATTAGCGGGTTTGTGTTTTGTCTTTGATGTCTTTCTTTGACAAGCATTAGGTCCTGTAGACAACAAGTTTAGTAATTTTTCATTGCAAATTGTTATCAATAAAGGGAATTTACACCTTGCTTTTTATTCCTAAGATCACCAAAAGGAATGAAGGAAGAGCATACGCAGTGTGAAAATTCTTACTAAATCACATAAAAATTACTTTATCTTTTAGAAGAAGTGTTTTTAACATATGATACAAAGTTGTGCAAGTGTTTTTGATCTCCAATATCACTTTTGAAGGTGCGAGAAGAGAGAAAACACACTTTATAAACCTTGCTCAAGCTAAGAAATGAAACACTTATTTAAGTTAGTCAAAAATAAAACCAAAATAACCCTGCAAATAAATAATTAGTGGTACAAAAAATATTTCAAAGTGTTAGAATGGCCAAGAAAACACTTTTTTGAACTTTAAGATACGTTAGAAAATGACTATTTACCTAATAATGTAAACCATAAATTTTTGATAATTCAAAATCCTAATTTTATGATTTCATTGTGTAGTTCACTTCAATACCTTTCCAACGCAATAAAAATGGAGTCATTTTGAGTTCGGGAGAAAAAGTTATGGACTCCAGAAGATTGCTAATGATGCCTGCGCCACTGTTTGTGTACTTGCGCCCCTTTTTTACTGCTTGCGCCCCTTTTTTTGTGCCCATGTGTAAAAAAAAAGTGAGAGTTGTTACTGTGTGCATAGAATGGCGTGTACACCCCCTTTCTTTTAGGTGGCTAAAAAACACGTGATTTTTTGAAAATATCAAAATTTTATCGATTTGGTTCAATTTTTGGCAGCACTTCACCTCCTTTGATCCTGAAAAGAGCAAAAAAAACAAGACAAACCCAGCTAAACTAGTTAATAAACATGATTTTTTTCCATTTAGAACAAAAATATTAGTGAAACTAAAAACTTGAACTAATCTAGAAAGCTTTGAAACTAATCTAGAAAGCTTTGAAACTATACCTAGAAAGATTAAAACTAATAAATAGTTAGAAACTAAAACAAAAAGCTTCTAAGTGACTCCATTAATGGAGGATGGACATAAGTGTCTCATCGGGCATGTCAAATGTGTGCAATGGAAAGTGGCAAAAGCTATGGAACGAGGATAAAGAACTTCAAAGCTTTGCTAACTCATCCATGCACCATAGGATTAGAGCTAAACAAGAGAAAATAACATGCAAGAATTATAACTTTGACAAAAACATCAAAAACTAACATATATACTACTCTATACTCTATGAAAGAGTAATGAAAGTGAACCTAGTTAGATTCTAAGCAATCAAATTGTGTGTTTTTTACTCCACGAGGGTGAATGAATCTCACTAAATGGTTGCATGGCCAAGTTTAGCTATTTCATTACTAACCTAACATGGGTGCAAGATGAAGCTATTTTAATGGTGGATGACCCAAGATCAAATGCCTTATTAGCTTGGCTAATGCAAATGAGCTCTTAAGCTTTCTTAGGCTTGTTTTGTCTTTAGCTTATGTAAAGTTGTTGTTTGAATGGGTAGGCTTAGCCTTGTATTTATAGTTTTCTAGTTGGGAGAATTTGGAATTTGGGTGCATGTGGGACTAAACTCAAAAATAACTTTTATATTAGATTAGGATAAACATTCTTTAGGCTTAGTTAATCTAGGATTAGGCTAGTTAAACTTGATTAGCAAGTGATTAAAGACTCATTGAGAGTTGGGAGGGGTTTGGATAACCAATTTTGACTGATAGATAGCCTATAAAGCCAATAGAAGTGGTCTAGAAAAAACCGGGGAGGTTCTAAATGGTTGAAAGGAGGAATGTTTAGCTAATAAGAGAGATATTAGCCAAATAAGATGATTAGAGGAGGAATATGACCAAGAAGGTGTCATAAATGGGCATCTGAGAGTGAAGCGAAGTATGGGGATTTAACAAAGTGTCGTTAATTGGTTGGATTGGATGAAATGATAAGTATAAGAATATTTTAGGTGTCTACAAAAATAAAGAAAAATTAATTATTTCATCTTCATTTTCTTCATACCTTAACTAGTCATAGATCTCTTGTACATCCCTCATTCTTCCTTGTTTTTGCAATGAGTCTGATGATGATGAAGATGATTGATTAGTTGGTCCTTGAATGTTTTGTTGGCTGATGCCATTTGAAGATTCACTAATTTGAGAAATAGGTGTTCGACTTGGTATATTGTTTGCTCTTCCTTCTGTTGGTTTAGGAACAATGATAGGTGAATTTGTGTTTTCTTGTGGCTGCTCCACTTTTTGTACATCTTTCCAATATGCTTCCTCAATGAATTGAACATCTCTACTGATAATCATCTCTTTAGTAACTGGATTATACAATATGTAAGATTTTGATTTCTCACTATATATAATGAAAATGCACTTCTCTCCTCTGTTATCCCACTTTGTTCTCTTTTGCTTTAGCACATGTGCATATGCCAAACATCTAAAAAATATCAAGTGATCAACACTTAGTTTTCTTCCACTCCATGCTTCTTGAGTTATTTTGTTCCTCACACTCTTCGTAGGACATCTATTTAGTAGATATACTGTTGTCCAAACTGCTTCTACCTAGAATTCATCAGATAATCCTCTAGATTTCATCATACTTCTTGCCTTTTCTTGAAAGGTTTTGTTCTTCCTCTCAACTACTCCATTCTGCTGTGGTGTATACCTAGTTGTGAATTGCTTATTGATCCCATGATCTTTACAGAAGTTTAAAAATTCATTTGATATATATTCTCCCCCTCTATCAGTTCTCAATGTCTTTATATAATGGCCACTATGCTTTTCAACCATGGCCTTGAGCTATTTTAATACCTCAAATGTCTCTAATTTATTTTTCAAGAAATAAATCCATGTTGTTCTTCTGCAGTCATCAATAAAAGTAATGAAATATAAAATTTTATTAATGGAGGGAGTTTTCATGGGACCACAAAAATCCGAATGTATAATCTCAAGAGATGAGCTTGCTCTCCAAGATTTATCTGAGGGAAAATAATTTCTATTTTACTTCCCCAATATACATGCCTCACAAACCTTATCCTATTATTTAATAAGAGGTAATAATTTAACCATTTTCTTATTATAAAGAACATACAATCCACCAAAACTCAAATGCCCATACCTAAAATACTAGAGAGTGGATTGATCAATGAATATTGTTTTGAATGTTGTTGCGCCTACTACACTTTACATCCTCAATGGGAACATTCTATTTTGTGTCATCTTCACTATTGAAATCTGCGTGTTGCTTCCACCTTTGTCATATAAAACACATTCTACATTCTCAAAATCTACCTTATATGCATTTTGGACAAGTCATCCAATATTGAGAAGATTATACTTTAATCCTGGAATTAAAAAAACATTATGTATATGCTTCATGTCTCCTTGTTTGGTGAGAATGGGTAAAATGATTTTTCCCATCACAAGAACTTTATTTTCTGTTCTCATATTCACTTCAAATCTGATTGATTCATCTATATTACTAAACATTTCTTTATTCCCACACATATGATTACTGCAAGCACTATCCAAGTTCCACACTTGTTTGTTTCCTTGCTCAGCTACATTGCAAGTTAAAATAAAATCTCTACATATTTCCTTATTCTCATGTTCAACTTCTTTTGCATTATAGAAGCTTGTATTATAATTATGATTTCTCAAATAATATTATTTATTTTTACATTCACTGGCATAATGCCAAAAATATTTACAGTAATAACATTGCACATTTGATTTATCATACCTTTGTGTAGAACCACCTCTAGAAGTGTTGTTTCTCCTTCCTCTACCTCTACCTCTTTCCTGAGGCTCTTGATAGTGGTTATGACTTCCACATTCTTGTTGGTTGTTAAATCTTCCTCTTCGTATGTTTTATCATCCTCTCCCCCCTCCTCTAAAATTTGTTTTTATTTTGAAGGCTTGTTCATGGGAGGAGATGGCTGATCTACTCATCCCTTGTTCATGGGTTTGCAAAGAACCCATCAGCTCATCAACACTCATTTTTTTAAGTCCTTATACTCTTCTATGACTACCACAACTAGGTCAAATATGACTGGAAGGCTTCTCAATACCTTCTTTATGATTCTATGCTCTTTTACCACATCACCATTTGTCCTCATCTTATTGATAATGGTCATAGTTCTTATGGAAAAATCATTTATAGACTTCGAGTCTTTCATGAGAAGAGTTTCAAACTCTCTCCTTAGCATATGTATTCTGACTACCTTCACTTTGTCGCTTCATTGATATGCATTTTGTAAGGTGTCCTAAGCTTGTTTGGAGTTAATATTTTTTGCTATCCTTGGGGAAAATGAATCTGTGACTGCATTCTGGATGTAGCTCAAATATTTTGCATCCTTTCTTATATTTTCCTTCAAAGAATTTTTTTGTGCTTGTGTCAATGCATTAAATGCAACTTGGTTTACTACGTTTGTATATCATCCTTCAACTAGTTCTCATAACTCTTAAGAAGAGAAAAATGTCTTCATTTTAATACACTAGATGTCATAATTTTTCCCATCAAATATTGGGAATTGTTCCCAGGAGTTACTATTGGAAGCCATTACAACTCAACCCAGAAAATAAAAACACAAACCCACAAAATATTGAGCTCTTGTTTTCTTTGATACTAGATTGTTGGAAAAATTTAGTGCCAAATCCAACTAGTAAGGGAAAGATACAACCATAAACTCAAATAAAACACATTATATATATATATATATATATATATATATATATATATATATTAATTTCAGAAATTTTACAATCTAAGAGCGGATGCTATGTTATTCAATTGTTTCTTCTTGTGTCCAAATCTTCTTTTCTTTCTTTTACAAAAATTTCCTCTGTGATGTTGCACACATCTATTTGTAAAATATTATCCATTATATTTTCTCCTTTATTTCTTTTCTGATGCTGCACTTTATCTCTCTTTTCTTCTCTCTATATTTTCCCCTCTCTGTATTTTTCCTCCTCTTATATGTGTTGTTGCACATCTATTTTCCATCTCTATTTCTCAGTTGAGCTGCAAATCTTATTTTCTATTCTCTATTATGTCCTCACATTATGTTGATGCATATATTATAATCCCCTTACAATCTTACTATTGTCGTAAATATATATAAAAATATATTTACTTTTCCTTTTATGCAAATAAGATGCCCCAAGAATTAAAAGACCCGATATATATATATATATATATATATACACTAGGATTTTAAAAATATTCCATGGTGTAACGCTCAAAATTACTAGAACTAGAAAATGAGGATTTTTTTTAAAGATACATAAAAAAAGATTACACAGTTGTAATCATACAGATTTATTTAATCAAATTCTTTAAATCAAATTTGTTCTTTTGATCTATCTTATAACATCCGTGTGAGCCATGTGCGGCTGAGAAGGGTGAATCTAGATCTCCATGATCTCCCTTTGTCACTACTTAGAGTGAAAATGCTTACTAGCATTTTGGCTCAACCTTTTTTCAGGTCATGGGAACCATGTGAAAGTCCTTGGGTCTACCACAAAGCTAGTTTTTTGACTTTGTATTCTGATATCTAACCATTTCCTACCTCATGTTCAGTGTTCAACTTTCCATGATCAAGTTAATGGTAATTTTATTTAATTGGAGGACTAGGTGATCAGACAATGCACAACCATCAATGCATTACTTTGGCCAAAATTTTCAACCGTGCAGGCTACAACTAAACTCAAGACAACACAATAGTCTTATGAGTTTAAGTCTTCTGCCACCTCACAACTATCCCTTTCACAATTATCTAGATCTTATATTTTGTATTTACTTTATTTCCAATTTAACCTATCATGTAAGGGTTTATATTGAGATAAATGCCAAAGGCCAACTAGGATCATCATGAGATAAGTGTAGTGCCCACAATTTTATAGCTCAATTACTTATTATTCCTCTTACTCTTAGACATGTTTTGGCAAGGATATGTTATATTTTGGACATTACATTAGGAGATTTGATTTTATTAGAAATGAATGGAGATTTAGGCGAATAACACTAATTTAGCTTGATTATTATGTTGTCGCATTATCTTATGATGTCATGGATACTAATTGATGTCATGTCGTTTTGGAATGCTATTACATTGATGGATACTCAGTTTTTTACATGTTGGGATTTTATGGATACATGTCACTTTATCATTATGTCTAACCTATGGTGAATTGTGTATAATTGTGCACATTGTCACATTTCTGATTCCATAGAGTTGATATGTTAATTTAGAATTCATTGATATATTATTTAGTAGTTAATTCACATTTTATCGGATAGGTGTGTTTAATGTATGCAATGAGTGTGCAGGTGATAGGTCACAGGAGAACGTGAGATTCACACCAGCTATGCAACTTTTACACAAGCAGCCCATGGGGCTAAGTCCTAGCCATGTTTATTGCTTGAGGCCTTAACGTTAGAATTATTGTTTTAGGCACCATGGGTGACCCTCATTTGTAATGTAATATGTCTTGTATTATTAATCTTGATTAGGGTGTTTAGTTTGTGTTGTAAACTTGTTTATGGGAATTAATGACCCCACTTACATTAAGTTTTGAATTTTTTTAATGATGTACTTAATCAAAAAGGTTTAGGGTCACATGTGAACCCTTGGGTGGGCCCCACACCCTCTACCCTTGTGCCAACTATGCCGAACCCAAAATTAGGTTATTTTAGGCATTTTTTGGGACCCCTTTTTAGTTTGGGAGTTCCCTTAGCATGAAAATGAGCCCTTGGACCCTACCTAATAGGCATGGGGTTTAATTCCAAGGCATAGATGGAGTTTTCCTCCCTTTTTGCCTCCCCTTTGGTCACATCCATGTAAGGGGTATGGATTAGAGTGCTTTGCTAAAAGTTACACAAGATTGTTTTGTTATGATTTTGAGTAATTTGGGAGAAGAGGGTTAAAATTCATTTTATCCTTTCTCTCATTTATCTTTGGCATATTTGAGCTTGAAGGAAGAGAGGGGTGACATACGTCACCCCCTCATTTGTGAGGATTTTTTCTTGCTCCTCTTCAAATTATCCCTCATGGGAAAAGAAGAGAACATTTTTTTAGAGATTTTGCTTAGAGGCTTGTGGATTTGAAGCTAGAGTTTGCTTGAGTCAAGAAGTGGAAGAGATTGAATTTGGAGAGCTTTTCTTTGAGGTATGTTTCTTGAGTTTTATTGTGTTTGTTATATCATGCTAGATATTAGTTGTTACTTGGAAATGTTTGTTGTTGTATGAAGATTTTGTTTGTTGTTTATTTGATTTTTCTCCATCCATCAAATGGCACGATGGAGTTTTGGAGTTGTGGGGGAAGAGAGAGGGATTTTTCCCCTCTCAATACTCATAGGCTTCATGGGAAAGCCTTGTAGGATTTAGCTACTCCCCTAAAATGGTTTGAGGTGGGGAAGATGGTTCATTTGGCTTGAACCTCCTTCCCCATTCTTGGTGAGGAAACCTTTTTGGGGTTTGAAAATCCTTCCAAGAAGGATTGGTGAAAGGGTGGAGAAATAAGGAGGGTATGGAGATGTTGGCTTTGTGTAACTAATGTTGGTTATAACTTTGGAGAAATCCTCTTTTCTCTTCACCATTTTAGAGGTAGAATTTGGGTTCTCCTCCTTTTCATCTTTACAAAGTTGGAGTCTTGTTTTGATATTTGTCTTATTTTTGTGTGGATATAAATGTTGTGACAATTCACCCTCTTTCTTGTGCATAGTCCCGTTGATAGTTTGTCCTCTTTTCCATGGGCTTGGGGGAGGCTAGCATGCATCCCAACATTGGGAAAGACATGTAATGATGCCTATGGTTGGGTGGTAAAACAAGCTTCTTCTCCTTGGTTGGATTCCTTAAAAGTAATTGAAGTTAGATCTCATGATGGAAGTTGGTGGTAGTTGGATTTTTCTTTGGCATATTCTCTCTCTTTATGGACATTACCTCATTGTATCTTGAAAAGAATGGCTTGTGGAAGCTTTCCTTGTGTGTAAAATCCTCTTTTGTATTTGGAGTTATATGTAAACTAGCTTCCCATTTGTTGATAAATCTACCCTCAATATTTGCATGTTACCTTGCATTTTATTCCTTTGAATACTTGGAATGTTATAGAACTATGCTATGCCTTTTTGGAAACGTAAACCTTTGAAATAAAGGCTTCTAAGATAGTGAAAATTTTCTTAATATGAATTGTTGTGACTACTTTTTGAAAGGACAAGTTATTAGAAAGTTCATTTATTCTTGTGGTAGATTTCATCTTTGTAAAACGATGAAAACTTGTGTAAATGTAAGATTTAATATCATTATTGAAACACCCTTATTCTTACAAGTTTTGAAAAGTTAGAGAATAGAATAAGATTGGTTTTACTTTCCTTTTTGGTCATCTTAGTTGAATGGATGTAGAAGTAGATTTGATGTTCCTATCTCTCTCACTAAGTGTTAGCTTAGTCAATATCTTCCTTTTGAAATTTTTGGTTTCATCATTTGCAATATCAAAATAGGTAAATAAGTTAATGTGAATACTTGAAAATTTTAAATTCCTTTTTGCATCAAAATAGTAAAATTAATTTTTTTTTATTTTATAAGTTGAAATCATCATTAGTTATCATTGTGTACAAAATAAATAAATAATCATATTCAAAATTAAAATATTAATAGTCTTAGTTTAATTGCTTTCCTAATATAAATCTGTATTGCAGATTTATAAAGTGAAGTGTATACATATTATTGAACATATATATATATATATATATATATATATATATATATACGTATATAATATATATATATATATATAATATTTAATACGTTTTTAAATATAAATGTTCATTCATATTTAAAAACGTATTAAATATTATAATATATATATATTATACAGTATATTATAATATATATTATATATATTATACATTTATCATATAATATATGTTATATTGTTGTTTTAATAAACAAAAAATATATATAAAAACAAAATTTGTTTTAAAAAAAAAAAACTGGTTTGGGGGGAGGCCAAACCCTCCCCCCTATCCTCTGTAGCCACTCCAAGCACCACTACCTCCCTGCACACGCGCTACAGTACCCCATCCTTCACACCCACGCTACTACTGCCCTGCCGCGCCCTAAACCCCCGGCTGCCTCCTCCACACTGCCCCCACCCTCCAATGGCAACCACGCCCCCATCCCTCCCACGCATCTCCCAAAACCGGCCTCCCCCACTACCACACACACGCACAATGCACCCCCCTCTCTTCAGATCCGCTGCCCCTATTCACAATAACACAAAAAAAAAGAAAACAATATGTAGATCAATAAGAAAAAGGAAACATTTCCTTGTCTTTGTATAAATTGCTCAACAAAATACAATAAGGGTTTTAAAAAAAAGGAGGGGGGGAGGGGAAACTCCATAGCTCCTCCAAACCACCTACAAATAAGATAGCAAGATAAAATCAAAAAAAAAAAAAAAAGGTAAAGAAAAGAAAGGGAAAACACATAGAAAAAATTAGGGGTAAAAGGAGATCAAGGGCCAAGATTGGTTCAATCCTAGGGTCCATAAGTGACCCTACACACTTTCTTTTAGTCATAGAATTTAAAGTGGGAATGGGAAAATAACTTTTGTGGTGTGTGGTAAAATCAATAAAAAGGGGAGAAAAATTAACTATGGTAGAAGGATGTAAACTTAAGTTTGGTACCCTAGAAAATACATAGGAAAATAAAATACTTAATTTGTTATTGGGCTAGTGTCTTTTAAGTTCGGGTAAGTTAATAATTAATATAAACTAATCATTAATGGAAAGGGGTTAAACCAAGCATTAATACTTATTGTCTACTTTTTTTATAAAAATATTATCCACTTTTTTTTATAAAAAAATTATCCCAATTTTTTAGTAATATCTGGTTTTGATTTCATTGTCCCAAGGCGGGTCATGACATTTGGTATCAGAGCAAGGTTTGCACATGTGGATGCTCTAGGTAGTTAATTAACTAGTTAACGATATTTTTGATAACATTAAAGTAAATAAAAAAATTAAAAATTAAAAAAAAATTCGCAACCATTTAAACACAATTTAATAACCTCTTGGCTCACCTCATGCACAAGATGGCACCTATGAGATGACACTCAATTAGGGGTTTGAGACATGGCTTTCCTATGCCTGAACCACCGGTACCCGAGTTAGGGCCTTAGATCTTAGAGGCTCTTCAACAGTTGATTAACATTGTGTAGCAACATCTCCCACCACCGCAGGAGGTGAGAGAGGAGAACATTTAGTTGGGAGATGAGGAGCCAATAGGTGAGGACGTGCATTCAGAGCTGTCAGAGCATGATACACTGAGGTGGGAGAGGTCATGTAGCCCTTTCATTCATCACGAGAGGGTAGCCTCATACCATCGTAGCCACTCACATAGTATTGAGGGACCATTTGGGGATAGGCGACCCCATTCACCTATTGGGTTACATCACCAGGATTGGGATATAGGCAGTGTGATCAGGGATCTTCTTCACTTACAGCCACCTACCTACACCAGCTCTATAGATGGCTTTAGGGCTGAGTCATGGTTCCTTAGCTTGGATAGCTTCTTTGGCTTGCAATTGTACGAGAGCAATGTCAAGGCAAGGTTTGTCATACACCTCCTTCGAATGTAGTAGGCATTTGGTGGAGGAATGAGGAGCATAAGATCCATCTGACTCGAGAGATAGTGACCTAGGAGATGTCTAAGGAGTGATTTAGGGCTCGCTATATGTCAGAGCATTTCGTATAGAGGATCGATGAGTTTCACGACTTACAACAAGGATCTGGGATAGTAGCTCAATATGAGAGTAGGTTCCTGGATCTTCTACAGTATGTGGACTACCTTCAAGATGGGAAATTGTAGGTTAATAGATTTATTTGAGGCCTTAATGCAGATATAGCAGGAGTAGTCAGAATGTTATCTCCTCCCACACTTGAGAAGGCCATTGAGAAGGCCTACTTAGCTGAGGAGAACAGGACTAGGGCTCAAGAGCACCGATATAGAAACAAGAGCAAGTTTCAAGAGAGGATACAGGCCTTCTAGAGTCAAAGGTCATGGGGTACAACAACACCCCCTAGAGGAGGATTCTAGCCTCCGCCAGCAGCCACAAGGGCTCCACCACACCCATAGTAGCAGACGCAAACCATGACCACCAACAGTAGAGGGCTAGACAGACTCAGAGATTTCAGAGAGGTGGCACTAAAGGAGGCTTTAGTGGAGCCAGGGATAGGAGGTAGGTTACTCATTAGGTACATCCAGCTCACATGCAGCAATCTGCTAGGGTTGGACTGGTAGGATCAGTGCACTAGAGTACAGGAGGGACCCCATCTCAGAGGGGTACAAAAGGATGTTTTATTTTTGGGTCTCTTGATCATTATGTGCGCATGTGCCTGAAAAAACTCAATACCATGGACACACAGAGGGCCTCTAGATCAGAGTAGATGGTGGGTGATGTGGGATGCACTCATTATGTTTATGCAGCGGTTGATAACCACCAGGATGAGCATCAGGCCAAAATCATTGAGATGATAGGTACTATCAGGGGTATTTCTGTCTAAGTACTTTTTGATTCAGGTGCTTCAGACTATTTTATATCACCTTCTATAGAGGACCAGTGTGGGCTAGCGGTGGCTAGGTAACCAGATAGTTGGCAGGTTGAGTTGGCCTCTAGGGCTAAACTTGTCGTGGACTCATATGTGGAGAGTTGCGTACTTGATTTAGGATCCTTCTCCACTACACTTGACCTTCGAGTTATTCCTCTAGGATTCTATCAGGTATTATTAGGTATGGATTTGCTCAAGGATCATCGAGCTAAGGTGGATTGCAGAAACAAGGTCATTGAGTGTCAGGATGATTCTGGGAGTGCAGTTGTGATTTTAGGGGTGAAGAGACCTATCCCTTGCACATGATCTCGACTAAGCAACTCAAGTGAAGCATGCATAAGGGATGTCAGTTGTTTGCTATCACCATCAGTGATCGATTAGAGAGCACTCCAGAGCATTCACCCTTAGATGATCATGCAGTTTTGAGGGAGTATGGTGATGTGTTTTCAGGCGAGGTTCTAGGGATACCACCCCGCAAAGAGGTGGATTTCACCATTGATCTAGTACCTAGATCTACACCATTTTCTAAGGCACCCTATCGAATGACGACTACAGAGCTTCATGAGATCAAGATTCAGTTAGAGGAATTTTTAGATACGGGTCTCATTCACCCTAGTGTATCTCCTTGGGGATCACCAGTCATATTTGTGAAGAAGGATTGTTCTCTCAGGCTTTGTGTTGACTTCAGGCAGGTCAACAAAGTCACAATAAAGAACCGTTATCCACTTCCTAGGATTGATGACTTGTTTGATTAGATGTGGGGAGTGAGATTGTTCTCCAAAATTGATCTCAAGTGAAGGTGTCATTAGTTCTACATATCAGATGTAGACATTCATAAGACAACGTTTCGCACATGTTATGGGCATTATGAGTTCACCATTGTTCCATTTTGCTTGACTAATGCCTCAGCTGTCTTCATGAGCCTCATGAATGGATTATTTAGGACCTTTCTGAATTGCTTTGTTTTATTTTTCCTTGATGACATATTGATATATTCTCGTTCCAAGGAGGAACATGAGGAGCATTTGAGGCAGGTACTTCAGGTGTTGAGAGAGCAGAAGTTGTATGGGAACTTGGAAAAATGTAGCTTCTTTTAGATGGAGATTTAGTACTTGGGTCATATCATATCAGGCGAGGGTATCTCAGTAGATCCCTCTAAGATACAGGCTATCTTGGACTAGCCAACGCCCACATCAGTTACTGAGGTGAGGAGTTTAATGAGATTAGCAGGGTATTACCATAGGTTTGTACAAGACTATTCTAGGATTTCTCACCCTGTTACTTCTCTTCAGAGAAAAGGAAAGAAGTTTGATTGGTCAGATAAGTGTGAGCAGGCCTTTCAAGTACTTAAGGAAAGGTTAACCACAGCGCCCATCTTAGCAGTTTTGGACCCTACAGAGGATTTTGTTGTTTGTACTGATGCATCACTAGAGGGTTTGGGAGAAATTCTTATGCAGGAGCGTCGGGTTATTACCATTGAGTCTCGTAAGCTCAAGGACTATGAGCTTAACTACCCTACTCATGACTTGGAGCTATCAGTAGTGGTTCATGCACTTGTGCATTGGTGACATTTCCTTTTGGGTAGACCTTTCATTTTTAGGACAGATCATCATAGCTTACAACATATCTTCTCACAACTGAACCTCAACACTCGTCAATGATGTTGGATGGATTTCCTATGTGAGTATGACATGGAGGTGTAGTATATCAAAGGAAAGGAAAAAGTTGTTACAGACACACTTAGTATATGACAACATGTGCTAGCTTCATTGACACTTCAGTCAAATTTGAGAGGCAGGATTCTTGAAGTATCTTCTAGAGGACAAGTTTTATGAGGAAGCTAGACAGATGTTGGAGTCACAGGGTTCATTAGAGGGTAGATATTCAAGGTGTATTTTACATACAGATGTTTTACTTTGGTTCCATAGGCACATCTACCTGCCTAAGTTAGGTGATATGCGTAGCTTCATCCTTACATGGAAGGCTCATCGAGCTCCATATGCGGAACATCCAGGAGTGAAGAAAATGCATGCCGATCTGACGGAGTTATATTATTGGCCAAGTCTTCGATGGGACATAGAAGATTTTGTTGCACTTTGCCTTGAGTGTCAAGAGGGTTAAGGCAGAGGATTCCCATCCCGCATAGGAATTTTACATCCTCATGATATTCCCGATGTGGAAATGGGATGTGATCTGCATGGATTTCATAGTCGGACTCCCTATGTCTTATTATCATCATGATGCCATTATGGTCACCGTGGATAAATTGACCAAGGTTACACATTTCTCACCAACCAAGGTCACCTATAATGCACATGCCATCACCAAGGTATTTATGGAGGACATTGTTAGGTTGTATGGTATTTCAAAGACTAACATCAATGATATGGATACCTTCTACAGTTTAGTTTTCTAGACTTTCTGTCAGACTGCTCTATGGGTACTCAAATTAATTTTAGCTCAGCATATCATCTAGAGATAGATGGACAGATAAAGAGAGTTAATCAGGTACTGGAGGACATGTTGAGAATGTATGTGATGGACCAACAGAAGAAGTGGGAAGATTATTTGCATTTAGTTGAGTTTTCCTACAACAACAGCTATCATAGTTCCATTGGTATGGCTCCTTACCAGGGAAAATTGTATGGACGACCTTGTAAGACACGTATTCGTAGTATGGGACAGACTAGATGACTGAATTATTCTGAAGGCCAGCTTATCTTCATGAAAAGGAGTATTCAGGACCTTTCTGGCATCAGGCTTTTGACTTAGTGTCACCTTGAAATGACACTATTGATATATTCTTGTTTGAGAAGGAACGCGTCGAGCATTTGAGGTAGGTACTTCAGGTTTTTAGAGAGTAGATAGTCCCCTATATGAGAACGTGGAAAAATACAACTTATTTTAGAAAGAGATTCAGTACTTGGGTCATATTTCATACCAGGAGAGGGTATCTCTGATAGATCCCTTTAAGATATTGGCTATCATGGAATGGCCAGCGCCCACATCAGTTACTGAGGTGAGGAGTTATTGATGCGCGATTAAGGAGGGTATTACCACAGGTTTGTACAAGGACGTTTCTGTAGGATTTCTCACCCTATTACTTCTCTTCAGAGAAAAGGGAAGAAGTTTGATTGGTTAGAAAAGTGTGAGTAGGAATTTTAGTTCGCTTAAGGAAAGGTTAACCACGGTGCCCATCTTAGCAGCTCGTGGACCCTACATAGGATATTTGTTTTTTATACTAATGCATCACTAGAGGATTTGGGAGTAGTTATTATGCAGGAGCATCGGGTTATTGCCTATTGATTCTCTTAAGCTCAAGGACTACAAGCCTTAATTACCCTACGTCATGACTTAGAGCCTAGCAGTGACGTGCGTTCATGCACTTGCGCATTGGAGACATTTCCTTTTGGCTATAGGCCTTTCATTTTGAGGCACAGATTATCGTAAGCTTGCAGCATATCTTCTCATATCCAAACCTCACACGCCTCAGTCAACAACGTGTCGATGGAGTTCCTATATGAATATGACATGGAGGTGCATATATTAAAGGCCTTAGTGACGCATGTTGTTGTAGATGAACTTAGTAGATGATGACATGTCACTTAGGCTTCATTGACACTTCAGTCAGATTTGAGGGGCAGGATTCTTGAGCATCTTCCAGAGGATAATTTTTATGAGGGAGCTTAGACATGATGTTGGAGTCACATAGGTTCATTGGAGGGTAGATATTTAAGCGTGTCATTTTAGAGACAGATGGTTTACTTCGCGTTCACTATAGGCACTATCTGACATGCATAAGTCAGGCCTGATATGCATAGCTTCATCACTTACAGAGGCTTATCAAGCTCCATATGATGCGCGACATCTAGGAGCTGAAGAAAATGCATGTTGATGCATAGCAGACGCACGTTATATTATTGGCCAGGTCTTCGACGCGTGACATAACAGATTTTGTTGCATGATTGCCTTAAGTGCCAGAGGGTCAAGGAAAAGCATGTCCCATCGCGCGAAGGAATACTTTTACTATCCTCACGATATTCCCAAGTGGAAATAGGATGTGATCTCAATGGATTTCATAGTCAGACTCCCTATGTCTTCTTATCATCATGATGCCATTATGGTTACCATGGATAATTTGACCAAGGTTGTGCATTTCTTGCCAACCAAGGTCACCTATAATGCATAGGCCATCGCCAAGGTATTTATTTGAGGACATTGTTAGGTTACATGGGATTCCAAAGACCATCATCAATGACAGGGATACCGTCTACAGCCTTTTAGTTTTCTAGAATTCCTTTCAGACCACTCTAGGTACTCATATTAATTTTAGCTCAGCATATCATCCAAAGAAAGATGGACAGAGAGAGAGAGTTAATCAGGTACTGGAAGACATGTTGAGAATGTATGTAATGGATGAGCAGAAGAAGTGGGAAGATCTCCATTTGCAATTTCCAGTTGAGTTTTCCTACAATAGCAACTATCATAGTTCCATTGGTATGGCTCCTTACCAGGGCTTTGTATGGACGATCTTATAGGACACCTTTGAGTTGGGATAGACTAGATAACAAAATTATTGTGGGGCCGGCTTATCTTAAGGATTTAGAGTAGTAGGTTGTTCTGATTAGAAAGCACCTTGAGCATGCTAGAGCACACTAGAAGGTGTATGAAGACATCCAAGTGGATTGATCATCACTTCTCAGTGGGTGACAAAGTCTTCTTGAGAATTCATGTTCACATAAGAGCCTAATCCACTATGGAAATGGTTCTACTCTATCACCTAATTTTGTGGGGCCTTTTGATATTTTAGAGGTCATCGGTCCAGTTTCCTACCACCTAGATTTACCACCACGCATTGCATGGGCCCACGATGTATTTCCATGTTTCTGTACTACGTAAATATGTACCAGATGTTTCACATGTTTTGGATTGGTCTACATTATAGGTAGAGGACGGAGGACAGTGGAGACTGGAGCCCGTACACATACTAGAGCACCGGAGGTTGTCCCTTTGGGGTCAAGACTTGGACCAGGTTAGAGTGTAGTGGGACCGATACGATGAGATAACAGCTACTTGGGAGGATGTGACACCTTTGAGGGCTAGATATCCCTATCTCTTTCTTTGAATTCCAGGAGGAAGTCTAATTTTAGTAGAGGGGGATGTAGTGCCCACATTTTTATAGCTCAGTTACTTGTTGCTCATAGACGTGTTTCAGCAAGGATCTGTTATATTTTGGACATTACATTAGGAGATTTGATCTTATTAGACATGTATGGAGATTTAGGTGTATAACACTAATTTAGCTTGATTACTATGTTGTTTGCATTATCTTATGATGTCATGGATACTAATTGGTATGATGTTGTTTTGGAACGTAATTATATCGATGGATACTTAGTTTGTTGCATGTTGGGATTCTATGGATACATGTCACCTTATCATTATGTCTAACCTATGGTAAATTGTGTATAATTACGCAAATTGTCGCATTTTTAATTCCAGAGAGTTGATATGTTAGTTTAGAATTCATTGATATCTTATTTAGTAGTTAATTCACATTTTATCAGACAGGTGCATTTAATGTGTGCAATGAGTGTGCAGGTGACATATCACAAGAGAACGTGGGATTCAGGCCAGTTATACAACTTTGAACAAGCAGCCCATGGGGCTAAGTCCTAGCCATGTTTATTGCTTGAGGCATTAGCGTTAGAATTATTATTTTGGGCACCATGGGTGACCCTCATTTGTAATGTAATATGTCTTGTATTATTAATCTTGATTAGGGTGTTTAGTTTGTGTTGTAAACTTGTTTAGGGGAATTAATGACCCCACTTACATTAAGTTTTGAATTTGTTTAATGATGTACTTAATCAAAAGGGTTTAGGGTCACATGTGAACCCTTGGGTGGGCCCCACACCCTCTACCCTTCTACCAAAGATTCAAAACCTGACATTAGGTTATTTTAGGTATTTTTAGGGACCCCTTTTTAGTTTTGGAGTTCCCTTAACATGAAAATGAGCCCTTGAACCCTACCTAATAGGTAGGGGGGCTTAATTCCAAGGCATAGAGGGAGTTCCCCTCCCTTTTTGCCTCCCTTTTGGTCACATCCATGTAAGGGGTATGGATTAGTGTGCTTTGTTAAAAGCTGCACAAGATTGTTTTGTTATGATTTTGAGTAATTTGGGAGAAAAGGGCTACAAGTCATTTTATCCTTTCTCTCATTTATCTTTGACATCTTTGAGCTTGAAGGAAGAGAGGTGTGACACATGTCACCCCCTCATTTGTGAGGATGTTTTCTTGCTCCTCTTCAAATTCTCCCTCATGGGAAAAGAAGAGAACTTTTTTTTAGAGATTTTGCTTGGAGGTTTGTGGATTTGGAGCTAGAGTTTGCTTGATTCAAGAAGTGGAAGAGATTGAATTTGGAGAGCTTTTATTTGAGGTAGGATTATTGAGTTTTATTGTGTTTTTCATATCATGCTATATATTAGTTGTTACTTGGAAATGTTTGTTGTTGTATGAAGATTTTGTTTGTTGTTTATTTGATTTTTCTGCCTCCATCATATGACATGATGGAGTTTTGGAGTTGTGGGGGAAGAGAGAGGGATTTTTCCCCTCTCAATTCTCATAGGCTTGATGGGGAAGCCTTGTAGGATTTATTTACTCCCCTCAAATGGTTTGAGGTGGGCAATATGGTTCATTTGGCTTGAACCTCCTTCCCCATTCTTGGTGAGGAAACCCCTTTGGGGTTTGAAAATCCTTCCAAGAAGGATTGGTGAAAGGGTGGAGAAATAAGGAGGGCTTGAGTGAAATTAGAGAAATAAGGAGGGTATGAAGATGTTGGCTTTGTGTAACTAATGTTGGTTATAACTTTGGAGAACTCCTCTTTTCTCTTCCCCATTTTAGAGGTAGAATTTGGGTTCTCCTCCTTTTCATCTTTACAAAGTTGGAGTCTTGTTTTGAATATTTGTCTTATTTTTGTGTGGATGAAATGTTGTGGTTCACCCTCTCTCTTGTGCATAGTTGCGGATATTTGTCCTCTTTCCCATGGGCTTAGGGGAGGCTAGCATGCATCCCAACATTGGGAAAGACATGTAATGATGCCTATGGCTGGGTGGTAAAACAAGATTCTTCTCCTTGGTTGGATTCCTTAAAAGCAATTGAAGTTAGATCTCATGATGGAAGTTGGTGGTAGTTGGATTTTTCTTTGGCATATTCTATCTCTTTGTGGACATTACCTCATTGTATCTTGAAAAGAATGGCTTGTGGAAGCTTTCCTTGTGTGTAAAATCCTCTTTTGTATTTGGAGTTATATGTAAACTAGCTTCCCATTTGTTGATAAATCTACCCTCAATATTTGCATGTTACCTTGCATTTTATTCCTTTGAATACTTGGAATGTTATAGAACTATGCTATGCCTTTTTGGAAACGTAAACCTTTGAAATAAAGGCTTCTAAGATAGTGAAAATTTTCTTAATATGAATTGTTGTGACTACTTTTTGAAAGGACAAGTTATTAGAAAGTTCATTTATTCTTGTGGTAGATTTCATCTTTGTAAAACGATGAAAACTTGTGTAAATGTAAGATTTAATATCATTATTGAAACACCCTTATTCTTACAAGTTTTGAAAAGTTAGAGGATAGAATAAGATTGGTTTTACTTTCCTTTTTGGTCATCTTATTTGAATGGATGTAGAAGTAGATTTGATGTGCCTATCTCTCTCACTAAGTGTTAGCTTAGTCAATATCTTCCTTTTCAAATTTTTGGTTTCATCATTTGCAATATCAAAAGAGGTAAATAAACTAATGTGAATAGTTAAAAATTTTATGTTCCCTTTTCCATCAAAATAGTAAAATTAAAAATCTGTTATTTTATAAGTTGAAATCATCATTATTCATCATTGTGTACAAAAAAAAATCATATTCAGAATTAAAATATTAATAGTCTTAGTTTAATTGCTTTCCTGATATAAATCTATATTGCAGATTTATAAAGTGAAGTGTACACACACACACACACACATATAAATGATCATTTATATTTAAAAACGTATTAAATATTATGAAATATATATATATATATATATATATAGTATATTATAATATATATTATATATATTATATATTTATCATATAATATATATAATACATGTTATATTATTGTTTTAATAAACAAAAATATATATAAAAACAAAATTTGTTTTATTTTTAAAAATTGGTTTAGGGGGAGGCCGAACCCTCGCCTCCATCCTCTGCGGCCACTCCAAGCACCGCCGCCTCCCTACACACCCGCTACAGCACCCCCTCCTTCACACCCATGCCGCAGCAACTCCTGCCCATGCCGCTACCACCCTCCCGCACCCTAAACCCCTAGCTACCTCCTCTACACTACCCCCCTCCCTCTAATGACAGCCATGCCCCCATCCCTCCCACGCTGCCACACACACGCATAGTGCACCCCGCTCTCTTTAGATCGCCTGTCCCTATTCACAACAACAAAAATAAAAATATGTAGATCAACAAGAAAAAATAAACATTTCCTTGTCTGTGTATAAATTGCTCAACAAAATACAATAAGGGTTAAAAAAAGGGGAAACTCCATAGCTCCTCCAAACCACCTGTAAATAATAGAGCAGGATAAAATAAGAAAAAAAGAGAATAAGGTAAAGAAAAGAAAAGAAAAACACATAGGGAAAATTATGGCTAAAAGGAGATCAAGGGCCAAGATTGGTTCAATCCTAGGGTCCATAAGTGACCCTACGCACTTTCTTTTAGTCATGGGATTTAAAGTGGGAATAGGAAAATAACTTTTCTAGTGTGTGGTAAAATTAATAAAAAGGGGGGAAAAATTAATTATGGTAGAAGGATGAAAACTTAAGTTTGTGACCCTAGAAAATACATAGGAAAATAAAATAATTAATTTGTTAATGGGCTAGTGTCTTTTAAGTTCGGGTAAGTTAATAATTAATATAAACTAATCAGTAACGGAAAGGGGTCAAACCAAACATTAATACTTATTGTCTACTTTAAAAAAAAATTATCCCAATTTTTTAGTAATATCTAGTTTTGATTTTGTTGTCCCGAGGCGGGGCACGACAATAAGTCTAATGGATCTTTTCATCTATTTACCATTCCATTTAGTCTCTTTTTCCTGGTGTTTGATTCTTTAACCTTAAATTACCTTTTTGCAATGATACTCTTCCATTCTCTATACAACAGGATTTACAATCTTATCATATTAATACCAAGTTCACCGAAAGGCCGAATTAAATATATATTAAAACATGTATATTTAATTATTCCTTTGATCAGCTATGCCACTAAATAGCTTATTTAATTTAGAAATTAAAGACAATTGATTGTTACAATAATTGCCCAATTATAGGCTTCATACATTGACAAATATCAAATAAATAAATATAAAAATTTATGATAAATAAGATTTCTCACTTCTAATATTTATCATTTACTCATATTAAGATAGTCTTTCGTACAAGGTAATCATCTCTTTGTTAAAATCATAAATTACATATGATGTAAAGGTGATATATATATATATATATATATATATATATATGACTATATAACTATATAACTATTACGGTAACTCTCAAATAGTGAGGTTTGAATATTAATAATGGGTCCAAGATCCCAATAAATTTAGTTAACATTCTGGGATATCATCCTTCTACAAATTGAAATCCAAGTATCTCATTTAGATCCATGTTACAATAAAACTTCACAAGACATGAGTTTCTGCATATCCAAACGTGACAGCTAATTGTCCTGCAAAACTGGAGTAGTGGTATGATGTCAGTTCAAAATGAACTGACATGAATATTAACTCCCTTTTTTGATGTAATTATTTAATAAAATATGAAACGATATACAATTTATTTTATCAACAAATGCATGCTAATACAACGGAGAATGTATTATTACTTGTTCTACATCAAGATACAACTATGAATGTACGCCAATAGAACAACCAATTTCTATTTCAGCAATCATGTTTCACTCTAGTCACAAGGATTAAGACAATCAAACCATAATCATTCAACATCTGAATTCTGATTAAACCATAAGCAAATCATGCTTCCCATGGTACAAATTCAACTATTATTTTTCTTACCTTCCAATCAACAAGCAACTTAACAAAATTGTCTGAAATCATCATTTCCAAATACCAATTAGACATATTCCATCTAGGTAATGAGTAGCTCTATAAAATGAACAATAAATTTATATTCAAATAATCAAAATATATTTATATATATTTATAGGAATAGTCCAACTAAACAATGTAAAAACACCTCTATTAAATCATTTCAACATGTTCTTGTAGGTAACCAACAGATCAACAAAACAAATTGACCCACATACCACAGAATGATAATTTTAAAGTCTATTTGCATAGAATTACATCAATAATCTTCTAACACTTCCAGTAACGAAATATTTTAAGAAAAACTAAGTCATATTACATAGACTGTTAACACTGATTTATTTTTCAATCAGATAATAAAATTATACCTACAAGAAAATTAACTTTTACATATCCAAATCAGTTCGTTCGAGCATTAAATTCTTTTCTATTTAGAATATATTAGAATCTGGAAGCAAATATATCAGGCAAAATGATGAAATACATGGTAAAAACATTTTTCACACTACCCAGAAATCACTTTGCTCATACAAATAAATTATTATTTGACTGTAATAAAACCCAGAAGCATAAATTGATTTGGGTTTCCAGAAAACAAATTTAAATAATAAAAAAAATAAAAATTGATTAGGAACACCCATCTGCGTTTTTTCTAGGTTTAGCTAAAACAACATAAAGGAAACTTAATAGAATACAAAATCCATCAATTTCCTTTTTAGATTTCATTTCCAAGCAATTAAATCAGAAGCTGTCCACAAATTCATTTAATTGTCATTTAAAACAGAACGTGTATTTCCTTATTATTTACAAATAATGTTGCAAAGAAGGGAGAAGATATTCATGCCTGAAGTAAACCCAGAATCAGCAACCTCTTACTCTTCCAGCTCCAACAAGTTGAATCCTTCCTTCCTCCCAAAACTCATGCAGGTATCCCAGAAGAGAAGAATGAAAACAAAAAAAAGGAGAAATAAAAGAAAATATAATGAAGAAACTATACTATAATGGAGAATTTCCGGGCTTTCCAATGTTGCTTTATGCATCAATGCATGCCACATTCTTGGTGTCAGATGAAGGCGTGTCCCTTTCAAAACTCACAGATTTTTAATTATTAAAAAATAATATTATTACTATTCTTTTTAACTTTTGATTTACATGCCAAATCCTTTTAGGATTTAAACATATAATTTCACAAATTAATAATGATTTTTTTTTCATTTTTATTTTAATTGTTACGTAACTTTAATGGTAAAATTAATCATCATAATATAAGTCCACATATTGCCAACAATATGTTATCATAATAATTATTCGAATATTCTCATAAAGTTGTTTTGATATAGCATTGTCAAATAAAATAGAGGCAACATTTATCACAATTATCACAAAAGTCGAACAAAACATAAGAGGACCAAACCGATTAAAATAAAATAACTGGAATAAATAACCAAAAGATTCACTATCATTAATGAATCATTTTACCTATGATTAAGGCCTAATCATGTTTTAGGAAGGATCAACAAGGTGGGTGTGGGGTTATTCGTTCCGCAATGTCATGCTCGCAACAGAAACTGTGGGTCATGATATGATGAACCAAATGAATTTTATACCCAATGATGATCTCGTCTAATCCTATTTAGACTTAACTATAGTTAATTTACTTACAAGAAATTTTGGGATGTTACATACTCCACCCCTTAGAATAATCATTGTCTCGATGATTTCCTGATAAATAGATAAACTAAACCCATCATTCATTTGTTGCATTCATATATTTCAAATCAGCTTAAAATTTATATCAATATCATTTTAGCTGAATAATAAAGGTCACAACATTTCTTATATATCTAGAAAATCAGTCACATAATCTGTAGACATAACACAAAACTGCTTAAACGACATATTTTCCAGGTTCATTACAAAATCTTCAACAGTAACTACTCATCAAAAAGTACCTTAGTTCTAATATTTAGTTGTAGGCTTATCTATAGGATTTCCTTATCTACCTCTTTACAGAAAAATTGAATTTAGCACTATAAATATATATATATATATATATATATATATATATATATATATTCTTAAAAATTAGTCAAATAGATGCAGAAAAGTAGTCTGGATATCTTCCAGATTCTCCCAAATGGCACTTTCTTCAGAATATTGGTCCCACTGGACCTTACATTATGAAACCTCACAGTTTTTGAAGTGCAACTTGCAAGTTTCTAGTATCCTTATAGGCTCAACCGTGATTACCCCTAGATCCAGAACCTGCAATGAATCTCAATTAAGTACATGTGTTAAATTAGGTACATATTTCTTAAGCAAGGAGACATGAAATACATTATGCATCCTGGATAGAGCGGGAGGCAGTGATAGCTTGTAGGCTACTGGTCCAATGACCTCTAGGACTTCAAATGGTCCTACAAACCTAGGAGATAGTTTAGCTGACTTGCCAAATGAAATGGAACTCTTTTTAGGTTTGACCCTAAGAAAAACTTTATCTCCCACGTTAAATTTTCTATCAATTCATTTTAAATCTGCATAAATTTTCTATCTATTTGCAACCTATTTCAATCTTTCGTGGATTAATTTAACCTATTTTTTAATTTCCGACAACATTTTAGGTCCAATTAGTACCCTATCTTCATGATTATCCCAACTTATTGGTGTTCTACACTTATGACCATATAAGGCCTCAAAAGGAGCCATCTAAATGGAAGAATGGTAAGTGTTATTATAGGCATATTCAACCAAGGGAAGATACTCTTCCCATTTATACTGTTGATCCATGCAATACATTGTTAGTAAATCTTCCAACAGTTGATTTACTCTTTTAGTTTGACCATCAGTTTCAGGATGGTAGGCAGAACTTACGTTCATTTTTGTCCCTAAGGCAGCATACAAAGTATGCCAAAATCTAGAAGTCATCCTTGAGTCCCTATCTAACATTATTATTTTTGGAACTCCATGTAATCGAAAAACTTCTTGCACAAACCTTTTTTCCAGTATGGGTGAATTATCCTTTAAATTACTTGCTATAAAATGTGCCACTTTAGTTAACTTGTCTACAACTACAAGTATAACATCATGTTTATTTTGGGACATAGGTAGACCTTGGATAAAATCCATACTTATAACTTGCCACTTATATTCTGGCACGTTGTGAGGATATAATAATCCTGTTGGATGTGAATGTTCAGCCTTTACTTGCTGACATTCTAGGCATTGTGAGATGTAAAGAATCACATCATTTTTCATATTTTTCCAGAAGTATTATTTTTTTATGTCTACCATTAGTTTTGTTACTCATGGATGTCCCGAGTAGGGAACATCATGAAATTATCTCATAACTTTATTTCTGAGCTCTTTACCCTATGGTACATATATTTTGTTGTTATAACACATAATCCCATCTTTTTCTGTTAGAGTAGGTATTTACTTTAGCTCATGTTCACCTAGGTACTTTATTTACCTTTATTGTCACCCACTTATGTGTGTGGATATTTCTTTTATCTTATTTAGATATTAGGAGATATTATCTAGTTGTTAGGTATAGTTCTTTCCTTGATCTATGGTATTGACTAGATCCTTAATGTCTAGTTCTCTCATAAATCTATGGTATTGACTAGTTCTTTCTTTGATCTATGGTATTGACTAGATCCTTGATGTCTAGTTCTCTCCTAAATCTATGGTCTTGACTAGTTCTTTGATGACTAGTTATTTCCTTGATTTATGGCTTCATCTACGACCTTGACTGGTTCTTACATTGTTATTCCTTGCTTATTTAAGCAAGGCCCATTCTCAATGTATTGCATTGAGCTCCATAATAATATATGATATTGCTTCTCATTTATTTGCAAAAGGTTTTATGTAAATTTATTGTGGTGAATTTCTTTCATCTTATAGATCGCGGTGTTTGATTAGCATCTGTGTTCTTATCTTGGTACGATTTGGTTATCATTCCTTCCAGTTTCCAACTTGAAACCATCATACCTTTTGTCTCTTGGATCTTTTTTCTAAAGCTGTTTTAACATGATTTTAGTAGGGGTCATTGGTTAACTTATTTTTGACTTCATCTTTAAACTGGGTTCTTAATGTAATTATAACAACAATATACTTTTTGTGACTTACGACATCAGCCACCCTATTCTCTTTTCCTTTAATGTAATTTATATCGAAGTCATAATTTGTTAGGAACTCTAGCCATCTTCACTACCTTGCATTTAGATTCAGATGTGTAAATATGTACTTGAGCCCAAGATGATCTATTTTGAGTTCAAAAGGTTTCCCAAGCAAATAGTGCCTTCATACCTACAACGCATGAACAATCGTAACAAGCTCAAGACCATGTGGTGCATAATTTACTTCATGCACCGTCAACTTCCTACTTTCAAAAGCTACCACGTGCCCATCTTATAGTAGTACTCTGCTAAAACCTTCCCTTGAAACATCGATTACCACCGAGAAGTTCCCATTTGGATCCAAAATCTTCAACACCAGAGCACTTATGAGTCTACCTTTTAACTCCTTAAAGTATTCTTCACACTTGATGTCCCAAATGAATTTCTTACCCTTCTTTTGCAAATAAGTGATAGGTCCTGCTAACTTAGAAAATTCCTTTACGAACTTCCGATAGTAGCCTGCTAAACCCATAAAACTTCTTACTCCATGCACATCCTTTGGTGCTGGCCATTCCATGATGAAACTAATCTTTGAAGGGTCCACCGATATTCTCTCTTTATTTATTATGTGGCCTAAGTATTTTACTTCGTATTGATAGAAAGCACACTTAGATAATTTTCCATATAATTTATGTTTTCTAAGAATTCCTTGCACAATCCTTACATGTTCATAATGTTCTTCCTCATTCTTAGAGTATATTAATATATCATTGAGAAACATAACTACAAATTGGTCTAAGTATTCCCTAAACATGCTATTCATCAAGTTCATGAAAGCAGCAGGTGCATTTGCTAGTCTAATAGGCAAAACTGTAAACTTGTAATGACCATACCTTATTCTAAAAGTGGGTTTATACATATCTTCATCTTTGATTCACAGTTGATGATAACTAGATATGATATCTATCTTGGAAAGCACTTTTATGCCCCCCATTTGATCAAATAGATCATCAATTCAAGGTAGTGGGTACCGATTCTTCATTGTTACCTTGCTAAGCATTCGGTAATCAATATTAAGTCTGAGGGTCCCATCCTTCTTCTTTACGAAGATAACCAATGCACCCCACGGTGATATACTTGGTCTAATTAGACCCAAAGACAACAACTTATGTAATTGAGCTTTCAATTCAACTAATTCAGTTGTTTTCATTCTACATGATGCCTTGGAAATTGGTTCTGCTACTGGTTTTACCTCTATTATGAAGTCAAATTCACGGTTAGGTGCAAGTCCGGGAAACTCATTTGGAAACACATCTCCATATTTCCTTAGGATGGGAAATGCTTCAATTTCAGGCTCAATTTCTTGTCTCGAATTTGATATTTTTACAACATATAGATGGCATCTCTTTCGCTTTGTCTTTTTTAGCTGCATGACATAAATCTACCTAGTGACAAACTCTCTTTTAACACCCTGAACACTTGCTATTTTTTTGTTGATCATTGCAGTAGGTTACACTTTTCCCTAAGCAATCCAAGTTTGTATTATGGTGACCTAACCAATTTATACCTATGATAACATCATAGGATCCATAGGTGCCACATACAAGTTTAATCTTGTTATGAACTCAGGTAATTCTAGTGGTACCTCAAACAAGCACTACTTCACTCTATGTACAACATTATTTCCATAATGTACAGTCCAAGTGTGTTCCATGTGCCCAACTCTTATTTTGATTTTATTAGCTAATTTAGATGAAACAAATCATTCTGTTAACTAGAATCAAATAAAACATAAACAAGTTCTCCAAAAAGCTTACCTGAGTTTTCAATGGGATTCACTTGCTTTTCTGCTTGCTTATTATGAACTACAACATAAATCTCATGTTGTTGCCCCTCTTTATTTACTGAATTAGATCCCTTCTGTTGGTTATTCACTTGTCCTCTTTTTGGAAAAATGTTAGCAAAATTATCACCACCGCACTTAAAACATCCACCCACAGGTCCTTTTCTCTCAATCTTATTCTGGTTGAAACTTGTTCTTGGTTGCCCATTATTTTTATTTTACAACAGTTCTACCTGCTATTCCTCTTTTATTGACAGGTCTGAACTTGTTGTTTCCCTTTTTCCATGCTGGTTTACATGCGGTTGATGTTTGAAAACTGCTATTTTTCCTTCTATTCTCCTCTTTAGAGGCATAAATACTTCACAGCTTTTGTTCTTTCTTGATAGATTTTTCAAATACTGTTTCCATTAAGGTAGGTCGATGAACATCTACCTCACTAGCAATGCTAGGATTCAATCCCATCATAAATTTTCCCATTCTAAACTTCTCATCCTTTTGATACATAGGAACATATTTCAGGAATCAAGTGAAACGTTACTAATATTATGTAACTGAGTATCTTTCTTGAGTCAGATTTTGGAATTCTGCCATCTTTTAGTCAAATTATAGCTGAGGTAGCCATCTTTGATGGAAGTAGGCCTTAAACTGCTTCCACATGATCATACCAGAATCAATTCCTAGTTCCATTTTCTAGTTATCCCACTAGGAAGATGCTTCATGGGACAATTGGTAGGCTCCCCATACTACTTTTGTCTCCTCTGAAAAGTTCTTAATCTAGAAATACTTTTCCATTTCAGAGAGCTAGTTTTTAGCATGATCCCCAAGAGTTATACCATCAAATTTAGGTGGGGATATTCTTTTAATGTCCCTTGCTAACTCATCAACAAGCCTTGCTTTCTTATTTACCCTTTCATTCAGGTGCTCGGGTTGATCATCATGTTACTCATCATCCCTATGATCCTCATCTTCTTCACCACCATGACCTTATTGTTCTATAACAACAACTCGATTATGGATGTCATTCAAAAGGATGAGGATTTCTTCTAACTTAACAACTATATTATCCAGCACATCATCATTATTTACCCCACTGTCACTCGCCATATTAGCTCTTGTTGTCGGTCTAGCCAAAGTTTCCTATTTTTATAAAAGAGGATACATTTTATTAGAATGTGTGTCCCATTAATGTCCAAGTGTTTGAGCCTCTAGCTCTGATACCAAAATGTAACGCTTAAAATTACTAGAACTTGAAAATGGGGATTTTTTTAAACATACATAAAAAAATATTACACAACTACAATCATACAGGTTTATTTAATCATATTATTTAAATCAAATTTTTTCTTTTGATCTATTTGATAACATCCGTGTAAGCCATGTGTGACTAAGAAGGGTGAATCCAGATCTCCACGATCTCCCTTCACCACTACTTTGAGTGACAATGCTTACTAGCATTTTGGCTCAAATTTTTTCAGGTCATGGGAACCATGTGAAAGTCCTTGGGTCTACCATGAAGCTAGTTTTCCAACTTCGCATTATGGTATCCAACCATCTCCTACCTCATGTTCAGTGTTCAACTTCCCATGATCAAGTTACTGGCAATTTTAATTTAATTGGAGGACTAGGTGATCAGACAATGCATAACCATCAATGCATTACTTTGGCCAAAGTTTTCCACCATGCAGATTACGGCTAAACTCAAGACAACAAACTAGTCTTATGAGTTTAAGTCTTCTGCCACCTCACAACTATCCCTTTCCTAGTTATCTAGAGCTTATAGTTTGTATTTACTTTATTTCCAATTTAGCCTATCTTGCAAGGGTTTATATCGAGATAAATGCCAAAGGCCAACTAGGATCATCATGAGATAAGTCTAATGGATCTTTTCATCTATTTACCATTCCATTTAGTATTTTTTTCCTTATGTTTGATTCTTTAACCTTAAATCACCTTTTTACAATGATACTCTTCCATTCTCTATACAACAGGATTTACAATCTTATCATATTAACACCAAGTTCACCAGAAGGCCGAATTAAATATATATTAAAACATGTACATTTAATTATTGCTTCAATTAGCTACACCACTAAATAGCTTATTTAATTTAGAAATTAAAGACAATTGATTGTTACAATAATTGCCCAATTATCGGCTTCATACATTGACAAATATCAAATAAATAAATATAACAATTTATGATAAATCAGATTTCTCACTTCTAGTATTTATCATTTACTCATATTAAGATATTCTTTTATACAAGGTAATCATCTCTTTATTAAAATCATAAATTACATATGCCGTTAAGGTAAAATATATATAACTATTACGGTAACTCTCACATAGTGAGGTTTGAATATTAATAATGGGTCCAAGATCCCAATAAATTTAGCCAAAATTCTGGGATATCATCCTTCTACAAATTGAAATCAAAATATCTCATTTAGATCCATGCTACGATAAAACTTCACAAGACATGAGTTTCCGCATATCCCAACGTGACGGGTAATTGTCCTACAAGACTGGAGTAGTGGTATGATGTCAATTCAAGATGAACTGTCATGAATATTAACTCCATTTTATGATGCAATTATTTAATAAAATATGAAATGATATACAAGTTATTTTATCAACAAATGCATGGTAATACAACGGAGAATGTATTATTACTTGTTCTACATCAAGATACAACTATGAATGTACGCCAATAGAACAACCAATTTCTATTTCAACAATCATATATCACTCTAATCACAAGTATCAAGACATAATCAAACCATAATCATTCAACATCTAAATTCTAATTAAACCATAAGCAAATCATGCTTCACATGGTTCATATTCAACTATTATTTTTCTTACCTTCCAATCAACAAGCAACTTAACAAAATTTTCTGAAATTATCATTTCCAAATACCAATTAGACATATTCCCTCTAGGTAATGAGTAACTTTATAAAACACACAATAACTTTATATTTAAACAATCAAAATAAATGTATATATATTTATAGGAACTGTCCAACTAAACAACGTAAAAACTCCTCTATTAAATCATTTCAACATGTTCTTTTAGGTAACGAATGGATCAACAAAACAAATTGACCCACATACCACAGGATGATAATTTTGAAGTCTATTTGCATAGAATTACATCAATAAGCTTCTAAAGATTCTAATACCAAGTGGCCACATGCGTATGCAGGGAGTTCAAATGTTCCAACGGAAAAAACAAAAAAAATGGCACCAAAACATTAAGTTTTCAATAGACAAAACAATTAATCCAATTATGGTAGTTGAGGGGCGCCATGGCCAATTTTGAAGTCTTTGTGGGGCTCATGATTACCCATGTAATTAATTCTGACAGGCAATCATGATTAATGGCAAGGTGTCTCCAATCCAAAGCTGGCAGGTGGGGTGACAAATGAGATAGTTCCCCATTGTTGAAGTTCATGTTTGTTGTTACAATTTAATTTCTAGTGTTCTTTGTTTATTATTTCTTTTTTTATTGAACAATTTCTATGTAATTCATATATTTTTTCATAATTAATATTTACATGTAAATTTCTGAGGTGTACCTTACTCCATGCCATTATATGATTAACTTTTACTTAATTTATCATTAATGAAAAATTATTTTTTATCTTATTTTTGATAAAACACTTGCATCTTACAAAATAAACCTATTTATTAGTATAGTGACATGATACATTGTCACTTTCCAGCAGCCTATTGATCCACAAGTGACAAGACAAGTACTAACCATCAGTCTTTTGGGGGAAAAAACTGGTGAAATGTTTAAATATTTTCTAACTACAAATGAACATGAGGTTTACTCTGTAATTTTTATGTTTTGTTCCATAATAAACTTATTTATGTCAACCTACTTCCTAACATTAACTTATAACGAGAATGATATTGTCAAGCTTACTTTTTGTACTTATCAAGGTATCATCCTAAAATATTGTTATTTATTTTTGTTGTCTTTTCACAAACGTTGATTTGGTGGGTAGACATTGTCTTTGCACTTAAGCTGGCCCAAATTACAACAAGGATCCCTCTTTTAATCAGTTGCGGGTTACATAATTAACAATGAACTTAGAAAAATATTTAAAATTATTCTTTTATTATTCGGGTGAATAAATTAACTTAAACATCTTTTGTAAAAAATATATCAGTAATGTAAGATATTTATTCTATGTACATTGATTTTTTGAATAACAATTATGGTCATATACTTTTATTACCACAATTATTTTTTTTATTGATTTGCAATGTTGTGACATGTTTAAATTTATAGTTTGTGTTACAATTTTTTTATTTTTAGTTAAAAATATTTATAATGTTTAATGTGGTTCTGGAAAAATTCCATTTGTATATTGAAATATGACCATTATGTTTATATAGATCTATATACACTTTTTAATATTGACATGTGTGTGTTTTCAATTATAAAAAATAAAATATCGGTTCATTTTTTTATTCTCATGCAATATTAATAGTGTGCAACAAATAAAAAGATAAATATTAAAATTGTGAGAAATTATTTCTCACCCCTATGTCTAGTAAAAAGAGATTGTTTCATAATTAACAACCCTAAGTATTTTGATGTATTGTGTATTTACAAGGACTGTTTCACAAAATTCACCCCTCAAAGTAATTTGATAACATGCATCAAATTCTTTAGTCCCAGGCAAATAGATTGATTTAGGCGCCAAATCATGGTTTTGTGCCCCCCCTCGGCTTCCTTCTAACTCTCATGTCCAAAAGAAAACCAACGAGTTAGAAAGATGAAAAACATTGCGCAAAAAACCAAGCTTAGGGCTGAAAAAATGAAGAGAAAATTTCGGCTAAGTCCTATCCGCATAGCATTGGGACAATTGCAACCTTAACAAAATTTTCGAAATATCATTTCCACTACCAATTAGACATATTCCCTCTAGGTAATGAGCTAACTTAAAAACACACAATAACTTTATATTAAACAATCAAAATAATGTATATATATTTATAGGAACTGTCCAACTAAACAACGTAAAAACTCCTCTATTAAATCATTTCAACATGTTCTTTTAGGTAACGAATGGATCAACAAAACAAATTGACCCACATACCACAGGATGATAATTTTGAAGTCTATTTGCATAGAATTACATCAATAAGCTTCTAAAGATTCTAATACCAAGTGGCCACATGCGTATGCAGGGAGTTCAAATGTTCCAACGGAAAAACAAAAAAAATGGCCCAAAACATTAAGTTTTCAATAGACAAAACAATTAATCCAATTTATGGGTAGTTGAGGGGCGCCATGCCAAATTTTGAAGTCTTTGTGGGGCTCATGATTACCCATGTAATTAATTCTGACAGGCAATCATGATTAATGGCAAGGTGTCTCCAATCCAAAGCTGGCAGGTGGGGTGACAAATGAGATAGTTCCCCATTGTTGAAGTTCATGTTTGTTGTTACAATTTAATTTCTAGTGTTCTTTGTTTATTATTTCTTTTTTTATTGAACAATTTCTATTAATTCATATATTTTTTTCATAATTAATATTTACATGTAAATTCTGAGGTGTACTCCCATGCCATTATATGATTAACTTTTTACTTTAATTTATCATTAATGAAAAATTATTTTTTATATTATTTTTTGATAAAACACTTGCATCTTACAAAATAAACCTTATTTATTAGTATAGTGACATGATACATTGTCACTTCCAGCAGCCTATTGATCCACAATGACAAGACCAAGTACTAACCATCATTCTTTTGGGGGAAAAAACTGGTGAAATGTTGAAAATATTTTCTAACTACAAATGAACATGAGGTTTACTCTGTAATTTTTTATGTTTTGTTCCATAATAAACTTATTTATGTCAACCTACTTCCTAACATTAACTTATAACGAGAATGATATTGTCAAGCTTACTTGTTGTACTTATCAAGGTATCATCCTAAATAATTGTTATTTATTTTGTTGTCTTTTCACAACGTTGATTTGGTGGGTAGACATTGTCTTTGCACTTAAGCTGGCCCAAATTACAACAAGGATCCCTCTTTTAATCATTTGCGGGTTACATAATTAACAATGAACTTAGAAAATATTTAAAATTATTTCTTTTATTATTCGGTGAAATAAATTAAACTTAAACATCTTTTGTAAAAAATATATCAGTATGTAAGATATTTATTCTATGTACATTGATTTTTTGAATAACAAATTATGGTCATATAACTTTTTATACCACAATTATTTTTTATTGATTGCAATGTTGTGAGCATGTTTTAAATTTGATAGTTGTTTACAATTTTTTTTATTTTTAGTTGAAAAATATTTATAAATGTTTTAAATGTGTTTCTCTTCCATTTGTATATTTGAAATATGACCATTATTGTTTATATAGATCTATATACAATTTATATTGACATGTGTGTGTTTCAAATTATTAAAAATAAAATATAGTTTCATTTTTTTATTCTCATGCAATATTAATATTGTGCACAAATAAAAGAGAAATATTAAAATTGTGAGAAATTTATTTTCTCACCTCCTAGTGTCTAGTAAAAAGGAAAGATTGTTTCATAATTAACAACCCTAAGTATTTTGATTGTGGATTTACAAGGAACTGTTATCCAAAATTCACCCCTCAAAGTAATTTTGATAACATGCATCAAATTCTTTAGTCCCAAGCAAATAGATTGATTTAAGGCCCGAAATCATGTTTTTGGGCCCCCCTCGGCTTCCTTCTAACTCTCATGTCCAAGAAGAAAACCCAACGAGTTAGAAAAGATGAAAAAATTGCAAAAAAACCAAGCTTAGGGCTGAAAAAATGAAGAAAATCGGCTAAGTCCTAGTCCGCATAGCAGTTGGGACAATTGGGACGTCGGGACGTGCGGGACGCGAAAAGGTGAACCGGCCGAAAGAGGGAAAAAATTACCTAAGTCTTGTTTCACACAGTCCGGGACATTTGGGCCAAAAGTACGCGCGGGACGCGGATCGGCCGGTTTGGTGCAAGGCGGTCCATTTCGGACGGTTCGGAATATTTGTCCCAGACAGTCCGGGATAGTTGGGACAAAAGTACGCGGAGGACACGAACCGGCCGATTCAGCCGAAACAGGAGAATTTCGTCCGAGGTAGTTTGGGACATCCGGGCCAAAAGCACGCGGAGGACGTGAATTGGCTGATTCAGCCGAAGTAGAGGATTTTCGTCTGGGACATCTGGGCCAAAGGGACGCGTGGGACCCGAAAATCCGAAAGAGCCGCCAACGAATGAAATCTCGCCACGTGTCTTCACCTCAAGCAGGAACAAGGAAGCCCGAATCGGCTGAAGGAAGAGATTTTGTCTGGGACATTTGGGACAAAGGTACATGCGGGACGCGAGGGACATGAAAAGCCGAAGCGACCGAAGGCAAAGAAGAAAAGTCAACGTTTGACCCGTGAAACTTCAAAAGGCCATAACTTTTGACTCCGAGCTCCGATTTTCATAAAATTGGACTTTCTGGAATGAGCACGATGACCTCTATGCCAAAAAGACTGTATTTCTTATTTTCCATGAGGGTCAATACATTTAATTAAGGGAAAAATGTTCGGCTCTAGTCAGTTAATGCTCATTCCCGTCAAATGACAGAAAACGCCTGCCAGACCCAAAATAGCTACCCGCACTCAGAAGGCCATAACTTTCACATTTCTCAACGAAATCACACAGAATTGGTACCGTTGGAATTTTGGCTCTGATCCCGATGCACAGAAATCAATAAATTCTAGATTTGATGAGAAATTGGTCAAGATTTTTGGAAAACATGGCTGGGTTCATAACAGTGTTTTATTTTGGTGGTTGGGAGTGCAATTAAGAGGCATGTTCATCATTCTTTCTCTGCTGCAGCACCTGGGACAGTATGGGGAGACTTTTGCAAGTAATATATAATAATTTCAATCCATTTAATACCTCTTACAGGTGGTTGAAGGACAAATTTCGAGATTTCTATTTTCCCTTCTCTTTCCCTTCTCATTTTTCTATAAATTGGAGTGTTGGGCTCATTGTAAGGAGAGGTAGTTTTGTAGCAAAGCTCTGTCAAAATTACTTTGTGAAGCCAATGTGCTGCAAGCCCTTATAGTGGACTCCTTGCATGGTGATCCAGGCCCTTATCTTGTAATAGATTGAACTGTGCATATCATGAAGCAATAAAATATCAGTTTGTGGATGTATCTTCCCCTGCTGTGTTCTCTTGCATTCTTCTTGCCCCTTTAATCTTTCTACAAGAATATTGTGTCTATTATTATGTTCTTGTAAGGATCCATTATCATTGTGTGTGCTTGGAATATTTTTGTGAATGCATTTTGCTAGATTATGGAGAACTGTCATCCCCTCTTCTAGTGTGTACTTTGCTTCTGTATTTCACGCATCTGGAGACTACTCTCACACCCTCCTTTTCTGGTGTATCACTGCTTTAGTGTAGGCTTTCATTTTATGCATTCTCTCTCCCTGGTCCCTTGGAAATTTAGATTAGAATAGTTAGTTTCCCCTGCATTAGAGTAGATTGTGGCAGGTAGTTTAGGAAGAGGAACCAGCCTTCTCTGGAGATTCCTTTCTCATTCTTGCAAGTCCCACACTTGGAGAAAGGATTCCATGTTGTGCAATCACACTGGATGCCAGTATGATCAAACTAAAAATTTGATCAACATCCAGGGGTGTTGTGACTTTGCACTAACAGGAACTTATAACATATGTGACTATCCCATACTCTCAACATGTAAAAGGGAGCTAACTATACTTCACTATTAAGCTAACTCAAATGTGTAATTACAAAAATAGGACAAATTTAATTAACAAACATAATTGTTTTTCATTGAAAATTATGTCTTTGAAATGTAACTAATAACTTTAATTTTCAAAGTATTGAATATATATAATTAAAAATAAAATTTAAAAAAATATAAATATAAATGTTAAGTTTTCATTTTTACAATTCCTAATTTCGAAAATAAAATTCACTCAATAAATTCAATTTTTTGAAAAATTGATGGTATATAAAAATCCTAAAAAAAATGGATTATAGGTAAAGGAGGGTTAAGGGGACCCTACCCCGTAAAAAATATGGAGAAATATATAATACATTGAGGAAAAAATGAGGAAACCTCTTCCAGTGGCACAAAAAAACAAAACAAATAGGCACATCAAACTAACAACAACAAACAAAAACCAGAAACTATCTCATCACTATGACCCCTTCCCTTTGGATCTTAACCGCATCTTAAGGGGAGAGATAGTCCCTTTCTTTTTCCTACTCAAAACTGATTAATACCCTTCCATATTTGGATTTTCATTTTCATTTTCATTATCATGGATTGGAATCACAACTTCAATCTACTCCTTGATACTTTGGGACCCTGATAAAACATCCACATCATTCTTTCTATGTTGTTGCACTTCCTCCTTTTCTGGGTCAACTGAGTTTTTATATTTATATTCAGAATCAAAATCTCATGGATCATTCACAAATAGGTGTCTAGGATTAGAATTATTCCACCAAGAGGTTCTGTCTTTAACATGTTTTCTTTCCAAGTGACAATCTGAAGCTAAACATCCAAGAGAAAAGCATGTTCTAGACCTAAAGGGAAACCCATCATAGTCCATATTTTGTATCCAAGTTCTATCCTCAACTTTGAGTTCAATAGTGGTAGGGAAATCAACATAAGTATCAATATCAACCAAGATTATAGCATACATTGTGTGCTCAAAATCTTCAGTTTTTGGGTCAATAGCCAAACATTTCCCTAAAGTGTTAACTATAACGGTTAAGCAGTTGTCCAACCAAAATTGGAGGGGAAAATAAAAGTAGATGGGTACAAACTAACTTAACTTAGAAATTATTAGATACTAGATTAAATAAAGAGAACCACAATTTCATCAATAGCATATGAGATTCAAATTCCAAAACTTTCCCAAAAATAAGATCCCTATTCAAAGTTTCAATAAATGCAGCTATGAAAAAACATGAGCACTAGGATAGATATCTAACCTACCTTCAATGATGGGACCCCAGTTACTAGATATCCAGGCATGAAGCACTGGTAAGCCTAGACAAAAGTTGTTGAATCTAGAAATAAAACCATTCTTCCATAATAAAGCTTCAGATTACACCACCTCTTCATCAAAACAAACTGATGGGGTAGATTTTGCATAATCCATAGGCTTTATAAAGCTTGGAATCCATCAAAACCCTGTTACTATTACCTATCCCCTCCAATGCATCCTTGAAAGACGCTTGAACATGGGGTATATATTTCAAATTACTCGGATGACATTGGGAAGGGGTCTAGTTCTTTTACGACCTAGATCCAGCCTCGAGAATCATCTCATAAACCATCAAAATTCCATGTACAGGAGCATCAAAGATGTGAAAACATGCAAGATAAACACCATGATGTCTAGGTTTAGAGTGCTAGGAGTTCTTGAAACCATCTCCCTTAGACCAAGCATCGTCCTCAGTGGCCATACACTTCTGTAAGAAAGCATCTATTAAGCTAGAGTTGGATTTGTCATTCTCGAGCTGCACAAGCTTCTGGGACAAATCTCCATCCCTCAAGATCCCCTCTTATCTTAGATAAATCTAAAAAATCCTAATTTACTAAGCCTTAATTTTATTAATTAACTAGCACACTTATCTTAGATAAATCTATGTAAAATGCACTAAGAGGTATTATTCTTGAGGTACCTATATTAGACTTGTCGCTAAGTGGCTTAGCAGGGGATTGAGTTGCTAAATCTAGCGGTTTTACTTATTTTTCCTCCAAATTCACATTTTTTAATAAAAAGATGGATTTGGGGTGGATCAAACCCCTAACCTACCTCACCCAAGAATATTGCACTAACAAAATAGGATTTCTCAGTGCTTAGCAAATGAAATGGAGAAATAAGTAATTAAACATCAAAAAAAATTAGCCAACCTTTTAAAAATGCAACTTGGTAGCTTGATAGAGGTCCATGTGGAGCGACCTAGGTTGTTGCATAAGATGACACAATTGATTTTTTTATCCTCTTTTTCAATGTTTTAGACATCAATATTTTTCCTTACATGCAAATTTGGAGCTCGCCTTTGCTATGCTATGTAGTAGGATTTTTTAAATTATTTTTTTACTAAGGATCTTAGTCTCTCTTCCCCAACCTTTTGTTTCAAAAGTACTTTTCTTTTTTCATCTTTTCATAGATGACATATATAAATGTTGGTAATATTATTATTCCTTCTAATGATATTACACAAGAGCTAGACATAAATGTTAACCTCATTCTTTACTTTTATTCTATATCAATTGTAGTTTTTGTAATGGTAAAACCTGGTGATTTGTGTATTGTCAATTCCCAAGCCAGTTGTAAGGGTACTCGATGTGTGTGTCTACTTTATAGTGGTATAATTGGCACTTTATGTGGTTTTTATTCTTCAAATGACATTCCAAAGTAACTATCAAGTTTGACCATAACATTTGTTGAACTTAACAATAACTTTCAATCATCAATTGTCTGTTGTATCTCTTAAATTTACGAGAAGTTATTGAAACTTTATTTTAGTCCTTTCTTTTTCTATGTTAATACATTATCAAGAGTGACATCTATAATGATTTTTTCGCATAATAGTTTCACAAGTCTATTACCATCATATGGTAGTCTATCAATAACATGAGGAATTTGCCCCAAATATCTCACAAAAATCATAGAAATTCCTCCAAAAATCATGTCTATTTTTAAGGAAATGCTTGATGAAGATGAGATGCTATATTTTCCAATGAAACATATTTCATTAGTCAACATATATTTTGTGTGGAAGATTTTTTTTTGTAAAGTTGTAATCCTTGTTCCATCTAAATTTACTAAATTCATAATAAAGATTCAAAGATACAAATGGGTTGGTGGAAAAATGTTCAATATGTTGGGGTTAGCACACCAATTGTACAAACAATATATCAAATCTAAGCATACATGCAAATAAAAGTGGATATTCTACCAGAAGAAATATACAAAACAAGAGACATAAATCAACAATGGATTTAATGTGGTTCACCCAGTGTGGGCTACGTCCACCAAGAAACAAGCCAATCTATTATCCAAAGATTTGACAAGATATACAATGAAGATTTATAATCTTCCACACCTCTCAGATGTTCAATACTTTCTTTCCTTCAAGCTTTTGCTTCATCACCAAGAATTCTCTCTCACTAACCTTTTGCAAGTTATTTCTAATTCTTGTTAATCATTATTACTTTTAAACCCTATATTTTATGCTTATTTAGTCATTTATAGACTTAGGGCACTTAGTCATGCAATTACAATCAATAAAAATACTTTAATGCTAAAATAGATCTAATTCCCAAGAGTGAATTAAAACATCCTCACACAGGTAATTGACATCGGTTATCCCTATCTGCTACTGGTTCTTCCCTTGCCTGACCAATGCCGGTCATACCTGATTGATGCCAGTCCTAGGTGACCGATGCTGGTTCCCCTTAACCAATGACAATTAATGTATTTTCCAGCAAGTTCCATTGCATGCTAAATTGAGCTCCACAACTCAACAATCTCCCACTTGGAGATTAATTACTATACCATACCTATACAACGTCATTCTTGGATACTTCCTTAGCTTTGTTTCTTCATATACAAGTCTCAAACTTGATAACCAACAGAAGTGGAGTGTACCTCCAACTTATCTTTTACTAATGGCTTCATTAGCATATCCACAGGGTTCTTTCACATATGAATATTTTCCATATTCAACTGTCCATCCTCCAATACCTGCCATATGAAGTGATACCTCAACTAAATGTGTTTCGTTCTCGAATGAAACAATGAGTTCTTTGCCAAGTGAATTGCACTCTAACTTTCACTAAATAGTTTACAATTACTTTTCTCCTTTCCCAACTCTTCCATGAACCTACTCATCCATATCATCTCCTTGCTAGCCTCTGTAGATGTAACATACCCTTTCTCTGTAGTAGACAAATCCAAAACCTTCTGCAATCTTGAAATCTAGATAACTGGCATTCCACCAACTGTGAAAATATATCCAGTAGTGCTCCTACTACCATTCAGATCTCCAACCTATCTGAATCAACATAGCCACATAATGAAATATCTGAACCTCCATAGAATAACTGCATGCTAGATGTTCCTTTCAAATACATGAGTATCCATTGGACTACTTTTGAATTCTCTTTACCTAGATTAGCCATATATCTACTCACAACTCTCATTGTCTGTGCAATGTCTGGTCTAGTAGAAACCATAACATACATGAGACTTCTAATTGCTGAAGCATATGGTACTCGTGTCATGTATTTGACCTCCTCATATGATGATGGAAACTGATCTTTACTCGATTTAAAGTGTCTAGCCATAGGTGTACTAACAGGTTTAACATTTTGCATGTTGAACCTTTCTAACACCTTGTAGATATAGTCCTCCTGAGATAAATACAATTTCTTGGTTTTTCTGTCTCTATGTGTTTGCATGCCAAGAATTCTTTTTGCAGCTCCTAAATCCTTCATAGAAAATGTGTGAGCTAGCTTTCTCTTAAGCTCACCAATGTCCTACATAATAAATCCCGCAATAAGCATATCATCCACATACAGTAACAAAATAATATAGCTCCCATTTTCAAGCTTCTTGAAATAAAGAAAATGGTCAGATCCACATCTCAAGTAACCATGCTCTTGCATAAAACTATCAAACCTCATATACCATTGCCTTGGAGCTTTCTTAAGCCCATATATGCTCTTTTTCAACCTGCATAATAATTTCTCCTTACCCTTGACTTCATACCCAAGTGACTACTGTATATAAATCTCTTCATCCAAATCACCACGAAGGAAAGCCGTCTTCACATCTAGTTTCTATAAATGTAAATATTCTACTGCAGCTAAACTCAATACAGTCAAATAGAAGTCATCTTAACAAAATGAGAAAATATTTCACTAAATTCAATACCTGCTTTCTGTGTAAATCCCTTTACTACAAGTCTTTCCTTGTACCTTCTCTATCCACCCTCTTCTTCCTTGATCCTGTAAACCCACTTGTTCTGTAATGTGCTCTTACCTACTGGAAACTTAACCAAATCTCAAGTATGGTTTTGTTCCAAGGAGTCCATCTCCTCATCCATGTCATGCTCCCACTAGACATGAGTATTATCATGCATTACTTCTTCAAAGCTCTCTAGTTCACCATTATCAGTCAATAATAAATAAAATATAGAAGGTGTAAATTTTTCTGGAAGTTTACTTACCATTTTTGACCTTCTCACAGGAGTTTGGGGTACCGGAGGCTCAATCTGGGCCTCTTGGACATTCCTATTCAAATCTGACAGTGACCAGTGTTGTCACCTCTAACTGACATCAGTTCTGCTAACCGATGCCGGTTTGGATCCTCTGTAGCTGATACTAATTCGTCTGACCAGTGTTGGTCAGGGGTCAACCGGCACCGATTTCTATGTAACTCCATCAGTTCCTCTTTTAAATCTGAGAGTTCATTTCCATTCACAAACTTCTCAATCAGTTCTTCCTTGGGTACCAAAATTTGATTCCTGTACATACTCTTATCATTCTATTCAACATCACGACTCCTAATAATTTTAGAATTCTCTAAATCCTAAAAATGGAAACTAAAATCACTAGATCCATAACCAATGAAAGTGCACCTCTTGGATTTTTCATCCAACTTATTTCTATTTTCCTTATCAACATGCAAAAAATATTCTGAATCAAAAAATTGAAGAAAAGAAAGATCTACTCTTTTTCAGTCCAAGCTTCCTCTGGTATTCCTCCATCTAGTGAACTTGAAGGCCCACGGTTGATCAAATAAATTGCTATATCAACTGATTCTACCCAAAACTACAAGGGAAATCTAAAATTTATTCTCATACTTTTAGCATGTTCCATGATTGTTCTTTTCATTCTTTCTGTAACACCATTTTCATGTGGTGTTATTGGAACCGTTATTTCTCTATGAATTTCATTTACTGAATAATAATAATTCAAAGCCTTGTTACAATATTAACCACCATTTTTAGATCTAAGGAACTTTAACTTATAATTTGATTCATTCTCAATAAGGGATTTCCATTTTTTAAAAGTCTCAAAAACATCAGATTTACATTTGATACAATAAACCTATACCTTTCTTGTAGCATCATCAATAAAAGTAACATAATACTAGGATCCTCTATGAGAAGCTACCTAAACTGGTCCCCACACATCTGAGTGTACAAGCTCCAATTTTTTCTCCTTCTTAGTTGCCATAACTTTGAGAAATCTCACTCTCTTTTGCTTTCTAAAGATACAATGCTAACAGAAATCAAGATCTAAATCTTTCAAATCTGATAACTTACCCTTAGCCTTTAAGATCTACATTCCTTTTTAACTCATATAACCCAACCAATTATGCCACATGCATGCATCTGAATCTGAAGTAGATAATGCAGAAAAGAAATCAGTAATACAGGTAGATAAATATAATGTTCCTACCTTATTACCTCTTACCACAACAAAAACACCCTTGGTGAATTTCCAAGAGTCTCCTGTAAAAGTAACCATGCAACTAGATTCACCTAGTTACCTTACACAAATAAGATTCCTCTTGAGGCTTGGCACATGCCTCACATCCTTCAATACCCATGTATTTCCATTCTGCAATTTTAGATGAAATTCCCCTTTACCAGTAATACTGCAAGGTTCATCATCACCCAAATAAACATGAACAAAATTTCCCTGGACATAATTTCTAAAATAACCCTTATTAGGGGTTGCATGGAAAGAAGCTCATGAATCTAAAACCCATGATTCAATTCTATTATCTAAAGAAAGAATAAGAGCATCTTGCATTACCTTTGATGTAGCAAGATTTGTTTCTTTACCTTTATCTGGTTGTTGGTTCTCTTTATCCTTTGACAAAATATCTTTCTTTCCATGTCCTTTCTTTCCAAATTTCCAACAAGTAATTCCCTTACTAATGGATTTAGATATGTTATCCCTTGACTTTGATTTCCCATTACTCTTACTCTTGGATCTCTCCTTCTACTTGCCCCTGCCTTCTACATTCAAAACATTTATAGATGATGATTCCTCTGTACTCTTCCTATGAATTTCTTCATTCAAGATTATACTAACCACATCATCAAAATTTAAAACATCATTAGCAGATGTTGTATTACTAACAGTCATTACCAAGTTATCCCAACTTTCAGGAAAATAACATAATAGTAAAAGTGATTTTACTTCATCATCAAATGGTATTGCAACCGATTTTAATTGGTGTCCAATAAATCATAAATCATTCAAATGACTAGATGCATATCCACCTTCATGCATCTTTTTTGGTCATCAAAAGAAGATCCTAATGAGAGCAACAGTCAGGGGACAAGAAGTCCCTCCTCTTTGATGGGAGAGGTTCCCTTTATTCAAAGCAAGACTTACTTACAAATGTGCAGCGCATTACTTTGATATGAAACTTGGATATCATGAAAGCGTTGTGAAAAATAGATTATCAATCACAAAAGCATAGAGGAAGGAAGATGCGGAAATAAGTAGAAAAACATTCTCCAGAATTATAGATGACAAAATAATTCTTTGTGAGTTCTGTATTACTTCTTACACTATCAGAGATAAGCCAAGTTCCTCCCTAAAAAATGGTGAGGAGAGGCTATTATATAGTTTACAAATCAGTTACCCTCAGTAACTACTTCTGTAAATAATGTTTAGTTAAAGGGCCACTTATCGCAATACCCCAACTAATTACAATAAATCTAAGATGAAGAAAGGAAGAAAGGAGAAGAAGACAGGTGTTCATGATTGAGAGGGGCCCACTGATTTTAGAATCCACTGTCTAAATCTTTTTAATGCCTCTGCTATGTCTCTACCACATGGGACCGATGTGTTGGCAGTGGACTGGGTCCAAAATCCAAGGCACTTCTCCATCTCTTTGTTCAAATTCGACGTGTGTGTGATAATCTTTATTTGCTTCTTCAATAGGAGACTGGAGTGAGCCGATCTCCTTCCTCTTTTCCTTGGAAATAGAATCCTCCTTGAAAAAATTATCTTTGAAAAAAGCTCTGAATTGAGCTTTGATTTCTTGCAAGGAGAGGGTTACACTAGAGGTTTCATCATGGAGGTGGCAATGTATATCTTTGAAAGTGGATACCACCAAATTTTTGAAGGCCTCACCCTTCTGCTAGCTATTTTTCAGTTCTCCCAAAGCTTCTTCTATCACTTTGATTTTCCATTCCATGTTGTATACCCATGATTTTGACAAGTTATATTTTACATCGTTGAAGACTTTGCTTGCCATTAAAATATTCTCATCAGCTTGTCCCATAAGGTGAAGGTCTACTATACAACTACTCCATAGTTTGAGTTCTTTATCTATATTTCCCATAGTGGAGGAGAGTTTCTGTTGTATATTTTTTACCTTCTTAATGAGTTTGAAAGCTTCATCAATGAAATTCAACCCTAAAATGAGCATATCATCCACCATGGCCTCCATAGCCCTTCCATAGATAGAATATTTGTGTATATCTTTGATACTCTGCACTTCATCTTAGCTTAGAATCACAGGTGGTGGAAGAGTAGTCAGTGGGGTAGGTTCTAAAACTTTATCCTTGGACAATAGGGACTTGATATAACCTATAAGAACCTGAGCCTACTCCTCTAGCTGCTCTATGGTTTTTTGCCATTTCTCCACCCTCCCAATGACCTTGGTGACTATTTCTTGAAGATTTTGGATCACACCTTCAGGAGTGGACTCTCCCATGGGAATCCTTGAGAGCTCTAGATCAGATGGTTGCAAATCATGCTTTGGCTTATCTACTTTCGGTTTGGCTATCTCTAGGAATTGCTGGCCCTAAGAATCAGATACTATTCTTGAGGTGGTCCTAGCCTTTTTGGCAGGAGTAGGAGGGGTAGTAACCAACAAGGCCACCACAACATCAAAGTTGGGTCCCGAGATCCAAGAAGAGGATTTTCTCCTTCCTACTATCGACAAGAGGCTGCACCCATGCAAAAGAGGAGGAGGAAGAAGAAGGTAGGGCAAGAGGACCAAGAGAAAGAGAACTCATAGCACTCAGGGTGTGCAGTGCTGTTGCTGCTAGTTGAGATATGAGTGGGGCACTCGGGGCTTCTGGTGTAGAGGATTTGATGGTGCTCGAGAGCTCAGTACTTTGAACTTCCTTTTCTTTATCCATTAGAGCCTCTAGAGCACTTGTAGAGACTGGTACTTCACTCTCCTCACTTTCACTGGGAACAATAATGTTCTTTGGACCTGATGGAAATTCCAAATGCTTCATCATGGGATCATCTTCAACCAGTTCCTTTTTTACCTCCTTGATTTTCTTCTAATATACTTGAGTGGATGAGGAAGGAGTGGAAGATGTAGGACCTTTAGTTGATGAGGTAGGAGGAGTCTGCACAGGTGCTTCCAAAATAGGTGTCAATGCCTCCCTCCTTGGCATTAAAGTATCCTTGGAGGAGGACTCTCCTAAATGCCTTCTAAGTTCACAGACTCTCCTATCAAACCAGATTTTTGTTCTTACTAGGACATGGGCTAAGATTTCATCCAGATCATCCTTTTCTTTCTTGAACCAATCCAAATATTCCAAGGGAGTGTGTTTAATCATGGTGTCATATTCATATGAAAAGGGGTTGGAATTATCATCCTGCAACCCTTCTGGAACTTGATACAAGTTAAGCTCTTGAATTAGTTGGAGAGAAAACATGCCATAATGCCACCTCCTTACCTCAAAATCATCAACACAGTCAGCCCAATAGTCTTATGTGTCTTCCCTATGATAGTAATTGATTTTGATGTTTTGTTCAATAAATTTATTCAAGTCAAAGAAAGTTCTTGGCTTGAAGAAATGGACAGTGATGGGAGCTAGGGCTCTTTCTATGTTTTGTGCATCTAGAGCTGTCTTGCAGGTGTAGTTTCCCAAAGATATGGGGAAGTGCAGGACAATAATTTTCTTATCCCTGTAGGTCCTGTGTAACTTGTCCAATTGCGTGCATTTCTCTATCAAGGCCATTTTATCATTGCAGAACATAGGGAGCCTAAGAGGGGTGCTATCATAATATGCAAGCCTGATATAAGAGAATTTCCTGAACTGGATGAAGTAAGCACAATACTTCAAAATTAAGTTTTTGGCTTCATCAGAAAATCTCCTCGCAGTGTCGCTCTCTAGGAGCCTTACAATGTACATGGTGAAAGCATCATTCACCCTTCTGAAGTTGGGATTGCTAGTGTCCAGGGTGAATTGAGGGTAGTAGGCATATATAGGGTCACCCTTATGAGCATCAATGTATGTGAATCCAAACCATTGCCCTGATGCTGCTAGGGTATACATTAGGTACAAAGTCATGTAGAACTTCTGGATTTGTTGTACATTAGACAGCTGCTCTACTAGGTTCATGCTGATGAATTCTACCTAGTTGATGTTTTGAGTTCCTTCACACACCATGTTGATAAGGGGGCACATCCAAAAATGGAACTCGTTGGTAGAGGGTAAGCCCATGACCTGAGCTAGTAGGATTATAAAATATGACAACTCCTCATTAAAATCGGCATGAAACAAAACCTTGGATAGATGGGATGCCCCCTTCTTAGGGTTTTTAAGCCAAGACTTCACCACCCTCGCCTTGTATTTCTCACTGTCTTGATCGAAGAGGGCCTGTGCCTGGTTTTGAGAGATTACTATTGAATTTTCCATCTTAGGAATCCTTAGGGCAGTGCCAATGGTGGCAGCATCGACCTTGGCAATGAGCTCCCAATGCACATTTGCTAGCTCACTCGAGTCAGGATTGAAATGACCACCGTATGCGAGTACTGTAACTGCACATTGCACTGAGATTGGAAAACCAACGGTGAATGCCAAGCCACTATCGTGAATCTTTTGTGCTATAGGAGAGTGGTTTGAGTCTATCATCCTTGCCCAGAAATCCCCAAAGTCAAGGTGGCGAACTTCAATATCTCTGATATCAGGAACGACAGACTTGAGTGGTGAAACTTGTTCCTGACCCTGAAATTTAATCTTCATGTTGATTTGAAAAACAAAGTCGCAGTCTTGAGATCTTGATGGAATTGTAGAAGAATTGAGTATATGCACAGGAATTCTGTTTGCGAGGGTATGAGCAATAGATAGCAAGAAAGCAGTGTGCAAAAATGTGTATGGGGCAGTTCATTATATAGCCATTTAGGAGAGAGAAAGGTAATAAATGCACATTAAATACACATCTACCAACTTGAAAAGAAAGATATTTGGGAAGAGCGGGAAAAATTATCCTGGATGGCCTTTGGTTCATTTGGGAAACATGCGGGATGTGAAAGCGCGATTTGGCCGATACGGGAAACGTGGGAAAAAGATACACAAATGCTTTCAGGACATGAGGGACGAAAGTACGTGGAGTGCGTGATTTGGCTGAATCGGACAAAAGGAAAACATCGAGTCTAGGAAAAATTGGGACATTTGGGACAAAAATGTCTGATGGGCCTGAAAGAAATGGATTTTAGGTAAAACGGCCGATCGGCGAACAGGGAGCCCGAATGAACTTGGGACACTTCGGACAAAAATGTCTGACAGACCCGCAAATCACACAGAATGACCCATAATTGCAGATTTTTCAAATTTTTCGACTTCTCTCATAACCAAAACAACAGAAAAGGTGATAAACTCAAAAATTTCAATTTTGAACTTCTCAAAAGTAGGGAAATTTTGAGGGGACAATAGTTGGCTCCTTCTGGGGATGACTTGGCTAAATTCCAAAAGAATGAGACAAGGCAAGAATCCAGAAAAACTAGGGGAAGTAGACCAGTACCTTATCCATTGGGCTACAGAGTCAGAAGCAGATCAATACAAAAGACAACACACAAAAACAAGGAAAATCAAGGGGAAATACAAAATGCTATACAGAATATACAAAGGACTTCCTGATCACCTAAGACTTAAACAATTTCAGGTACTGCCCACTATAAGGAAGTGGGAGAGAAGAACCATCCATATAATCAAGGTAAAAAGAATTCTCACCAGCAAAGTGCCTGATCTTGAAAGGTCCAAGCCAAAGAGAATCAAACTTGCCATGGTTGCCACGAGGTTCATTCCTTTTATCCCACAACAAAACAATGTCTCCAACTTTGAAATCCCTGAACTTTTCCTTTTTATCAAACAAGACCTTTACTTTCTATTGGTGAGTAGATATTCTATCAGTGACTTTCAACTTGTCCTCATTCAATTGGTAAAGGTACATGATCCTTTTATCCAAAGAATCATTGAAATTGATGTCTTCAATGGCCTTCATTAAATGCAAGGCTGGTAGTTCCATTGTTACTAGCAATTGAGCTTCCAATTCATACACTACCTGAAAAGGAGACATCCCAATGGCTCTCTTAGGTGTGATCCTATCTGCCCAAAGATAATCATAGAGTTTCTTGTGCCAGTTCCTCTAGGATTCATTAACTAATTTCCTTATTATAGCCACCAGATTTTTGTTTGTTGATTCTGCTTGTCCATTCCCTTGAGGATAATAATCTGAGGAGTGAGCTAGGGAGATGCCATATCCATAACAAAAATCCATCATCTTAGTTGAAGAAAAATTTGAAGCATTATCTTTCACTATCTTGTTTGGCACACCAAACCTCACCAAGATGTTCTCTTTGATAAAACTGCATACTACTTCTGAAGTAGTACTCTTTACTGGAATGTCTTCTACCCACTTAGTAAAATAATCTGTGGCAGTTAATATGTGGGTATGACCAGCACTAGAAGAGGGATTTAGTGTTCCAATGAAATCTAAACCCCATTGTTGAAAAGGATCTTTGATCACAACTGGTTTAAGGGGAAAAGAAGCCAACTTGGGTCTACCCACGAAGTTATGACAAGATTCACATTTATCAACCCATTTTGATGCATCTCTGAACAAGGTAGGCCAGTAATATCCTGCACGGAGTATCTTATGCATAGTGACAGTTGACGAGTAGTGCCCTCCACATGCTTGATTATGAAATCTGAGAACAGCTTCCTCTGTTGTTCCTTATCCACACATTTTAGAAACCTTCCATCCAACCCACGCTTAAACAAGGAATTCTCCCACAACACATATTGGGCTGATCTTAGCTTAACATCTCTCCTCTCTTTGGTAGTCAAATGAGAGGGACATTCTCCATATGTGAGAAAGTGTGTGATATCACATACCATTCATCAATTGAGCCAAGAAACAGAATGGTAGGAAGATCAACTTTATCCTGTAGTAACTCATGTCTAGTTCACTCAGTGATGAGTTCACACAGGCCTTTTCCACAGACGATCCTGGTTGGTTTGATGTCAATGTCATATTCTTAGACCTTGGCCACCCAATTCCCTTTCTTGGATCCAAACTCTTGTTGTGTGAGAATGGACTTAATAGTTGTATCCGGTACAAATACTATGGAGTGAGAGTTAAGAATGTAAAAATGAAACTGTTTGACAGCTTTAACCACTGCGAAAGCATGTTTCTCCATTATGGTGTATTTTAACTCATGATTTTTTAGAATGTAGCTCATAAATGCAATTGGGAGCTCATGATCATTAGAATCTTCTTGAGTCAAAATAGTAGCCAGGGTGTTATTTGTGGCATAGCAATAGATAATAAAATCTTTGCCGAAATCTGGACATGCTAAAACAGGAGTTTTAGCAATAGCCCTTTTAATACCTTCAAAGGCTTCTTTCCCTTCAGGAGACCAACCAAACAGCTGTTTTCCATTCATCATTTGGGAGATATTCAAAGTTAGCTCTGTGAAATCAGGGATGAATCTTCTCAGAAAGTTAATCTTACCAAAGAAAGAGTGCACTCCCTTCTTACTGGTTGGAAGGGGAATTTGCTGGATAGCTTGAACTCACTCAGGATCAATTTTTATACCATCTTTGGAAACAACGTGCCCCAATAATTTTCCCTCTGTGACACAAAAGATAGATTTCTTAGGATTTAAAGAGATCCCATGTTCTCTACACTTCAAAAGAACTGTTTCTAGATGCTGAAAATGATCTGCCCTTGTTTTGGAAAATACAGTCAAGTCATCAAGGTATACGACAATACACTTCCCTTTCAAACTTCCAAAGGCCAAGTCCATAGCTCTTTGAAAAGTGGCACCGGCATTAATGAGCCCAAAAGGCATCCTTTTGTAGGAAAAGGTACCCCAAGGGGTAGTGAAGGCCGTTTTGTGTTGATCTACGGTATTAACCTCTACCTGATTATATCCTGAGAAGCCATCAAGCATAGACAACATTTTGGATCCTGTTACGGCTTGTAAGACTTGATCCATCATGGGCAAAGGATAGTTGTCCTTTAAAGAAGCTTGATTCAGATTCCTGAAGTCAACACAGATACGAATCTCTCCATTTTTCTTTCTAACAGGCACAATATTGGCAATCCATGTTGAATGGTGGATAGGAAAAATGATTTTGGCCTTTAATAACTTTTGTATTTCCTGAAAAATGGTGTCGGCTATCTTAGGATTGTATTGCCTTTATTTCTGTTTGAAAGGCTTAATCCCAGGTTTGAGAGGGATAAAATGTTGCATCTCCTTTGGTTGAAAAGCTTTTAAATGCTCATAGGAATAAGCAAGAACATCTTTATACTGCCTTAAAAGATTAACTACTTTCCTTTTTTCTTCTAGTGTGCAACATTTTCCAATGTTCATGAGTTTAGGGTCAGTAGAACTCCCAATATTAATTTTATCATATTCAGCTGATTGTTGTGGTCCAGTAGAAGCTTTAAACCTCACATACCTGTCATGTTTGTCAAACAATTCTTCTAAACTCACCAATCCCTTTGGAATATTATTCCCTTTGAGTTTGATACATCCATCTTGATCCATCTCTTCCTTCATTGACATCTTCTTTATTGAAGGGCACACTCTCATGAGGAAAATTGTCACTTCCTTCAAAGTACAACTGTTCAAAGTTATCCTTGAGTTCTAAGAAAGAAAGCAGATGCTGATCATCATTGAAAACTTTCCAGTTACTTACATTATCAGGTACACTTGGCCTATGGATCATCTCAATGGTAAACTTATCTTGAGAGAAGTCAGGATGAGGTATCAGCAACGACCCCGAGACTGCTAGTGAATCAGCCGTGGTGTTCTCCTCCCTAGGCACTGCTTCGATGGAGAAAGCATCAAGAAATTCAATAGAGTCCCAAACCTGATTCCTATAATGTTTCAATCTTCTATTTTTTACCTGGAAAAGGTTTCTAACTTGCTTGACAATCAGCTCCGCATCTCCACGAGCTAGAAGATTCTTCACACCCTTTTCTTTTGCCACATGAAGCCCAAGAATGAGAGCTTCATACTCTGTTGTATTATTAGTATTTTCAAATTGTAACTTGTATGAAAAAGGATAGACCTTTCCCTTGGGAGACACCAATATTACACCAGCTCCAGAACCAGCTGAGGAACAACTTCCATCAAACTCTAATATCCAAACACCATTAGAATCCTCAAGTGATCTTTTGGGGAGTTGGATTTCCTCTGAAGACATAATCATATAGTTGTCATGCCCCATATCCTCATAAAGTATTTGTGCTTTGGGATCATTTGTTTTTTGTACAATATACTCAGATTGCTTCTCAGGCAACAATTTCTTCATTTTCCCATTAACAGGTATGAGGGCATGCAACCAATCCATTTTAATTTCTCCACCCACATCCTTACAGAAGTTCCTACTTAGTAGCATTCCATACGAAGGAGGAATGTCTGCTACTAGGATAGTAGCTAAAACTTTCTTCTCAGGCAAGGTAGCAAAAGCTACTTGTGCATCTTTAATTCTTCCGACCAGGGGCACTTCTTTACTCTCCATGGAATAACAAGACCCATAAGTGCATGTGAGATTTAGGCCTAAGGCATGGGCTACTTTAGCGGGCATGACATTTCCTGATGCCCCTGAGTCTATGACGTAATTACGGAGTCTATGGCCTGCTATAAGAAGTGTCACATAGAATGGTTTGATCTTGTCATTGGGTGAGGTAACAGAGGCTACCAGATTGGGTTGTGGTGCAGAATATGGAGTGGGTAAAAGGCCTTTAGAGGTAGTTTTGGAATGGGAATTGACAAAGTGGATCATTTTAGCAAAATATTTGGGATGGGTTTGATAATATTCAGCCTCTGAGATTTGAACCTTGGTCTTTTTAAGGTGATTAATGATATCGAAAGACCCAGAAGTGGATGAGCCATCCTCGCTTGGGACATTAGGTTTAGTAGTTTTAGGAGTTAAAAAAGAAGTAACTTTAGTAGCAGAATTGACAGGACTCACCTTTGATGTGGATGTAATGGGGATAGGATATCCTCTTTTTACAATTACAGGGATAATCATTGACTACTCTTTTGATTTTTTGGTGGGCTGCATCACTTTCTCCCTCTGATTTGTTTTCTCTCGAGTCATGATAGCATATGATTTGTTATTCATGTCTGTTACTACCTCGTCATAATCATCTTCTTCATCAACGCCTTCAGTAGTGAAGAAATTAACTCGAGATCCTTCAAGTTCCTCTGCTTCTTCGTCGACCTCTTCAACAAATTCTTCATAGTCTTCACTAACCTCTTCATCCTCTGGATCTTCAACTTCATAGGTCGCATTAATAGGAACTTTAATAGGTGGTCCTTTAAGTGCTAATCTTGTCTGAGAAGGAGGTAGATGATTTATGGGCTGAAAATTCCTCCTTGGAACATCTGCATAAGGGGCGTGCTGGGCCAATTGTTTCTTAATGGCGATGAGATCATTTGCAAGTTTTTGTACTAATGGATCAGTATTAGGTCCAGGAGTGGAAGAGGAGGAAGAAGAAGACTTGGATCTAGAAGGGTCTCTCCTCAACTTTCCTGACATGATTAAATCATCTTCGACACTAATAGTAAAGAGTTTGATCCTCGGCCAATGTTGCAAGATTAGCTCTTCTCAATGCATAACTAACTTTAGGCAATTGGGCATTCAGGAAGAAGCATTTTTGAATTTGATCTATAGGTTGAGTGTTTGGTGGAATTTTATTAATCAACTTGTTGAATCGGGCCACAAATTCTCTCATGGGCTCTTGTGATTCTTTCTTTATTTGAGAAATTTGGGCCAGCAAAGCATGCACGTCTTCCGCCAGTTTGAAACGATTCTCAAACCTAGCTCTCATTGTGTTCCAGCTAGTGATAGCTCTGGCCGGAAGGTGATAAAACCAATCAGTCGCATTATCTTGTAAAGTCTCAACAAAAAGCCTTACAGAGACGTCTTCATGTTCAACTCCCAGAACTCCGCATGCAACTATGAAGGCCGCGATATGTTCATCAGGATGTACCTTTCCATCACCTTTGAACTTGGGAAAGTTCTTCCAGTTACCCCTAGGTAACTCATGCAAAGGCTGAGGAAGGGCAAGGGGCCCAACACGATGACCCCAAGGCAATGGTACCACCATTCTTGGAAAAATGGCTTGAAGGGGAACTGAAACACCAGTAAGAATCAAAGCTCAGAGATTAGGGCTGAGTTGCTTTGAAGGAATACCACCCGTAGGAGTTCTATTTTTAACAGGAGTGCTTGTTGAACAAGTTCTTATATTTCCTCTTACTGAAGGGAAAGGAAAACCTTGCTGTTCCAAAAGCTGGATCTGAGAATCTTCAATACCAAGGGCCCTTCTCCCTCGAGTAAAATATGGAGTCGCTAGATCAAAGGATGATCGATTAAATGGTTATGGAACTAGAAAACGTTTCCCCAGCGGAGTCACCAAAAACTGTAGGTCGTCAAAAGAATATCCTAATGAGAGCAATAGTCAAGGGACAAGAAGTCCCTCCTCTTTGATGGGAGAGGTTCCCTTTATTTAAAGCAAGACTTATTTACAAATGTACAGTGCATTACTTTGATATGGAACTTGGATATCATGAAAGCGTTGTGAAAAATAGATTATCAATCACAAAAGCATAGAGGAAGGAAGACGCGGAAATAAGCAGAAAAGCATTCTCCAGAATTATAGATGACAAAATAATTCTTTGTGAGTGCCAGGATACAATGAATTAGAATTGGATCATTTGTATTTGAATTACTGAGATGCAATTTAGAAGGACACACAATTCCATAAATAACATCCGCAAGAATACAAAGCTTCTTGGTATAAGGCAGACAAATGATCTAATAATATTTAACAGATAGCTACGAAATAAAGGAATCAGATGAACAAAGAAAGAAGATCCTTTTGTATTGATTTCCATATTACTTCTTACACTTTCAGAGATAAGCTAAGTTCCCCCTTCAAAAATGGCGAAGAGAGACAATTATATAGTTTACAAATCAGTTACTCTTGGTAACTACTTCTTTAAATAATGTTTAGTTAAAGGGCCACTTATCGCAATACCCCAACTAATTACAATAAATATGAGATGAAGAAAGGAAGAAAGGAGAAGAAACATGAGAAGAAGATAGGAATTCATGATTGAGAGGGCCCCACTGATTTTAGAATCCACTGTCTAAATCTTTTCAACGCCTCTGCTATGTCTCTGCCACGTGGGACCGATGTGTTGGCAGTGGACTGGGTCCAAAATCTGAGGCACTTCTCCATCTCTTTGTCGAATTCGACGTGTGTGTGACAATCTTTATTTGCTTCTTCAATAGCAGACTGGAGTGAGAAGATCTCCTTCATCTTTTCCTTGGAAATGGAATCCTCCTTGAACAAATTATCTTTGACAAAAGCTCTGAATTGAGCTTTGATTTCTTGCAAGGAGAGGGTTACACCAGAGGTTTCATCATGGAGGTGGCAATGTATATCTTCGAAAGTGGATACCACCAAAGTTTTGAAGGCCTCACCCTTCTGCCAGCTATTTTTTAGTTCTCCCAAAGCTTCTTCTAGCACCTTGATTTTCCATTCCACACTGTATACCCATGATTTTGACAAGTTATCTTTTGCATCGTCGAAGACTTTGCTTTCCATTAAAATATTCTCATCAGCCTGTCCCATAAGGTGAAGGTCTACTATACAACTGCTCCAGAGTTTGAGTTCTTTATCTATATTTCCCATAGTGGAGGAGAGTTTCTGTTGTAGATTTTTTACCTTCTCATTGAGTTTGAAAGCTTCATCAATGAAATTCAACCCTGCAATGAGCATATCATCCACCATGGCCTCCATAGCCCTTCCATAGATAGAATATCTATGTATATCTTTGATACTCTACACTTCATCTTGGCTGAGAATCACAGGTGGTGGAAGAGTAGTCAGTGGGGTAGGATCTAAAACTTTATCCTTGGACAACAGAGACTTGATAAAACCTGTAAGAACCTGAGCCTGCTCCTCCAGCTGCTCTATGGTTTGTTTCCCTTTCTCCACCCTCCCAATGACCCTGGTGACTATTTCCTGAAGATTGTGGATCTCACCTTCAGGAGTGGACTCTCCCATGGGAATCCTTGAGAGCTCTAGATCAGATGTTTGCAAATCATGCTCCGGCTTGTCTACTTTGGGCTTGGCTATCTCCAGGAATTGCTGGCCCTGAGCATCAGATACTATTCTTGAGGTGGTCCTATCCTTTTCGGCAGGAGTAGGAGGGGTAGTACCCAACAAGGCCACCACAACATCAAAGTTGGGTCCCGAGATCTGAGAAGAGGACTTTCTCTTCCTACTATTGACGAGAGGCTACACCCATGCAAAAGAGGAGGAGGAAGAAGAAGGTGGGGCAAGAGGACCAAGAGACAGAGAACTCATAGCACTCAGGGTGTGCACTGTTGTTGCTTCTAGTTGAGATATGAGTGGGGCACTCGGGGCTTCTGGTGCAGAGGAGTCGATGGTGCTCAGGAGCTCAGTGCTTTGAACTTCCTTTTCTTTATCCATTGGAGCCTCTGGAGTGCTTGTAGAGACTGGTACTTCACTCTCCTCACTTTCACTGAGAACAATAATGTTCTCTGGACCTGATGGCAATTCCGAATGCTTCATCATGGGATCTTCTTCAACCGTTCCTTTTTGACCTCCTTGATTTTCTTCTGATATACTTGAGTGGATGAGGAAGGAGTGGAAGATGTAGGACCTTTAGTTGATGAGGCAGGAGGAGTCTGCACAGGTGCTTCCGAACTAGGTGTCAATGCCTCCCTCCTTGGCATTGAAGTATCCTTGGAGGAGGACTCTCCTGAATGCCTTCTAAGTTCACAGACTCTCCTATCAAACCAGATTTTGGTTCTTACTAGGACAGGGGCTAAGATTTCAGCCAGATCATCCTTTTCTTTCTTGAACCAATCCAAATCTTCCAATGGAGTTTGTTTGATCACGGTGTCATACTCATATGAAAATAGGTCGGAATTATCATCCTGCAACCCTTCCAAAACTTGATACAAGTTAAGCTCTTGAATTAGTTGGAGAGAAAACCTGCCATAATGCCACCTCCTTGCCTCAAAATCATCAACACAGTCAGCCCAATAGTCTTATGTGTCTACCCTATGATAGTAATTGATTTTGATGTTCTGTTCAATAAATTTCTTCAAGTCAAAGCAAGTTCTTGGCTTGAAGAAATGGACAGTGATGGGAGCTAGGGCTCTTTCTATGTTTTGTGCATCTAGAGCCGTCTTGCAGGTGTAGTTTCCCAAAGATATGGGGAAGTGCAGGCCAATAATTTTCTTATCCCTGCAGGTCCTGTGTAACTTGTCCAATTGCCTGCATATCTCTATCAAGGCCATTTTATCATTGCAGAACATAGGGAGCCTAAGAGGGGTGCTCTCATAGCCTGCAAGCCTGATATAAGAGAATTTCCTGAACTGGATGAAGTAGGCACCGTACTTCGAAATTAGGTTCATGGCTTCATCAGAAAATATCCTTGCAGTGTCGCTCTCTAGGAGCCTTACAATGTACATGGTGAAAGCATCATTCACCCTCCTGAAGTTGCGATTGCTAGTGTCCAGGGTGAATTGAGGGCAGTAGGCATATACAGGGTCACCCTTATGAGCATCAATGTATGTGAATCCAAACCATTGCCTTGATGCTGCTAGGGTATACATCAGGTATGAAGTCATGTAGAACTTCTTGGTTTGTTGTACATTGGACAGCTACTCTGCTAAGTTCATGTTGATGATTTCTGCCCAGTTGATGTTCTGAGTTCCTTCACACACCATGTTGATAAGGGGGCACATCCAAAAATGGAACTCGTTGGTAGAGGGTAAGCCCATGACCCGAGCTAGCAGGATTATAAAATCTGACAGCTCCTCATTGAAATCGGCATGAAACAAAACCTTGGATAGATGGGATGCCCCCTTCTTAGGGTTTTTAAGCCAAGACTTTGCCACCCTCGCCTTGTATTTCTCACTGTCTTGATCGAAGAGGGCCTGTGCCTGGTTTTGAGAGATTACTATTGAATTTTCCATCTCAAGAATCCTTAGGGCAGTGCCAATGGTGGCAGCATCAACCTTGGCAATGAGCTCCCCATGCACATTCACTAGCTCACTCGAGTCGGGATTGAAATGAGCACCGCAGGCGAGTACTGTATCTGCACATTGCACTGAGATTGGAAAACCAGCGGTGAATGCCAAGCCACTATTGTGAATCATTTGTGCCATAGGAGAGGGGTTTGAGTCTGTCATCCTTGCCCAGAAATCCCCAAAGTCAAGGTGGCGAACTTCACTGTCTCCGATATCAGGAACGACAGACTCGAGTGGTGAAACTTGTTCCTGACCCTGGAATTTAATCTTCATGTTGATTTGAAAAAACAAAGTCACAGTCTTGAACTCTTGATGGAATTGTAGAAGAATCAGGTATACGCAAAGGAATTCTGTTTACGAGGGTATGAGCAATAGATAGCAAGAAAGCAGTGTGCAAAAATGCGTATGGGGCAATTCATTATATAGCCATTTAGGAGAGAGAAAGGTAATAAATGTGCATTAAATACACATCTACCAACTTGAAAAGTAAGATATTTGGGAAGGGCGGGAAAAATTATCCCGGATGGCCTTTGGTTCATTTGGGACACGCAGGACGCGAAAGCGCGATTCGGCCGATGCGGGCGGCGGGAAAAAGATGCACAAATGCTTTCGGGACATGAGGGACAAAAGTACGCGGAGTGCGCGATTTAGCCGAATCGGGTGAAAGGCGAACATCGAGTCTGGGAAAACTTGAGACATTTGGGACAAAAATGTTCGACGGGCCCGAAAGAGACAGTACTTCGGGTAAAACGATCGATCGACAAATGAACTTGGGACACTTGGGACAAAAATGTCTGACAAACCCGCAAATCACACAGAATGACCCATAAACGCATATTATTTCCAACTTTTTGACTTTTCCTCATAACCAGAACAACAAAAAAGGATATAAACTCAAAATTTTCAATTTTGAACTTCTCAAAAGTAGGGAAATTCTGAGGGAATAACAATCTTAGAACTAAATAGTTTCTTCATCAAATAAACTTTATTTGAAGCACTAGGTTTTCCATATAAATTAGCAAGAGCTTTCATTAACTCTACTGTAGAAGCCACTTCTGTAATATTAGAAGTCAAGGATGCTGCTTGGCTCAATCTTATAGATTCCAAAGCCTTTCTGTCAAGAATCTTCCATTCTTCATCTTCATAGGTCTAGAATTCTCATCCAACAGTAAGTACAAATCTCTTTGATACAAATAATCCTCAATCTGCATCTTCCATAATTGATAATTTCGGCTATCAAATTTCTCTACCTTGTATTTATTTTCTTCTACCATTTTTGTAGCTCCCAGTCAATCAGAAAACCCTCTATGAGTAAATCTGTCAATACACAAAACCTCGAAAAAATATCTAATACCAGTTGTTGGGGTTAGCACACTAGTTGTACAAACAATATATTAGATCTAAGCATACATGTAAATAAAATCCGATATTCTACCAGAAGAAATTTAAAAAAAAAAAGACATAAATCAACACCAGATTTAATGTGGTTCACCTAGTATGGGCTACATCCACCACGAAACAAGCCAATTTATTATCCAAAGCTTTGACAAGAGATACAATGAATATTTAAAATCTTCCACACCTCTCAGATGCTTAGTACTTTCTTTCCTTCAAGATTTTACTTCATCACCAAGAATTCTCTCTCACCAACCTTTTACAAGTTATTTCTAATTCTTGTTAATAATTCTTACTTCTAAATCCCATCTTTTATGCTTATATAGTCATTTATAGACTTAGGGCACTTAGCCATGTAATTACAATCAATAGAAATAATTTAATGCTAAAAATAGATATGATTCCCGAGAGTTAATTAAAAAATCCTCGCACAGGTAACCGACATCGGTTATCCCTAACCACTGCCGGTTCCTACCTTGCCTAACTGATGCCGGTCATACCTGACCGATGTCAGTCCTAGGTGACCGATGTCGGTTCCCCCCTAACCGATGACGGTTACTATATTTTTCAGTAAGTTCCATTGCATGCTAAACTAAAGTAATTGAGCTCCACAACTCAACATAATATTGCAACTTAATAATTTTGGCATGTTTTTATAATTTTTTACTACTATCCTTTCAATGATCTCTTTGTTCTTCTCTTTGTGCATCCACCATTTGTTTTTGTCTTCCTCTATGATATTTTCTTAAATGTTGTTATCTTTTATATTCTCTTCATTACTCCTCATTTTCAAAGTACAATTCTAGTTGAGCCATGTGTGCAATTTATTTTAAAACAATATTCAAACATTTTAATTTTTTTTACATGTGATTTTTTTGAGACATTATATACAAATAATTCTAATATTTAACTTTTTCAAATGATAAATAAATTCTAATAAGTATTATGAAGAATAGACATAGAGAGTTTTCAAATGTGAACCTAAATACTTAGAGCAATAGATCACATTTTTAGAGAAATTATAATTATTTAATATGTGTATTTGAAGAACAACACTAGTCCATATGCATAGACCAACTTTAAAACATATAGATATGTATTATTTTAAAATTGATAGCTAGAGTTAAAAACTAAAATTTTAACTCAAATATGCATTTTGAACAACAAAAAACACTTTCCACATCAAATACCTTAGTATCTAAGTCTATTATATTGTCTCCACCATAACTAATATTCATTTTATCATATACCAACGAAAATAAGACACATGTAAATATATAATATTTAATTATAGTTTGATGGTTCATTTTTTTGCCAAATTATCAATAAAAAAAAAGCATATTGGCTGCTAATTTATTTCTAATGGTGCAAACATTTTATGGATTAGTTAAAACACAAAGTTAATTGATTAAAAAATGGCAAGAGTAAATAATTAAATTAGAATTACCACATTGTTTTGCTATTTTTTTATTATGCCATTTTTATATTTAGAATGTTTTTTAAGTTTTTAAAAATGAATTCTCTCTTTATTTCATAATATCATGGATCAAAAATCTGGCATTCTGCTTTGTTAGTCAACCGAGTAAAATATTGTGATAACATGGTCTACTACAATTTCCAGTTCTACCTTTACTCTTCATTTATATTATTTTATTTTTTATTATTGTATTGATTAACAATAGTGTAGCTTGAGTACGAGTGTACATTTGTTGATAGAATATTATGCTAATTTTGTTGGAAAAATGTGGTTGTCAATAAACAAGAACAAAGAAGTAGAGAAAAATATAACTCAGAAAAGCACACAAATATGCTTATATTAGATCCAAAAACAATTTAATACATAAAGTTTAGAGTTGTTATGTTTTTAGTTGTTGCGAATTCACTGACTCATGTTGTTCATTATTGCTTATACATGCATTTATTTCCTTCAGTATAGTATATTTTTTAGCTTTGTCTGATGTTTATCATGATCTATTTTTCTGTTGTTTTCACCTATACTTCTTTATTTTTACCCACACATTTTTTAAATTTTTTGTTGCTTTGTTCTCTCCCAGCTCTACCCTACTTTTTTTTTTATAATTATTTTGCATTAATTAAAAAAAAAAATCATTTACATGTATTTCCCACTCAAAATAAATTTTAATTAAAATCTAAGCGCCCAAAAAACAATAATAAATGTTAGGAGAGGTAGGTGAAAAGAGGGAAAATTTACGTTGAAGACCTTCTCAATGCGATGAATCAATTTTTAGGATTGGAAGGTTGCTTAAAGAAATAAACAATACTTTCATAGTCCTGGTTCCTAAGAAAGTGGGGGGAAAATACTTTAAGCACTTCATGACTATAAGCCTTTCCAATCCAATGTCTTGTACAAGATCATCACTAAAATCCTCACTTCTAGGCTCCACCCTCTACTCCCCAATATTATCTCAAGCCAACAAGGGGGATTCTTCAAGGGAAGGTTGATCCAAGATGGAGTAGTCACGGTGCATGAAACCATCCAATCGATGGAGAAAAGTAAGAAGGCAGGTATGGTTCTAAAGCTGGATATGAATAAATATTTTGATAGAGTGTCATGGGATTTTCTTGATAAATTCCTAGAAAAGTTTGGATTTGATGCTCACTTTATAAATATCATTTGGACCTATATTTATACTCTTTCATTCTTTGTGCTTGTCAATAGAAGCCCTGCGGGGTTCTTTCCGAGCAAACGCGACATCCGTGAAGGTGACCCCATCTCTCCTATTCTCTTTATTATCATGGAAGATAGTCTTATCCATACCATCAATGGTTTGCTGATGACACTATCCTCCTCCTTGCCTCAATTCTTTGAGGCCAAAGCTATGAAGTAAATTCTCCAGCTTTACGAGGAAACTTCCGGTTAGAAAATAAATTATGATAAAATCTCCTTGTATTTTATTAACACTCCTCCTACCAGGAAAAGAAAAATTTCCCAAATACTTGGCTGTGAGATTAACTCCCTACCCACCACCTACATTGGGCTACCGTTGGGTACTAGAAAGGATCACATGAGTGTTTGGAATGTGTTGCTTGATAGGGTTCAAAGAAATCTTACAGGATGGAAGGGCTCCACTCTCTCAAGTGCTAGAAAATGCTTGCTAATTAAAAGTACACTAGAAAACCTACCTAAATATATCATGTATTTTTATTTATTCCAGCTGCCATCATCAAAATAATTGATAAGATATAATTTTTTTTCCTTTGGACGGGCATGGAAGAGAGGAACAAAATTCACTTGGTATCTTGGGAGAAGGCTTGTAACAACAATAAAGTTGGTGGAATCAACATAAAAAAAATTAGAATCATGAATGATGCTTTAATTTCAAAAATAGGCTAGAGACTTATTAAAGAGGAACATCCTTGGGCCAGTATCATCAGGGATAGATACCTAAACCTTGGTAATGTTTAATAATTTCTTGATAATGCAATTCTCCCTAATGGTTCTAATTTTAGAATAACTTGGTCAAGACCAGGAAAGACCTTGCCTTTGGATGCAAATGGATTTTGAGAATAGGAGAAAGTATCAACTTCTGGAAAGATAATTGGGTTGACCTCAACTCGCTAACCAATAACCAACTCTGGGAACAACTTCAAGTTAGCCTCATTGTAGCTTTGGGACAACAAGTTAGTGGCTATATGTAGAAGCTCTGGTTGTATAGTGCAATGGAAAAAAATTAGGGAATATTATCCTTTCTCAAAAGGATCTCCTCAGGGGACCTATTAAAAATTCCTGAGTCACATACCCCATCAGCTCAGGTGCAGGCTAAGGAAGAATAACACCCTAGGCTCACTTATTTAATGGAAATTATTTAGTACAAAACTGGGATACCATCTTATATGCCAATTAAATAATATAGAAACTTCCCCTAGAACAAGGCTTGGTTCATGTAACTTACCCCTAAGATTAATCAATTTCTATGGTTCATCCTGAATAAATGCATTCTCACTACCGAAAACCTTATCAAAAGGGGTTCTACCATGCCTAATAGATATTATCATTGTAAAAATTATAATGAAACCATTCAACACCTCCTGCTTCATTTCCCCATGGCTATGGGTTATTTGGAATCTAATCTTCAATAGGTTTGGTTTTAAATGGTCCTTCTTGGAGGATATTTCTCAAGCTTGGATTTAATGGCAGCCTCGGTTCAAGCATGCACTCCCTTCGTATATTTTTTTATGATCATCTTCCCCCCACACCATATGGAGGATTTGGAAGGCCTGTAATCTCCATAATTTTTTAAGGAAACTAAAAAATCTATCAAAAGTATCTTAAATGAATTCATAGTGGTTGCTACTGAAAATATCCAGAAATTTAAACCTCCCAAGAAAGCTTTGTACCCTCAGGACGAGGTTCAATATCTGAAGGCCTGGAACATTAATACTCGGTACATAAGCAACTCCTCCTTCTAGCATTGATAGGTCTCTTTTGCATAGTGTATTCCCCCCTTCAGAAGGGTTGATATAACCTCAACTTTGATGGTGCATCCCAAATATAACCCTAGTTTTAATCTGGTGGTGGAGGTCTTATTAGGAATAATTCGGGCCCATCTCATTATCACTTATGTAGGATCCATGGGTAAACAAACCAAACCACTATGTTGAGGCCCTAACAGCTCTCTGGGGGAATGAGAAATTGCTTAGGAACCTTAAAGTGGGTCCAACATTATAATGGAAGGGGGACTTGAATGAAACATCATCAATAATATCTTCTAAGTCTCAACCCCCTAGCAGAAGCATTAGTGACTTTATAAATGAATCCCTTGTTATAAGCAACAATATTAACATAAAGTTTTAACATGTTTATAGAGAGGGGAATAAATTAGCAGACATCATGGCTAATGTTGGGGTGTGCATTAACAAGTACAGAAAAATGGTATGATTTACTTGACACACCCCCACAAAAAGCTCGCCAAAATCACCATTACAGATTTTAATGAAAATCCTTATTTGGAGGCTCTCGCATAGGTGGAATCCTTGGCATGGTTTTCTGAGGATAGAATCAAATTAAATCGATCTAATTACTTCGCCACCCTCGAAAAAGGAAGAGTATTTTTATTTATTAAAATAGAATTGGGGGGAAGAAGTTGGGGTTCATCTCCATGAATTCCATTTCTAGTTGCAGACAGTGTTTGTCAAGACGACTGGGTTGTAGCTTCCACCATCTCAATTCTTCATGACCACAGTCAATTTTAGATATGCACGGTTCTCCTTATCGTTAGGTTAAAAATAATGTTTCAATCCTTAGTGGAGAGAAAATGTTGATATTTGGGAAACTCATTAGCATTGGGGGTTTCACATAATTTATTCAAAAAAATTAGGGGGACATGAATCAATACATTTCACTCCAGTTTTTTGAGAACTAGAAAAGATAGGAATGTCCAGTTTCAAGGCCCAAGATTTTATCCCATCATGGAGGAGTTCATCTCTCACATTATAGGGTTGAGTATGGATGGTAACAAAATTCTTTAGAAACAAATTTGATAAGGAAATAGATGGAAAAAAATCTTTTTGGATGATGGGGAAACAATTGGAAAAATAAAAAGGAAGGTTTAGTCTATGATTTCAATTCCTAAAGCCATTCAACAAGGTTGTGCAGTATGATGGTCTGATATATCACTCTTGAGGGGTTATTTTTTCCATAATCCCACTCCATCACCTGGTGCTTCTTAATCATTTTATGTGGGAGGCCAAGGTGATTCTTTCATACTACATCCTACAATCTCTTGAAAAATCTATGGGTGAAGTTCAGAGTCATAGAAGGACTGTGCATTTACATTAGGGGGTAATAGAACTCATTCATAAATACATTTTAGGTGTTGTGAATAATAATCCAAGTCCCCCTCTAACCCCAATACCTCCTCAAAAACCTTTCATTGGATCCAAGAATCCCATGTATCGAGACCCTATCATTAAGCCCCCCATAAGGGTTCTGCTATGCCCTTAACCTATTGCTTGTATTAGGATATGAGTAGCCGACTTGTGGCTTACCATATAATTTTATTATATCATTTATAATTTATCATGATTAATAGGTCAGCCTTGGTGATGGCCATAGCATATGAATAGTATATATAGGGGATTGTAGGTAGTATTTCATTATTCTTTGATTATTTGAGTCTTATTATATGGTTTGGAGGTTGCCCCCTTGAAGTGGCGAAGCTACTCTAATTACATATTGAGATCATTATTCTGAAATATTGTGTTATTTGGTGTTCTATTGTTTCTCTTAATCTGAATTATAACAGTAATTTCATTACAAGTGGTATCAGATCTGCGATTTGGGCCGAAATTAGGGTAAAAACCCTAATTTTTTGTTTCCACCACATATTGCGAACCAAAGAGAATTGGTGGGAGATATGTTTACCAGAGTTGTGAAGCATTTCAAGTAAATTTCTCTAAAAATTTCAGACTTTTTTGATTTATTTTGCAAAATGTATTACAAATTTAGGGTTTTTCATAGAATTGCTCCCTAGGGTGCAGATTGTGGAAAATTTTCAAGTTCTTTACATTTTTGGAAAGCTCTCAAAAAAATAGCATTAGTATCTTCTATATGTGTTTTCTTGTTCGGCGAAAATTTTATCGAAACCCTAAACCCTAAGGTTTGACATCATGGCAGGACCTTCCATAAGAGCAAAAAAGAATCCAGTTACTCTAGGTAAAACCCTAGATAAAGATGGGGTAGTGATTGAAGAGATGGAGTCAGAAGGGGTAAATACAAATTCCTCAGTACTAGGGATTACCTTATTTGATTATAAGGTGAGCCAACTTGAGTATGAGTTGCATAATCTAAGATGGCCTCTAAAGGAAACATAGCCCTAATCAATCATTGGTTAGATGATATCATGCAATATGTAAAGGGTAACCAGTATGGCCTAAATCTGGCTCATATCAGCCAAGGAGGACCTTCAGTTCAAAATCATGGACAAACTAACCATATTGGATCAGTTTTCTAGTCCCATCAGAATCAAACTTATTCGTAACCATGAAACATGATGCCGAAAGTGGATATGCGCAAATTTGATGGTAAGGATCCCCTGAATTGGATAAATCAAATGGAGAACTTCTTTGAGTTACATCAAACACTGTCAGGACAAAAGGTGACATTGGCATCCCTATATCTTGAACTTGACCAATTTGTTTGGTATTGTTGGTTATGTGCTCAGAGGCAGAAGAATGGTCTAGGTGTCACTTGGACAATTTTTACCGAGGAGTTGCAATTGCACTATCATTCCAGTGTTTTAGAGAACTGCTTTAGTCAATTAGAAAAGTTACAACAAACAAGATCAGTAAAATATTATGTGCATCAATTCCAAAACCTATCCTTAAGGGTGGAAAATATTCCAGAAGAGAATCTGAATGACCTATTTCTTGGGGGTCTTAAGGACCACATCGAGCATGAGGTACGTATGTTTAATCCAATCAAGCTTTCTGATTCTATTATCATGGTACGTCATGTAGAGGAAAAATTTCTTTGTAGTAGGAGGCCACCTTTCATTAACACTAGAGACCGTAGTATCTCTTCCCCTTCATTTGCTAGGCCAATTAGACTGACTCCTTAACAAATGGAAGAAGAGAGAGCAAAAGGATTATGTTTTAACTGTGATAGAAAATATGTTCCAGAACATAAATGTGATGAGAAGAAGTTGTTATATATTTATGGAGGTAATGAGGACGATGAGGAAGCTGAAATTATAGGAGAGGCTGAGGAACCAGTAGAAGATGAAGTAGAGGATCACCAACCTATAATTTCTTTCCATGCATTGTTAGGTATTAGTACTCCTCAAACACTCAAGGTTATTGGATATCTCAAAAAATAGAAGGTGACGATGTTGATTGACTCGGGGAGTACTCATAACTTCATAAATAGTAAGTTAGCTACCCGCCTCAATTTTTTTATTTACCCAACTCCAGAAATGCAAGTTATGATTGTGGATGGTGGGACAGTCAAGTGCACGGGAAAGTGCCATAGTATCAAGCTTTCCATGGGAGACTACATGTTAGACTCACCTATTTTTGCTATTTTTATGGGAGGGGTAGATATTTTTCTGGGGGTCCAATGGCTCACAACCTTAGGTACTATAGAGATGAATTTACAAGAATTGTTCATGTGATTTCATTCAAATGGAAGGACAATACAATTTAATGGGATGGTAGCTAAGTCTCCATAGATTATTAGCTCTCATCAGATGCAGAAGATTCTCAGAAAATGAGTGGATGGATTTATAGCAAAGCTATTTTCCATAGAAGTACAAAATACAAAGTCTTCAATGCCACCTGATCTTAAGAAGATTGTGGATGCTCACTCATCTATTTTTGATGCAATTCCAAAGGGAATACCACTAGTTAGGGATCATGATCATGCCATTTAGTTGATTCCAGGGAGCCAAACACCTAACATGAAACCATATAGATACCCATATTCCCAAAAAAGTGAGCTCAAGAAAATGGTGGAGGAAATGTTGAAGGCAGGTATCATCAGGCATAGCCAGAGTGCATATTCTTCACCAGTGGTCATGGTATGTAAGAAGGATGAAATATGGAGGATGTGTCTAGATTACCGAGAACTCAACAAGTACACCATCAAAGATAAGTTTCCTATTATAGTAATTAATGATTTACTTGATGAATTACATGGTGCTATTTATTTCACAAAATTAGATCTTCGTTCGGGGTACCATCAAATTAGGATAAAAGAGGAAGATGTTCATAAAACAGCTTTCAGGACTCATGAGGGCCATTATGAGTTTTTGGTAATGCCTTTTGGTCTTACAAATGCACCCTCAACCTTTCAAAGCTTGATGAACACTATTTTTAGGCCATTTTAAAGGAAATTTGTATGAGTTTTTATTTGATGACATATTGATTTACAATAAGACATGGGTAGAACACTTACAACATGTAAATAACGTGTTGGAATATTTGGAGAAGCATACTCTGTATGCAAATCCATCCAAATGCTATTTTTTTTTACAATAGGTAGAGTACTTGGGTCATATTATATCCCATGAAGGCGTAAAAGTTGATCCTCAGAAGATCAAAGCTATGGTGGAATGGCCACAGCCCAAAAATCTCAAAAATCTTCGTGGGTTCCTAGGACTAATAGGGTACTACAAAAGATTTGTGTGGGGATATGGTAGAATAACAACCCCACTCACTGCATTGCTAAAGAAGGATGCCTTTCATTGGACAGACGTAGCCACTAAATCCTTTGAGTAGCTGAAGGAAGCCATGTGCAATACCCTAGTTTTGGCTACTCCCAACTTCTCAAAAACCTTCATTGTTGAATGTGATGCTTCAGAATCAGGATTGCGAACAGTTCTAATGCAAGAAGGAAGACCAATTACATTTGAGAGTCACCAATTGAAAGGAAAAGATCTGCTCAAACCTATCTATGAGAAAGAAATGATGGCTATTCTTCATGCGGTCAAGCAATGGAGGCCCTATCTCATGGGTAGACACTTCAAGGTAAAAATTGATCATGATAGTTTCAAATAATTTTTTGAGCAAAGGTTATCATTTTAGGAACAAAAAAAAGTGGGTAACAAAAATTTTGGGTTATGATTTTGAAATCATATACAAAAAGGGTAAAGAAAATGTAGTAGCTGATGCGTTGTCTAGAAGGGATACATCCGCAGATGCCTTACTATGTGGAATGTCCATGTTGACGGCTGATTGGGTGGATGAAGCAAGATTGGAATGGAATCAAGATAATGATACATAATCTCTAATACAGAATATCAAGCAAGAATCTATGACATCTAAAAAAATTGAGTGGAAATGTAATGCCCTATGGTACAAGGATAGGTTATACTTGAGTAAAGATTCTGAGTTGAAGCATAAGATTATTACAGAGCTACATGCCTCACTTGTTGGAGGACACTTTGGGTTTTTGAAGACATATCATAGAATAAAAAAGAGAATTCTTTTGGAAAGGACTCAAGGGGGGTGTACAAAAGTTTTTATCAAAGTGTTTAGTGTGCCAACAGAACAAAGGGGAAACAATTAAGACACCAGGTTTGTTGCAACCCTTACCAATTCCTAGCCAGAGATGGGAGGAGGTCTCCATGGATTTCATCATCAGATTGCCTTGTTCAGAGGGTAAGAATGTTATTTTTGTGATTGTGGATAGTCTCACAAAATATGCCCATTTTTGTGCCCTATCACATCCATTTGCATCCAGTACAGTCACAACTATTTTTTTGGAGATAGTTCAAAGGCTACATGGAACCCCAAAGATAATTGTAAGTGATTGTGATCCTATTTTCACAAGTAATTGTTGGACATAATTATTTTCATGTTTGGGTACTCAGCTAGCTCACAGCTCATCTTATCATCCTCAAACTGATGGGAAAACAGAAGTTGTCAACAAATGCTTAGAGGGGTATTTACGTTGTTTTGTATCAGATAAGGAGGAAAGGTGGATTAAATGGCTACCACTAGCAGAATGGTGGTATAACACATCTTTTCATACCTCTTCTCAAATGACCCCATTTTCAGCATTATATGGTTACCATCCACCTTCTATCACTTCCTCCTTGAGGGTGAAAACTAAAGTCAGAGATGTTGAGGAACACATTCAACATCAACAATAGGTTTTTGCTAGTTTGAAGGAGAATTTAGCATTAGCACAAAACAATATGAACAACAAGCATATCAACACTGTAGTGAAAGACATTTTGAAATTGGTGACTAGGTTTTTGTACGTCTCTAGCCTTACAAACAAATGTCCCTAAAGCAAGAGAAAAAGGAAAAAAAACTTGCTCCTAAATATTATGGCCCTTATTAGGTTCTACAGAAAATTGGTAGTGTTGCTTATAAACTAGAGTTGCCTCCATCTTCACACATACACCCAGTATTCCATGTTTCATGCATGAAGAAGGTTATTGGACAAAAATTTGAAGCCCATACAGAGTTACCAGAGCTTGATGAGGAAGGAAGAATCATTTTGGAGCCAGAGAAGATTCTGTAAACACGTACTAAGAGGTTGAGAACTAGAAACATTAAGGAATATATGATCAAGTGGAAGAATCTGAGCATAGAAGATGCCACTTGGGAGGATGAAGGTTTTCTACAGCAACATCTAGGATTATTCAACATTGAGGACAATGTTGGTTTGAAGGTGAAGGGAATGCTATGCCCTTAACCTATTGCTTGTATTAGGATATGAGTAGCCGACTTGTGGCTTACCATATCATTTATACTTTCTCATGCTTAATAGGTCAGCCTTGGTGATGGCCATAGCATATGAATAGTATATATAGGGGATTATAGGTAGTATTTCATTATTTTTTGAGCATTTGAGTCTTATTATATGGTTTGGAGGTTGCCTCCTCGAAGTGGAGAAGATATTTTAATTGCATATTGAGATCATTATTCTGAAATATTGTGTTATTTGGTGTTCTATTGTTGCTCTTAATATGAATTATACAAGTAATTTCATTACAGGTTCTTATGAGAAGTAAAGGAAAAGAGTTTATGGTTGTTGCTAGATCCCATATTGTTATTGATTCTTGTAATCAAGATGTGGTCTTGGAGAAGTTGAAAGTTTAGGCTGAGGCTTTGAAAAATATAGAAGCTAATGTTGAATTTCTCTTGAAACCCGACTCACAAAACTGAGCTGCTAACTCCATTTCAATCCTAAAGAATGATCTTAACATTACTTTCAACTGAATAAAAGCATTGGAAGCCAACCAAAGAAACCTTCTGGCTATTCACATGGCTTTCCTTGATCTCCTACAAGTGTACATACGTTAGATATGTGATAATAGTTGAATCCCAGAATCTTCTTAGAAGAATGGTAAGCTCTCCAAAAAGTAACAAGCCTCCAATTGGGATCCTAACATCAACACTCCTTTGAGCCTGCACAAGGCTCTAAGAGTTATGCTCAAGGTTTATAACAAATCCATCAACTAGTGCATGTATGGTTTTATTTCTGGTGTATCTATTTTTTTGGTTGTTTTAGTGTTGTTTTTATGCTGTAGTTTTGTTGTTTTTCTTGTAGTTGAGAATTGTATTGGAAGTTTGCCCCTGACCTCGTACTTAGTTTGTTTTTTCTATTGGCTGAGGTGTGGCCCCTTAATATTTGTTAGTCACTTTGTTTCTTTTTGGTAATCTGGTTGTTGAGCCTTTGTATAAACTCTTAGGTAAGGTCCCACCAAAACCTTATACCAATAAATTAAAAAAAGAGGGAAAATTTTAAAATTAAAAAATATTGTGTTGAGATTAAATATTCAACACTCCCCCTTAATCTTGAGCCATTAAAAATAATAAAATTTATATTCATTCAAAAAACTGATTTTGGATTTTCAGAGGTAGATAGTCAAGAGTTAACTAGTTTGGAGCTGACTATTCTGGATTTTGCTAGTTCGTAGATGGTTAAAGGACTAGTATAGATTTGGTTAGTTTGAAGCTGCTTGAAAGAAGGGTAATTTTAAGAAACCCCCAAAAACCATAGATATTACTTGTTGAATTTCTACAAATGTCTTTCAAAATATTGGTGAATGCCATAAATTGAAAGGAAATGTGGTCGTTCAGTAGCATAATTCTATTGTTTGGTAGCATAATGATGTTGGATGGTATAAAATTTCTCTTTTTTGCATGCAGTAAAGGTGATTTGAATATATAAATTTGGCTGTTACTGTAAATTCTAGGTGAATCAACCCAAATTATTGACATGTACCTCCAAAATTTAGGTGAAATAATAAGTGACTTAAGACCTCAAAATTAGCCAAATCCAAATTTAAAAAACCCAAATATTCATAAATTAACTAATATTTGCCACTAAAATTTACACTTCTTGAAATACTATTTCAAAGTTGTTTGGTCTAGAGTTGGTTGAACGATTCGTTTAGAGTTGATTTGTCTAGAGATGCTTAAAAGACTGGTCCAGAGATGGTTTTTTTGGAGCTTCTTGAAGCACTGGTGCAGAGCTAGTTGGTTTGGAGCTTCTTAGTACAGAGATGATTGTGTGATGTCTGTAGATGAATGTGTGAAGTCTAGAGGTGCTCGGTCCAGACCTAGTTATATGAAGTCTGGAGTTAGTTGTACGAATTCTGGAGCTGGTTGGTATGGAGATAGGTAAAAGAACATCAATGATGCCCAAATTTCCTCTCAAATTTTCAAAGCTATCTTTTGATAAAGGCTAGGTAAAATTGTTAGCAAGTTGTTTATCCAATTTATAAAATATTAATTATATTTCACCTTTTTCAACTAATTCTCTAATGAAATGATATCTGATTACAATATGTTTACTTATTCTATGATAAAGAAGACTCATTTATAAGGTAATGGAATATATTTTGTCACAAAAATAATAGTAGCTTCATGTTTCTCTTCATGCAAATCTGAAAGGATTTGTCTAATCTATTTAGTCTGGCATATGGCTAGTTCATTGCTATATATTCAGCCTCAGTTGTAGATATTAAAACAACTGATAGTTTTTCTTTGAAGCCCATGAAATTTCTCTGGACCCAACATGAAACACATATCCAAATGTGATTTTAAAATAATCTAGGATACCTTACCAATCACTATCCATATATCCAATTGAGAATCATCAACAACAACATATAAAAATTCCATGATTTATTATGCCATTAACATACCTCAAAATTATTTTTCCTACTTGCCAATGTGTCTCCTTTGGTGTCTACATGAACCTAGAAATCAAGATGACTACATATATGATGTTTGGTCTAGTTTTAGTCAAGTACATCAATATTCCTACAAAGTTTTTGTACCGTGTGTGATCCATGAAGCTACTGGAATCATCTTTCCAAAATTTCAAGATTGTTTTAGCTAGTGTAGATATTGGTTTGTTATCCAACATTTTGAATCTCTCAAAAATATCCTTTGCATACTTTTCTTAAGAAACAAATATTCCATCCTCCATTTTTTTGACTTCAATCCTAAGAAATTAATTCAAAAATACTAAATTGAATTCATCTCAAACTCCTTCATGGTTGATTTGAATACATTTTTATATTTTAGATAAATATTAGATAATCTACATATAAAAAACCAATCAAAATGTCACCTTCCTTATTTACTTTGATGTAGAGTTTAGGTTCAGTACTACTTTTTCTAAATTCATTTCTTATCAAATAGGAGTATATATAGCTATACCATGCCCTTGGTGCTTTTTTAAGTCCATACAATGATTTCTCTATCTTATACACCTTGTTCTCATGCATTGAAATCTCATAACTAGGTGGTTGTCCCACATATACCTTTTCTTCCAACATGACACTCAAAAATTTTATTTGACATCCATATGAAGAACCTTGCACTTGTGATGAGAAAATATAGAAATGATTGTTCTCATCATTTCTATCCTTGCCATAGGATAAAAAGTCTCATTATAGTCACGTCCAAGCCTTTGTTTGTATCCTTTGTCAGCTAACCTTATATATTTCAATCTTTCTGTTGGGATTGGTTTTGGTTTTGTAAACCCACTTGACTCCAATTACTTCCTTTCCTACCCAAAGTTCCACTAACTCTCATGTTCCATTATTCTATATTGCATGCAATTCTTCATCCATTGCTTCACACCACTTGTTTTCCTTAATTTCTTCTTCAAAATAAGGAGTATGATCTGCTGAAAATAAAGAAAAAATTATTATTTTATCTTCATTTTCATCATACCTTAACTTCTCATAAATTTCTTGTGCACTCCTCATTCTCACTTGGTGCTGATTTGAGTTAGAATATGGTGAAGATGTCTCATGATATGTTCATTGTATACTTTTTTGACTTCTCCCACTAGATGATTCAGCCCTTTGTGAGACTGGGATCGAACTTGGTGTGTTGTCAACTCTACCATCCATTGTTTCAGCTTCAATAAAAGATGCATTTTCCTTTGTTTTTGATTTATACACTTCTTGTACATATCCCCAATATACTTCCTCAATGCATTTAACATCCTGAATAACTATGAGTTTCTTTGTGATTAGGTTTTATAATCTATAAGATTTGGATTGTTGACTATACCGGATGAAGATGAATTTTTCTCCTCTATTATCCCACTTTGATTTTATTTTCTTTGACATATGTGTGTATGTTACACACCCAAAAAATATTAAGTTCTCAACACTTGGATTTATTCCAATCTATGCCTCTTGAGGTATCATGTTTCATACACTCGTTTTAGGAAATCTATTAGATAAGTAGATTTTTGTTCCAACAACTTCAACCCAATCATCATTCAACAATTCTCTTGCTTTGATCATGTTTCTTACCATCTATTGAGTAACTCGTTTCTTCATCTTAGTTATGCCATTTTTTGCATTGTATACCTTGTTGTGAATTATTTTTTGATCTTGTGATACTTGTAAAAGTTTAAAAAATTATTTGACATGTACTCTCCCCATTTATTCATTCTCAAGGTTTTTATATAATGACCAAGGTTCTTCTCAACCATGACCTTGAATTTCTCGATTACTTCAAATACAATTGGTTTAATTTTAAAAATATATAGTCATGTCCTTTTGCTAAAGTCATCTATGAATGTAATAAAATACTCACTCTTGGACAAGGAGGGAGTCTTCATGGGACCACACAAGTATGAATGTATCATCTCCAGAGGTGAGCTTTCACTCCATGGTTTACATGCTCTCATTAATAGTTTACATGTTCTCCATTTGTCAACTATTTTACAACACAGGTATGTGGTGGTGTCCTTAAATATTTATCTTCAACATTTACACCATCTCACTATCTATCCAAATTGTTTTTTATCAAAATAAAAAATCAAATATGCATTGCTTTGTTTGGTTGCATAGAGCACTGACAATTGGAAAATTGATCTAGTAGCAACAATGTGACTAGAAGAGTGCGATAGAAATTGAAAGGAAACTTTTGAGACAGGGAATCACTCTTTTATTTGACACACCTATTTATTTTTCCTCACATATTTTGGACTCCTATGCACTAGACAAAGCCAGGAGAGGGAAAATTTGTTCCTTAAAAAATTCATCTCCGTTAAATGTAAAAGTGGGGCCATGTTGTAGATATTACACATCCTTGTTTATAACATGGAAGAGGATGAAACATGACATAAATAAATATTAGTGTTTGGATTACTTATTCCAATATAAATTATCTTTTTAAAATATCGATATTCATTGTGTAAGATATTGTTTACACACTTTTTGAGTTTAATTATAGGTTTTACATAGGGTTTTACACTATAATCAAATAAGGAATGAAATAAGAGCTACATAGGGTTATTTTGACTAATTAACTTCCAACTGTATATGTTAAAAATATTAGTTGTGGAAATGAGAAACCAATTGCTTCCCTAATTTAATCTCCTCGACAAATACCTCAGATAGAGCAATGTATGGAAAGAAATTACAGATTCAATACCTGCACTTACATATAAGCTACATGATTCCTTTTTTGATGTTTTGGATTTTATCTTGATCGATTGTTGATTGCACTTGCTTTGCTTCAAATTTGTGTGGAAAAACTTGGGCAACACTTCCCCTTGATCGTGCTTAGATTTCTTGATTTTTGAAGATGGATTTATCGTGTGATGATAGATTGTAGATCAATGATGGATTGATTGAGTGATAAAAAATGGAAAAATTTGGTTATGGACTCTTAAGATTCATCTAACTTGATCACTAGCTAGCTCTCATGGAGGAGGAGAGCTCAATTTATAGTTGAGGAGTGGAGGATTCAATGGATAGAATGAATCCATATTGGATTTGGATCAAGGGTGGAGAATTGATGAGAAGAATGGAGAATTCTAGAATTTTAGAGAAGATTCAATGGAGAGTGGAAGGCTTATTTGATTTTTTAAACATTAGAGGGAAATTTAGAAAGGCTTCTAGAAATAGAAGCCTCTAGATATATAGGTAAGGATGTGATTATGATTAGAATTATCTTTTGTTAATAAATTATGATTAGGGGTGAGGTTACATAGAAAGGCTAGGTGTAGGGATGTGTAGGGTAGGTGGGTAGGTATAATTAGGAATATTAAATTCCTAGAAAATGTTAATGAAGGATTAAAATAGGGTAATAGGATATCATAAGTGATTAATGATAAAATGGGATATGATGATGAATTAAAAGGATTAATAATGGAGTGATGGAATATTAGATAAATGATAAAGGATAATAAAATGATAAAGGGGAAATATGATAAAATGGATTAATAATAATTAACCTTGTGATTAATTATTATATGGATTTAGATGATGTTGCGCGAAAGATGAATTGTAATTAATCATGTCGACATTTTAGATGCCTACATTGTCCCCCTCTTTGAATGGTTATTATGTAGTAATTACCATTCAAATAAAAATAAGAGAAGATGTTAGGATGGTGATATGATGCCCCCACTAGGGGTTAGGAAGGGGAGGAACAAGTTGGATAACCAATCAAAAAGAGGAGAGGACCAAGTTAGTAGATGAGAGAGGACTAGATGATGAGAAGATTGAGAATTATAGAAGAGGGGAGAGGATTATAATATTGATTAAAGGGGTTAGATTATAGAATATTGGATTTGAGGATTATAGAGTAGAAGGATTGTTGACATTGATTAGGATATTTATGAAGATATAGGATTAGAGGATTAGAAGATAGAAGAGAGGATAAGAGGAGTAGGAGATAAGAGGATTAGGAGATGTTGTATTTTAGAGTAGAGGATTCCCTAGCCAATGATGTATGACAAGGGTGAAGATTCAAGATTGTTGGATTATAGGATGCCCCAGTCAAGGGATTAGGATTTGGAGATTCTAGATTTGAAGATGTTATATTTGAGGATTTATTGGATAGGAAGATAGGGTATAAGATGTTAGATTTTGAGGATAGAAGATTGAGGATGTTTGGATGAGAGAATAAGGATTGGTTATTAGATTGATTTAGATGATAGGACATTGATGAGGATAGGATTGGGATGAAAATTAATGAAGTGATGAGTTTGATTAATAAGAGGATGTCATTATATGCCCCAACCAAGGGATGAGGATTTTGGATGTTGGATGTGAGATGATAAGACTTGGATGTGGATATTAATTGATTGATAAAGGATTGATTGGATAGAAGGATGAGGAAGTTGGATAGTCAGTGTTAGATGATGATGATGATAAGGTGAAAAGATGGTCATAGAAGGGGATGTGCAACCACAAAGTGTCCACTGTTATCATCATTAGCAATAGTATTAATGATATGGCATAAAGAAATATGCATCAAGGTATGAATACCATGATGATTGAATTTCCAAATTCCCCTGTCCTCATATCATTGGGAAAATTAATGAAAAAAATATGGTCCTCATATCATTAGACCATGAAAAAAAAGGGGCCTCATATCATAAAAAAATATGTAAATGCAGACAAGTAAGAAAACATACACAAACAAAAACAAACATATTATATTTTTGTATGGATTTTATGAATATTTAGATTTTTAGATTTTCAATTTTGGATGTTTAGATTTAAAGATTTTGGATTTTTGGATTTTGGATTCAGGATGGGGGTATGGTTAAAATTAGGTAATATGAAAGGATTTAGTATGGGATATCTCATGGGGGCATGCGAAGGGATGTGACTTTATTCTATAAGTCCTAAAGTGTGTTTGGGTAGGATGAAGGGGATGGATTGAGGGAAATTGGATAGGTTGGAGAGGGTAGGGATTTGTCAATAGGTTAGGATTAGATGGGATGTGGGATTGGAGGTAGATAGGATGAGGAATTTGGTATAGGATAAGATATGGAATATGGAATATGATAATATGTGCCCCCAAGTATAGGGGGATGGAATAAGGGATAGATGTGGTGTGCCGCAAAGTGTAAAGTAGGATGTGACTTTCTACTAGAAGTATCAAAGTGTGTTTGGTTAGGATGAAGGGGAAGGATTGAGGTATTTGGATAGGATATGGATTAGTTGATAATTTATGATTATATGGGATGTGAGATTAATATGAGGGATGTAGTATGGTAGATAAACAAGATGAGACAATATTCCCCCAATTATAGGGGAGATGGATTGAGGAATAGATGTCATGTTCCCCAAGTGTAAAGTACAGTGGCCTATGTGGATGGCTGGATGGGTTTGATTTGTCCCTAGGTGTAGGTTAGGTTGGGAAGTGAGGGGTATTTTGAAATGGATGATGCCCCTAGCGGATGATAGTAAGTCAACTCCCAGTCATGATGATGACAGTTGAAAAGATACATGATTGTATGAAATGAAAGGATCATCATCTTCCCATGGATGTTCAATCCAAGGAAAATATTATGTGGATGTGATGGATGAAAGGAAATGAAATCAATGATGGAAAAACTATGAGCCTAACGACACATTTTGTAATGCAAGAGTTTGAATAAAACAAAATTTTGTCGAGGTTCTTAACAATTCTTGGTAACATGCAAGCGCTATGTATCTATGAGATCAAAGTGTGTGTGATTGTGATGGTTTATTACCACTTCAAGTGAAGAATTAATGAGTAGTGTTTGAAGACAAACTATCCAATTTATAGGGAGTGATTAATTCAAATAGGTGAATGGAGGGTGAATGGAAGGCTAATCCTTGCATTACTCCTGTAGACACCAAATTTGTGTCTTACGACCCCTTGTGACCCTCATCGCATTTCGCAACCTAACCTCACCACCTAAACCTTACACAATTATTTATTAATTACCTTATAATTAGTAAATCCACATCACCATACCTGCCACCTCATGTCACCACCTCATCATGACCTAGTCTTAACCCTAAACTAACCTAATTAAGACCTATAACTTGGTCCAATTCCACACCTATGACTAATTACTCCTCATCCACACCTAAAACCAACTTCATAATGACTTGACCAAGCCCACTACCAATCCCTCGGAAGAAAAGGAGGGAAAGCTGGCTATTTTACCAAAAATAGCCCGCTTTGACCGGACCGATACCGGTTCCTACTCGACTGCCGTCGGTTGCATAACCGCCATCAGTTCCCCGTAAATGACCACTTCCAACCAAAAAAAAGGATCAGATTTTCATTTGATCGGGAGAAGGAGAAATCATCAAGAGAATCCATATTTTGCTTGGCCGAGCAGAGACAAGTGAAGAAACAAGAAGAGATTGCAGAGAAGGACATCAAGCCAAAGACTGCAACTGAATAACCAGAGCCTAGTAACACTCATCCAAGCATCAGAAGAGGAAACTGCATCCAACTTGGGTCCTGTCTTCATCATCACAGTCTTGAAACTTGCATCTACATCAGGGGCAAGTAAGTAGTATGTTATATGTTTCTAAGCACCATTTTCTTGAGCCTGTTGATTAATAGTAATCATAAGTTTATTCCTAGATCTACTACCAGCCACTACTACACTTAACCTTCACCCACACACCCTAATATTGCCCAGAAGGCCATTTTACCACACTCTGAGTCTTCCCTATCCTCCCATCATTCCCCTCAGCCATCCCCCAATCTCAATAACCCCACAATCACCTTGCAACCAATCTCTACCTAGAAGCACCTAGATTACTGACCCTACCGGTGTCGATTATCCTATACCAGCAGCGGTTCTCTAACCGTGGTCGGTTACTCAGTGACCGCCATCGGTCACTGTGACTTATATGCCAAAACCATTTTACTCACCTATTTGCCACCTAATAACCCCAAATCTAGCCTGGTTTATCCCTATAACTCAACCTGAATGTATCAACGACCAGTAACCGAACAAACAACGTGACGCTTTATTATTGATAGTTTAGTTTCTATTGCTTTGTAACGAGATTCCTAAATCGTGATTTTTTAATAGCTTTCTATATTATCATTTGTGTTGAATCATATTAAAAGGGGAACTGACCACCTTCGAAAGGAAGTTTTTATATTTCCTAGGCCTAAGGCAGATCCCTCATTTGTTGTCTAATTAAAATCTTGTGGTCTTGTATTCTTACTTGCAGGTAGTCCTTCCAAGACAAAATGGAGTTCTTCGCAGTCGATCTGATATTTCTCTATGGTACGTGCACACCATCTGAACATTCAACAAGTATTCCTCCTAGCCCTAACCCTTATCTATTTCTCAAAGGAATGATAGGATAGAAGCAAGTCTATTCTGCAGAGCCGAAACATTCCGTGCAAAACATTTTGGCACGCCCGGTGGGACCCATTTCGGGTTTCTGTTTCTCTTGCTTATTTTCATTTTAGGAAGCATACTTGTTGTTGTTTTTGTTATATATTTAGTAAAGAATTTGTCTTGCTTTCCTAGTTTCGCATTAGTGAAAGTCATCTCATTTGCTTCATCGAATATCATTTTCAATTTGGGTTTAAAACACGTGCATTACATTCTTGCTTGCTGTTCTCGATTCTAGTGAACATAGACTAAGTAACAGGTTGTAAACGTGGGGGTGATTTCCATGGTATTGACAGGAAATTAATCCTACTTTCACTGCACAACACATACCGAATCACTTCACAATTAACACAACAACTCAAAACATCCCCCCTTTTCCGCGGTATTCCTCCGCCCGATTGAGGTAACCTTATAAGCCAAAACAAACTTGACATTTCCCCTAAGTCTTTTGTTTAGGATTGACATCATTCTGCGTCTAAAGGCATAAGCCCACAATAATTAAAATTAACCCTAGGGTTAGTCTCTGGATTTGCATGTGCATCTTGTTTGTTTTCAATTCTGTTTTCTCTGTTATACACTTTCTTCTGTGATTACCTTAGAACAATTTCATAAATGTACTGAGCGTTGTTAACAATCAAATCAGTAGCTTCTTATATTACCAGTTTTATTACACCGACATCGGTTAACTGACCGACGTTGGCTATAGTCTAACCGACATCGGTTATCAGACCGATATCAGTTACTGTCTTTTCTAGTTCCTGACAAACCAGAAACCTACCAATTTCACCAGTCTGAGTCTGTTTCTGTTCCTGACAGATTGAAACCCTACTGTGAACTCCTGTCCATGGTTGTTATCACTCGAAAGCAAGCCGCTGCCATGGTTTCACATGCTTGCTCTGTTCCTTTTCCTGAATCACCCCCTTCACATTCTATGGGGAATCCTACGGACACCAGCGAGGTTCTTAAAATTCCTGTGGGAGATAAAGAATTTGCCAAATTTCTGGAAGCTAATCCTAGTGCTGTACAATACTATTTGTGTCATGCCCTTGACCGTACACCTGACGGTCAACTCCTTGTTGGCATGCCTATCAGTATAGCTACTCATTTAGCCCCTTCTCCACCTGATAACTCTGATTTGCCTTCCGCATCCTTAGTCCTGTCGTCTACCTCAGCAGCTTCAGGGGTCCATACGGCACAAATTGGCTTTCCTTTGGTTAATCTTGGGCCCAACATGTCATTACTGCCGACTGCTCCTACCTCATATCTCTTACAGACTATTCCGTTCATGACTTGCTCTCTACCACCTATCCACACGAGCTTTTCTTCTCAAGCTCCGCCCACCTTTTCATTTCCACACACATATCCAGTAACCTCAACAGCTTATATAGGACATCCCTATTCGGTTGCCTCAACACAGTCATCCTCCATACCTTATCAACATTTAACCCCACCATTGTCTAGCGGTGGCCCTTGGCCCAATTTGCCTCCGTTTACCACAACCACACCATCATCTCATCCAACTACTGATTTAATTAAACAAATGATGGACAAAATGCAAAACCTGGAGGCTTCTGTTTCAGGAATTCGTAGCGCCTTGACATACGAGAAAGTTTTTCGGGAGCCTATCCACCCTTCAGTCCCCCTTCATTCATATCCTCCTCAATGGGAATTACCAAAATTTACCTGTTTTAACAGTAAGGAGGACCCTCAACAACACTTGCGATCATTTAGACATGCATGCTATCTGATTGCTCATGACGACGCTTTACTACTCCGCACCTTTCCCATGTCCTTATCAGGACCCGCTTTGGAGTGGTACAGTGCTTTAACCCAGCACTCAATCTTCTCTTTTAACCAGCTAGCCCAATCTTTCTTGGATCATTTCTCCATTAACATTGCCAAGAAAGTATCTATCACCGACCTCTATGCCATCCGACAATTTGAAGACGAATCTATCGCAGATTTCATTGGACGATGGCGGGGCCTTATCAACCAACTTACGTATGCCTTGCCTCAAACCGAACTTATCAAACTGTTTATGCGGGCCTGCGCTAAGCACATCTCTCCTACCCTCAAAATTCAAACTTTCCGTACATTTGACGAGGCCTTTACTATGGCTCAAAAACTAGAGATTCGAGCCTTAGAGGAAGAGAAATTGTGGTTGTGTAACAAAAACCCCACTTTCCGAACTCAAGATTCCACCAACAAACCTAACACCACCAATCCTCACCCATCGACCACTTCGAAATCAAAAGGGGCCATGCACGCGGTGATGGTAAAATCCCAACCACCATCTAATACCCCGCCAAAAACCACCTATAAGTATAAAGCAGAACCCATCAACTACACTCCCTTGGGAGAAACATATGGTGTGATATTCGAAAAATTACTCAAAGCAGGAGCCATTACCTTACCTCCTATTAAACCTCATTCCGGGTTTGATTCCACTCGTGCCATACCTTCTTGGTACAAAGAAAATGACTTCTGTAACTTCCACCGTGTGAAGGGACACAGTCATGAGAATTGCAAGATGTTGAAAAACATAGTGCACGAAATGGTTGATGCAGGGGATATAGCCCTCGATAATCCTAACACCCCTGCTAACCGAAATTTGAAAATATTCAACAAACCATTCCCGAATCATTCTTCTAACAATAATCTAAACCAAGATATCTTAGCCGAGGAGAGTGTTCATGAGATTCATGCATTCTTCAATTCCCAGCCAAAGACCTCTATCGAACAAATTCTCAATCAAGCCTCTTCACTAACACAGGAAGCTGAACCCCCTTCCTCACCATCAAGACAAACTGAAATCCTTGCCGTTCCTTTACCCATCAAGGAATTAGCTGCCCAGAGTTCCCTTCTCACAAATGAGCCTTATTATACCAAATCCTTGCAAGACTGTGAGCGGATATTATCTAATTCATCTATTTCCCAAACATCTCCTTCTACCATTCTTGTTGTACAAGAGGAAGGCTCGCCACTTCTTTTCTCATCCTTAGATGAGAAACCTCTTGAACCAACATCACCACATTCTTTAAACATGATAGATCCTCTCAAACACACTCTCCTACCTATTAGTCCTTCATCACCTAAATATTTTCAGCAACCGGTTGACCTCTTAATGCCCATTGATACAGTGCCTCATATACCCCTTGTATCACACCCACAGTGGACCGGAATCACAACCCACCTTTCTTCCATACAAAAGTTCCTATTCACACGTGAGGACTGTCATTCCACAGAAGATAGACAGATCCTATGGGAACGTTTGAGTACCCCCTATTCTACTCAAATGCAAATGACCGATCCTGATGCCTCCACCATATACCCGAAGTGTTTACAGAAGCTTAAAATGCCCATGTTCTCATCTTCACCCCCCTCATCTTTACCAAATACCTTGTCCACTTCTATTAACTTAGCCAAATCTTCCCCTACGCTTGGGACCTCACCCATACCTAGTCTAACACACCCACCTAAGCGGCTTGATTTATCTAAAAATAAAGCCATCCATCCCATTAGGAGACAGACTCAATCTCCTCAACCTATGCCTCTATCACAACTAAAACCATCATCGTCACACCTACCTTCCATATTGGGACCCCATCCCTCTACCTTACATCAATATATCATACCTCCTACATTTTCTTTAAAGCGACCTACTCCTTCTGCCCCCATACAGAAATCCAAGGGTGTAGCAACACCGTCACCCCGCGTATCCTATCCACCTATCAACCATAGACAAATTCTACCATCAAAAGATTTGTTTTCTATCACTCCTATTTCTCCGTGGTTGTTTTCTGGTACCACATCATCTGTGGCCTCATCATCCAACCAGCTAAACATAGCCTCTACGTCAAAGAAACCATGGTTAGTTAAAACCCATTACCAAAACTCCTTGGCTAAACCACCCCCCATACAAACTAACCACACCACGTCATCACCAGAATCGACCCAGTCAATAGCCTCATTTTCCTCTGAATTTGACCCACTCAAAGGGTCTTACGCCAAAATCCTTGCTATGTTGGTGGAGAATGCGACCATTTCCCTACCCCCACTTAGACCTTATGATCCATCTAAACCTCGACCTATAGGTTACGATGAGTCTTAAATCTGTGCTTACCACCGCACACCAGGACATGACGTAGAGGGATGCAAAGCGTTGAAAACCATACTTCGTCCGTCACCTCTCTCAGATAGAAAAGTTAAGAAAGAAAACTTACGAAGAGAGAGACCTTTAGCTTCAATTCCCTCTCCTATACCACCTGTCCCCGCCTCACCAAGATCTATCATCATTACAGATGCACCTCTTGAAAACCATGACCTATCCCTACCACTTTCCTCCTCTCATATTCACGAGATCAATATGATTAGTGTTGCTACTCGAGGGCAGAAAAACAATGGGAAAGTGAAAGAAAACACGCCTGCGGCATCTCTTTCTCCGTCCACCATCCCGATTGCACCACCACCTAAAGTGGTTATTCGCGGACCCACCTATCCCGTCTCTAATGGAATTGCCCATTGAACTATGATCAAATAGCTTCACCAATCGCCTATAAAAATGACATTGTATGATATCATTCAGACTTCTGAATCTCATCGACAAGCTCTCGTTGAGATCCTTCAAGGGATAGAGGTTTTACCTAATGAAACCTTGCCTGTTACCTCTATTCTAACACCCAATCATGTTGCTTCGCTCACCAAACAATCTATCTCCCCAACCACTTCTGTCTCTGTACAGCAAGCCGCTGCTGTCAGTTTCTCCGAAGATGAAATTATCGACTTTGGTGTCGAAGATCATGACCCTGCTCTTTTCATCTCAGTGTACGTTCAGGATATTCAGGTACGTCGTGTTATGATTGACGGGGGTGCTAGCCTAAACATCATCTCTTCAAAATCCTTCCAACAAATGAATATCCCTTCTAGTTGCGTGTGTGCCAACCCCATCATGTTGCGATCATTCAATGATGCTATTACTTCAACTTTAGGCACCATGATCCTTAACATTCGTGTAGGACCACGTACTTTACCCGAACTCTTCTATGTCCTTGAGGGAGAGTTCTAATACAATATGTTGTTAGGCCGCCCTTGGATCCGGGATATGGGATGCGTTCCCTCCACCTTACATAGATGCATAAAATTTGAGTACGAGGGGAAGTCCTACACCGTAAAAGCTGATCCTCCCCCTTCAAAACTTGCAATATGTTGTATCTCCCTAATGATGTGCTTGTACCATTCAAGACACCCATTCATCCAACCCAGCCATCCACTTCCGATGCACCTACACCTTCAACTAATGAAACCGCCGTTACAAATATTACTTCCTTTCCCGTAGATAACATCCCAACCTCCGACCCCTTAGTAGATGTTTTTCAATGCCTTACGCTGGGGGAGTACCGCCTATATAACGTTAGTTCTTTCCATACCCCGCAGGATTACGGACAGTTACATGCACATCCCACCTACGACCGTCGCGTGGGGGAGGTAATCTCTTACGGACCACCCCATTGCTGCACCAACCTAACGTATGGGGGTGTTGACGCATCCTCCATTACCCCTGAACCTCCTCTTGGTGTGGTTCCCTTCCAATCTGATTTTCAATACTTGACAAATCGTCGTTTCACCCTCACCTTTTTGACTCACTTTGCTTGGAAAGGCTTTGGTTTTGGTCTTTACGAACAAGGTTGACATACACTCATTCCCGTGACTACACGCAAACACAATGATCGCAGTGGTCTCGGTTTTCCTAAAACACCTACAAAGGAGACACCTCGTGTCAGCTGTATCCTGGAAGAAGACGACGTCACCCCTACCAAACCATCATCACCCACTTTGCCACCATCACCCACAGAGTCGATAGACCCTGAATCTATCCCTCCTAACTTTTTTTTTTTCATAAATGCTATCTTCATAGGTCCTCTCACTTATCAACGTGATAATGAGGATCCATCTTCTCTTCCCCTTCTATATCCAGACATGATCGAAGAGGATTCACCTTTGATTAATGTTGTTGAGTGCCAGGATGACGACTCCATCCTCACTTACCTTGGGGCAAACGACTCCTATATTCAATGCGCCTTACAGTCTGAAACTCAAACCATGTTGAATGAGTCGACTATAGAAATCAACATCCACACAGAGGAGGATCCTCACATTATGAAGATCGGACAATCCCTTAACACATCAGAACAAGCCGCCTTTACTACCTTTCTCCGTACCCGCAACCAAGCTTTCGCTTGGTCCTACGCTGACATGCCAGGAATTGATCCTACCATTACTGTCCATAACATCACCCTAAACCCTGATTCCAAACCAGTCAAACAAAAACTGAGAAAGATGCATCCACGCATCGCCCTCTTGGTCAAAGAAGAGCTTCAACGACTTCTTTCTGTTTCCTTCATCTTGCCTATTGACTATCCTCAATGGATTTCTAACATCGTACCTGTCACTAAAGCGACGGGGGCACTTCGGATATGCATGGATTTCCGAGACCTTAACCTCACTTGCCCCAAGGATGACTTCCCCCTCCCAAGTATTGATCAACTTGTTGATCTCACTGCGGGCCATGAAATGCTTTCTCTCATGGATGGTTTTTCGGGATACAATCAAATTTTGGTAGCCCCGACCGATCAACATAAAACTGCTTTCATAACTCCTTGGGGAACCTTCTGTTATCATGTCATGCCATTTGGCCTTAAGAATGCTTGTGCTACCTATCAGCAGGCTATGAATTACATTTTTCATGACATTATGCACACTATCCTTGAGGATTATGTTGATGATCTTCTTGGAAAATCTAAACATCGCAGTGAACATCTCGATGTTTTAACCATTATTTTCGATCGCCTGTTGCAATATTTAGTCTGGCTTCAACCAAAGAAATGTGTCTTTGGTGTTCTTTCTGGAGAACTTCTTGGCTTTATCGTCTCTTTGCGTGGCATTGAGGTCGATCCATCTAAAGTCAAAGCTATCCTAGAAATTCCCCCACCCAAAAACCTCAAACAATTGCATAGTTTGTAGGGTAAACTTCAATCCATCCGGCGTTTCATCTCCCAACTCTCGGATCGATGTCACCCTTTTCATCACCTTCTTAAAAAGGACATTGCCTTTCAATGGAGTGAAGAGTGTCACCAAGCCTTTGAAGCTCTTAAATCTTATCTCTTGCAACCACCCGTGCTTATTCCACCTCTCAGGATGATCATCCTTTCTACCTTTACCTTTCTGCCACTGACCATGCTATAGGAGCTATGCTCACACATCGGGACTTGGCACGTTGAGAACAAGCCGTTTATTATATAAGTCGTACTCTCATGGATTACGAGACTAGGTATACACATGTAGAAAAATTGTGCCTAGCCCTATCATTCGTAGCCACCAAACTCCGACATTACCTCCTGAATCACAAAACTTTTGTCATCACCAACACAGACCCCATTCATTATATGTATGCCAAACCACATCTAAACTGATGCATCATCCGATGACTTATGCTCCTTGCCGACCTTGACCTTGAGTTTGTACAACAGAAGTCGATCAAAGGACAAACTATTGCAGACCAACTTGCGGAGGCCCCTTTACCTGGGGAACAATTCACCAATTTTAATTTCCCTGACGAACTCATCGCCACTCTTTCACTCAGGGAAGAGTCGTATCAAATGACCCTCTTCTTCGATGGATCTAAATGCCAGCGCGGTGGAGGAGCCGGCGTTGTTCTCATCCCTCTTGACGCTGAACCTATGCCTCTTTCATTCCGGCTTGATTTCCCCTGCACTAATAATACAGCGGAATACGAGGCCCTTGTTTTGGGTCTCCAGGTTGCGTTACACTTAGGTGTCAAATCTATTAATATTTTTGGCGACTCTCAATTGGTAGTCAATCAAGTTATGGGCATCTACCAATGTAAGAATGAGGAACTTCAAAAGTACAAACATTACGTGGATTCACTTTTGACCTCATTTACTCATTATTCTATCCAGACCATTCCCCGCTCCACTAACAAATTTGTGGATACTATGGCTTGCTTAGCCTCGCAAATTCCTGCCGCACCAACTGAATCTGACATATTCGTCTTGGTCCAACAACTTTTTGCCCCATCCTACTCAGCCCCGGTAGTTTGTATGATAAATACTGTGTCTACTAATTCGCAGGATACCTGGTACCACCAATTTCACGACTACCTTACAACCTCTGTTCTCCCACCTGACCTTTCTAGTAACGGAAAACGTGCTTTTCTTAAAAGTGTTTCTCATTATGTTGTCATGGGGGGACTCCTCTATAAATGTGGCTTTGATGGCATCCTCCTTCGCTGTCTAACGGGCGCGGAGGTCACCTATACCATCCAACAAGTTCATGACGGCATTTGTGGTGGACATTTTAGTGGCCTTGCCATGGCCAAATGAATCCTTTGCCTAGGTTATTATTGGCCTACTCTCAATAACGATTTCTACGAATATGTTAAGCGTTGTGTTATGTGTCAACAACATGCCAACCTTCAACATACTCCTAGCCATCTGCTACAGGTCGCACAAGATCTTTGGCCTTTCTCACAATGGGGTTTAGACCTTATTGGTGAGATTCACCCACCTTCTTCACAACGTCACCGTTGGATAATCACAGAAACCAAATATTACACAAAATGGGTGGAGGCCATTCCACTCATTTCAATCAAAAAAAATAATTGTCGAATTCGTTAACCATCACATTATCTATCGTTTTGGTATTCCTCATCGCCTAATAATAGATAATGGTAAATATTTTAAAAATAAATTATTACAAGACCTTTGTGACAACTTTGGTATCAAACTTAGTTTCTCATCACCTTACTATCCGCAGGCTAATGGTCAAGCTGAATCTTCTAATAAAACCCTAACCAAAATCCTCATGAAAGTTGTCAATGAGTCTGGAAGAAACTGGCATTATCACATTCCCTTTGCCCTTTGGGCTTATCATACTAGCATTCATACCTCCACTAATGCCACACCATTTTCTTTGGTATATGGTACTGAGGCTGTCTTGCCTCTCGAAGTACAAATACCCTCCCTCAGAATATCTCTTCAGGATATTCTCACCAACGATGATTTCCGCCAAGAGCGGTTAGCCCAATTAGAGCTTCTTGATGAGTGTCATCTTACGGCTCTTGATCACCTTCAAATCTACCAAAAACGCATCAAGCGTGCTTATGATAAACGACTTCATGAGCGTACTTTTAAGGTTTGCGATCTTGTCCTCAAAGAGAATCAACATGTAACCAAACTAGAAAAGAGTAAACGTGGAAAATTTTCTCCTAATTGGATTGGAACTTACATTATCACTCACACTTATGGATCAGACACTTATCATTTAGCTTCGCTTAATGGTAAACCTGAGCCTGATCCCCTTAATGCCTTGCATCTTCGACCATTCTACTGTTGAAATTAGTGTTATATCACTGCTAATCTACCTTACGCTCGTCCCTTGAGCTCATTTACCACCGCATACACTTTGTTTCTTACATCTCAAAATCCCATCAAGCTCACATGGTTTGATTATCACCTCCCCTTAAAAGATGCCTTCCCCTTTTTAGTCTACTCCATGACTTCAAAGTATCAAAATGACACATTCTTAATTACACACTTATGGGATTTTCTTGAGTCAAACTTCTTACAAAAAACTAGATGCTTCATGCCCAACGGACATCTAGACCTCTAACTTATACAATAGACTGCTCCCTTGAAGGACAGCTATATGCTAAACTATTGCTCTTATTATAAATAGACTGCTCCCCCGAAGGACAGCTATACATAAACACTGCATCTGCTACTATAAATAGACTGCTCCCTTGAAGGACAGCTATACACAGTTAGCCTTTATTAGAAGCTTCTCGCATTGATCAGCTTCGTGAAGACCTCAAGAACAACAAACTACGTATCCCATGTAGACTTCCCGCATCGATCAGTCTATATCTAGAAAAATAAAATAAAAGCAGTACTTCAAAGCACTTTTGAGTCATGGACTTGTCTATTTAGGTTTGGTTTTCTTTTGTCAGAATCATCATCTTATAATAAGTTCTCTGCACCCTCACCCACATCAACCACCTCACCTCACCATTTGTTCAAAACAAAAAAACTCAAGGGACGTGACGTATATCCGATATATTGTGATTATACCACTCTTTTCACCTATCGACTTCTCGCCTATGCAAGGTACCTAGGGATTCAAGCTCATCCTACATTAATATGTGGTTTGTTTAGCTCTTCTCAATTATGGGACACTCTTGCCTCTTTTTCTCGGCTCTAGGATTGTGTGTTGACCTTAATCAGGACACGATTCCCTACTACTTGGGTATGCTAACTTTCGCTTCACCCATACCTACACCAACAACATTACCCTACTAACATAAAATTTTTACTAACCAACAAAATTGCCTAACCACAACCAAATTGCCTGAATTCACCTCTCCCTGCTCCTAAGGGAGAACTACATCGGTCTGAGGCCCCTCCTTGCTTTGTGTAATGGGCTATGTAGGCAGCACTTAGGAGACATGGGGTCTCCCAAGGTTAGCTCGACCATCCCCTACCATACCCTATCATGTGTTGTAAATATAAATATTTTTTGTGTATTTCTATTTGCCAACATTCATCTTTATCCTTTTTTTTTTCAAAACAAACAAAAACAACATTTAAAACACAACCATTCTTATTATTATCATCACTCAAAACCACTTACATATTTAGTTTTATTTTAGATGTTAAACAAATACATCTTCTCTATCATCGACTCGCATGTCGGCATCCTTATTTATTCTTATATTCCTATGAAATTCACTTAGACTCTTGCACCTCCTCCCGAATCAGGTGGTGATCGTGATCGTCGATGCCACTCAGTGGGCCTCTCCATCCTCAACGGTGCCACTGCCATTGGTTCCTCCCATTAATCCACCAACATCTCCTGTAACATATGAATATGTCCTCTCGTGTGGAGGAATATTGCCTCCAGTCTCTCCACTCGTAACTGTGAAGCCTCTAACAATCCCATTGTCTCATTCACCTGTGTTTGAAGCTGTTGCAAGCCAAATCCTGCAGACGATCTCTCTCCGCTGTAATCATAGCTATGTCAGGGCGCTCACGTGCACCTCACAGCTCTGCTACCCACCATACTCTATAGGCCTCCGTCGTTCCTGACATCCATCACCCTACGATCGGCTGCTATCTCTTCTGGCCCTTCTGGAGGTGTAGGCCGGGGAGGTGAGAATGCTGCCTCGGCGTCAATCCTCATGTATGGTCTATATGTCATAGGAATATCCTGAACGAACCCAAATTGTCACCGCACGTGATCTAGAGGAATCCTCTCGTACTCACCCGGCCTATGCCCTGCGATCCACCTCAATCGCTCTACACCCCTCAACTCCTCAGCTATGTGCTCTATCACCATATAGTTCCCGTACAGCCTCCAACAAATATCCGCAATTGTCACCATCTCCCATACCTATCTATAATACTAGATGTCATCTATCACGGTGTGGGATCTCACTTCTTGTTCTGTCTGGACCCATCATCTGAATCCCAACCTTTGCACTCCTATCTCTCCCAACTCAATAGGTCGGCCTATTGGACACACACAAACAATATGCTCATAGGCCCAACAATGTAATAAGTACGAACAATCCAGTGTCGTCCTGTGTTTTTGCTTGCATGCCCATAAACCCCTATATAACTCTGCCAGATATGCGGGTGCCCATGCGAATGTCACGCTCATTTCTATCATTTCCTAAATAACACTCATCAATGCTTTGGGAAATCTTCCACCTTCCGCCCTCGGCAATGTATAATACCCCACTGCTATCATTAAAAGCACAGCCAACCTTGTTTCCTCAGGGTGTGTTACATACATTGTACCATACGTAAATGATAAACCGCGATGTGTCAAATCTCGTGCAGCGTGACCCAAATACTACTGTTATCGCTGCCCACCCCGCGTTGGGCAACATGCCTGATATACTATTTTTCCTATCATTGGGAGTCTCCAAATATGCGGAACACATCTTCCAAAGTCACTATCATCTCCCCTGTTGGTAGATAGAAGGTATTATTTCTCAGGATTCCATCTCTCAATCAACGCTTGCAACATGGCATGGTTATGTGCGATTCGTGAATAATAGCGGATTCCACTTAACCCCAACTGATTTATCAATGCCCATTCAGCTGGTGTTACATCTGCTCGGATTCGTGACAACAACGCTGGCACAATATCATTCATCCTTAACATTGATTCTGCCTACATACATCAAAACGACACATAATTATTCAAAAGAACAAATCTCTACGGGTTTTTTCTCAAAATCTGGAAACCCTTACAGTAACTGATAGCTGTTATGCATAACGGATACCGGTTGGCTAGCTGATACCGGTTACTTATAAACGATACCGGTCACTGTCAAAATATACCTACCCTGCTTCAAACATACACCTTCGATATTTATGAAGCCCGTTTACTCTTATTTCTACCTAAAAACATACAGGCCCACCCTGTTTACCTGCCCCGTAGCACTCGTACCATCTCCTAACCCTTGCTATCACGTTTTCTTTCTCATATCTAACCACTTACACTTCTCTCATCCTATTCAGAAACACATGCAAAAATCAAATTACAACCAAACCGTTTACCTCTTGGGTTGCAGCAGCTTGAGGTGGCACATCGTCTTCCCTCTCGTCCCTGCTTGCTGGATGCTTCTCCTTGTTCTGCCATGATCACCACCCTTTTCAAATATAACTTGTCTTTCCGCCTTCTGAATCTCAGATCACATTCACTTCACCATGTCTCTTTTCTCCTTCTCACTCAAATTCTCTCATATAATTCCCTGTCTCAGTCGTCAAAAAGCGCCGCGTTCGCGTATTTAACGTGTCTCATGACTCTAAAAATAAGAATGCTAAAAATAAGAACTTAAGTTGCCAACCCAGTAGTTCTATTTTTAGGAAAATAATTCTTGCGTAACCGATATCGGTTACTTAACCGATACCGGTCATATATCTACCGACATCGGTTACATAACCAATATCGGTCAAGTTACCCCTTGTTGCTTAAACCTAAGTCGTCTCTTCATTTTTGGAAATTTTTGTGGCGCCCGTCCCTTTTTCCTACATGAACAACACCATTATCCATATTTTTCATTAAATCCACATCTCATTACAATTTCATTAACATCATTTCTCTATATTACAAAACAAACAAGCCATCAATAACCAATATCAAAAACCATTACTCTATACACCTTTTGGATCCAAATCAACAGCTACAACCATTTAATATTCACACACCAGTGACCAAACATACAACATTTCATAATATAACATGTCAATTAAACTCATCATTTATATCTATATACATCCCATCAACAAAAGACATCAACATCATTCATATATAACACCATGTCAATCAAACTCATCATATATTACATATCACAAACCATCGACAAAACATTTAACGCATTTTACGCACAGCATGTGGGTCAAATCATCATATCTATATATATACAAAGTTTCAAATATGCAATGTGCTCTACATCGGGGCCTCCGTAATCTCATAATATAACAAAGCTGGCACGCAGGCCGCAATAACTGTCAATAATCTCGACTCGGCTCGCAGGCCGGTCTCTCCTGTCAAAAACATACTCGGCTTGCAGGCCGGTATCAACTGTACAACCCGTACTTGGCTCGCAGGCCGGTATAATAAATAAATGAATGAATAAATGAATAAATAGGCACGCAGGCCTCTATCAACACAACCGGTTCGCAGACTGGTGCCCATGTCCAATATACAAAATGTGCAGGGACCCCTCAGCTCTCTCCACCTCCCTCCGCCTATCTGCCTGTGACGGACCCACCAGCTGTGGCTGCACCTCCCTGAGACCTCTGGCTCCGAGAGGTCTCTGCTCTATGTGCCGCATAGGGCTGATAATCAGCCCCGGTACCATCAAGAATATCCTGATAGTATTGGGCCTCCGCTCTAGCCTCCATGTAACGCTCTCGAGCCACCGTAGGTGCTGGGGCTGGTCCCCTGACACCTACTACCAGTGCCCCCTGTGCCTGTGCTGGTGCCGCTAGTGGTGCCTGTGGTTGTGGTGGTACCTGTACCTGTGCCTGGGGCTGTGGCTGTGCCGCTGCTGGTGGTGGTACCTATACCTATGCCTGGGGTTGTGGCTGTGCCACTGCTGGTGGTGGTGCCTGTGCCTGTACCTGAGCCTGGGCTAGCTGCCCCTGTAAAACACCTATCTATGCCTGTGTAGCAGCAAGCTGCCCCTGTAATAACTGTACCTGGCCCCTGAGCTGATCTCGCTCTGCTGTCACTGCTGCCAAGTCTGGTTGTGCAGGTTATGCTATCCTCGCTACTCTTTGACCAGCCCACCAAACCATATATGCTCCCGTATAACCAGCATCATCTACAGTGTCATCTGCTGGCCTCTCAGCAACCCAATCTGGGTCCAAGGGCTGTGGTGTAGGCAGTGGAGCCTCTACATCATCCCTCCGGTACTGAGGGAAGGGAGGTGGCTCATCCTGTCGCAGCCCCATCTGCCTGCGTACCCTCTCTAAGGGTATCCTCTCATACTCTCCCGACCTCCGTCCTGCTATCCAGAAAGTGTACTAGATCAAGCGCAACTGTAATCGGGCTCCTCTGCGCGGGTGATGACCTCTGTAAGGTATCCATACGATATATGCCGCTGTCAGGCCCTCTAATAAATGCCTGTAATAAGAGACGTCCCGCCCTGCAAGCACTACTCGTGGCTGGCCCATGACCCCCAACCACCTCTGAAAGTCATATCTATATATGACCTGTGGCCCTGGCTGCTGGGGCAGCCCTACTGGTCTAAGGCATATGATGTGCTCATATGCCCAACAATGCAGCAAAAACATCGAACAAATCCCGAATCGCCTCATCTGGCGATAGCCCCACAACTCTCGATACAACTGTACCAGGTATACTGGTGCCCACGCATAGCAGGTGTGCTCCTCCACCATCTCGTGTAGAACCCCCATCAACGCCCGTGGAAAGCGGCCTCCCTCTCAGTCTGGGAGGGCAAAGCAAGTGATCCCGATCATCATCAACGCGGTAAGCTGTGTCTCATGGCGATGCACACGGTACATATCCCCATACCCGATGCTCGCGCTGTGATACGTCAATAGCACGGCTGCATCCCTGAAAACCTGTAGGATGTTGTCCATGGCAGTCTCTGCGTCCGGCTGAAAGACTACCTCTCCCTCAATCAGCAGTTGAAGGATACGATACACATTTTCCAATGTGATAGTCATCTCCCCAGTCGGGAGATGGAACACATTGGTCACCGGATCCCATCTCTCGATGAGGGCGACCATCAAACTATGATCCCTGTCGATCGCTCTGTACTGCTGGACTCCGCCGAGTCCCACCTCGCGCATGATACCCCAGTGTGCTGCGGACACGTGTGGCCGCATCTGGCTCAACAGTGGGGGCATCTTGTCCCGCATCGTTAGCTGCTGACGTGCCTGCAAAACCAACCCACTACATTAGCCCTACTCTTTATCACAACATCTAATTTACCTCTCTATATCCCCTTTCTTATCCACCTACCCACAACCCGACTCCATACCACACGTCTACGCCCATCTATCTCCCCCTAAAAACTTCTACGCTATTCCCCCTCCCTCTTCACACCCAAACAAACAACCCACACCATACTCAAATGACCCAAAGCATGCCCAAATACCCTAACCGCATCTAAAAACTTAAAACAACAACACAACCCAAACCATACTCAACCAACCTACACCATGCCCAAATACCCAAACCACATCCACAAACTCAAAAACAAAATCACAACCCACACCAACAAATTGAAATAAACCTAAGTCAGGACCGCCCCTATACTGAAACACCCAAACAATACCACAACACCCCCACCCCAACCTAAATCATACTCAAATCACCACCAAAAACCCAAAAACAACAACATAACCTAAACCAACAAAAATAGCTAAAAATCACTAAGGACCGGTACCGGTCACCCATAACCGACCGCGGTCCCCTTCCCATCGATGCCAGTCCAAGACTGACCAACACCGGCCACCCACAACACCCGCCTTTTCCAAAAAATAGCGACCGGCATCGGTCGCTGTAAATTTCTGGAGCCGAACCCCGCGCGCCCATCCCGACTACATTTTTTTCCTATTTCTGCCAATTTACCCACCCAAATACCCTAAAAACCTACCCACCCTACCGCCTTGACCTATTTAACCCATCTACCCTCTCCCTTTTTCAAATCATTTCCATTTCTTAATTATTTTTTCCGAAATGTACATTCCTACCCAAAATCCCAAATATAGCATAATGCAATAAAATACACACAATGAGGGGTTTCGAACCTACCCGTACGATGACACGTCATCGTGGAGGGATGGGTGGTGGTGGTCCAGCTGGTCCAGCCCCTCCTGCTCCTCCTGGTTGTGCCATGGCTCCAAATGTCCTCTTCTGGGTCCTCCACCAATCAACTACTGCCTCCTCCTCACTCGGGCCCACTAACAACTAACTCCTCTAGTCAAATAGCACCACCTTACGCAACCAATGCTCCAATCTTAACTCCCCACGTCAGACAACTCAAATTGGTTTCCAAATTACAAAAGTGACAATGACAGACCGTCTTTTTCTTTTTATAGGTTTTTCGCCCATAACCGATATCGGCCTTATTATGCCCTAAGGAACCGGTATCGGTCCCCTCACCGATATCGGTCACATACAATCGACATCGGTTTTATTCCAAATTTCCCCCAATTTCTGCCCTTATTTACTATTTGCCCTTTTTTTTACCCACATCGCCATTTGGCCCGACCCACGGCCGCAACCCAACAATTTGGCTCGACCCAAGGCCTCACCCTAACCATTTGGCCCGACCCAAGGCCTCACCCTAACATTTGGCTGCAAACATTCTAACCATTTGGCCCGACCCACGGCCGCAACCCAACAACTTGGCCCGACCCAAGGCCGTAACCTACCCAACCGGCCCGACCCAAGGCCGTAACCTACCCAACTGGCCCAACCCAAGGCCATGACCTACCCATCTGGCCCGACCCAAGGTCATAACCTACCCAACCGACCCGACCCAAGGCCTCACCCTACCCCCATCCGGCCCGACCCAAGGCCGTACCACTTCAATACCTTACCCAACATCAACAACATACACTTTAATCCACCCATCATGTAATTTTTTTTTGTTCAATCGAGCTCACCTGTTCGTGTTTTAGCATGATTAGGGTCCTTGACTTGATCTGTTGACCAACTTTGCCTAGACCTAGACCGTGATGTTTATCTCAACCAAACCAACCATTTGGTACTGCCGAACAAGCCTAAAACGTTCCTGTACCTTACCCGTTATATACCCTGGAGTTACTTCCTATGCCTTGGATACCAGGATTATATCACCCTTGTTTGGATAAACTATCGACCTTTACCTATGCATTGCTGGTTTGCTAGTCAAATCATGTACCCTAGATCGCACTACTGCATTTCTACGTGCGTCTGCTTCTTTGGACCTACCCCACCATCTCACCCTCATCTCAACACCATTTACCCTTTATCAACCCTATCCCTGATTTCACGCTACCTCAATCTTTGATAGATTTGAGGGGGATTACCTATACCCTTAATAGGAGTAACCACTTCTTATTATTGTCCGTGTAGCTTTACAAAACAAACTACACAACAATAAGGGGCTAATGTAGACACCAAATTTGTGTCTTACAACCCCTTATGACCCTCATCGCATTTCGCAACCTAACCTCACCACCTAAACCTTACAAAATTATTTATTAATTACCTTATAATTAATAAATCCACATCACCATACCTGCCACCTCATGTTGCCACCTCATCATGACCTAGTCTTAACCCTAAACTAACCTAATTAAGACGTATAACTTGGTCCAATTCCACACCTATGACTAATTACTCCTCATCCGCACCTAAAACCAACTTCATAATGACTTGACCAAGCCCGCTACCAATCCCTCGGAAGAAAAGGAGGGAAAGCTGGTTATTTTACCAAAAATAGCCCGCTTTGACCCGACCGATACCAGTTCCTACTCGACCGTCGTTGGTTGCATAACCGCCATCGGTTCCCCGTGAATGACCACTTCCAACTAAAAACAAGGATTAGATTTTCATTTGATCGAGAGAAGGAGAAATCATCGAGAGAATCCATATTTTGCTTGGCCGAGTAGAGACAAGTGAAGAAACAAGAAGAGATTACAGAGAAGGACATCAAGCCCAAGACTGCAACTGAATAACCAGAGCCCAGTAACACTCATCCGAGCATCAGAAGAGGAAACTGCATCCAACTTGGGTCTTGTCTTCATCATCATAGTCTTGAAACTTGCATCTACATCAGGGGCAAGTAAGTAGTATGTTATATGTTTCTAAGCACCATTTTCTTGAGCCTGTTGATTAATAGTAATCAGAAGTTTATTCCTAGATCTACTACCAGCCACTACTGCACTTAACCTTCACCCACACACCCTGATATTGCCTAGAAGGCCATTTTACCACACTCTGAGTCTTCCCTATCCTCCCATCATTCCCCTCATCCATCCCCCAATCTCAATAACCCCACAATCACCTTGCAACCAATCTCTACCTAGAAGCACCTAGATTACTGACCCTACCGGTGTTGATTATCCTATACCGGCAGCGGTTCTCTAACCGTGGTCGGTTACTCAGTGACCGCTATCGGTCACTATGACTTATACCCCAAAACCCTTTTACTCGCCTATTTGCCACCTAATAACCCCAAATCCAGCCTGGTTTATCCCTATAACTCAACCTGAATGTATCAACGACCAGTAACCGAACAAACAACGTGACGCTTTATTATTGATAGTTTAGTTTCTATTGCTTTGTAACGAGATACCTAAATCGTGATTTTGCAATAGCTTTCTATATTATCATTTGTGTTGAATCATATTAAAAGGGGAACTGACCACCTTCGAAAGGAAGTTTTTATATTTCCTGGGCCTAAGGCAGATCCCTCATTTGTTGTCTAATTAAAATCTTGTGGTCTTGTATTCTTACTTGCAGGTAGTCCTTCCAAGACAAAAAGGAGTTCTTCGCAGTCGATCTGATCTTTCTCTATGGTACGCGCACACCATCTCAACATTCAACAGGTATTCCTCCTAGCCCTAACCCTTATCTGTTTCTCAAAGGAATGATAGGATAGAAGCATGCAGATCTGAAACATTCCGTGTGAAACAACTCCGCTACCATCTAAGTGTCTATAGCTCCGAAAGAGATACATCTGATTCTTGTCACAACATTTCTCTATTGTTAGTCAGGAGTCCATAGCCCTGATAGAGTTACTGGAAATACCACTAGAGAGAGTCTTGAGGGGTATTTTATTTGATATTTTTAATTTTCAGATGATTTTTTTTACCTTTTGATTTTTGATATGTGGAACTTTTACATAAATAATTTCCACTCTCTTAAGAAATCTCAAGGGGTTAAGAATCACTAGTGACTTGATGGGGGGATGGAAATGAGTTTGGAGATGACATTGGATAGAGTGTTAAAAGAAATACCCAAGGGTCTTCACCCCAAGTTTATTAAGTATGTTAAAGTGTTTGGATCTCTAGGAGGACAATTGTGCTTGAATGTTGGAGGTGATGATAGACCAAGGTCACATGGTTGTAGTAGGTACTATTGTCTTACAACATGTGTGAGAAATCTGATATAAGTGTTCAAATGGATGGATTAGAAGAGGATATGAATGACTGCATTGATAAGAATTGGTTAAATACAAAGGGGTTTTGATGTTTGATGGAAGGAGGATGGGTGAGAACGAAATAACATCCGTGTGTAGGTGATGAATTACGTGCTCAATACATTTTTAGGTGTTTAGTATTTATAGGGGGATTAAATGATTTTTGTTTCTATTGAGTGGTTGGGAAGGTGGGATCAACAAGAGGAGTGGTAAAAATTGGTTATGATGGAATAATGGAAGGGACATTGTTAGTGTCAGGTTTATATCCTAAGCCTTAATGACCTAGATTTTGATGAAGGAAGATGGGTTCACAAATGGCTTGTTTGTGGATTCCTAAGCCTTTGCCTCGATGTTTCATATTAGTGAAAATATTTTTGGCTAAAGGATATGAATTAGATGGGGAGGGTGATGTCAAGTGGTCATCATGAGACTGGGGGTTTGTAATTTTCTCATTCGCAAGGAGATCGAACATAACAAAGGATGGGAGGTGAGATTGTTTTTGGTTTTTGGTTGGTGCAGGATGCTTGGATGTACAATGAGATTTGGATGGCTGAATATGTTTGGATGTCGAGTAGGATTTGGATGATAGTTAAAGGTTAGGGATAGTATCGTGATGGAAAGGTGGTGGATAAAGAGGTGCAAGGATAAGAATTCCTTAGTTAATGAGGTTTTGAACATAAGACCAAAATTGCATGCAATGATTGGTCAAATTTCCATGGCTGTAGTGGAAGTCATAGTAATAGTGTTCCCAATACTAATATGGTTTGGGAAGGTTTTGACCACATGATTTGATTGGGGGATAGATGATCATGTTGAATGTTTTTAGACGATGGAAGATGGTGGTCAAGGATTCTCCTAAACAAGTGTAATTGTTTGGGTTAAATGGTTGTTAGGGAGTAGGAAGTAAAGGTGTGGAATTGGGTGGATAATGAGATGTTTTTGTTTCTTTGGGTTTATGATTTGGATTAAAGTATTGTGGATTATAAGATGAAGGGGATGGATTAGGCCTAGGGGCCAAAGTGGATGGTTTGGGCATGGAGGCCAAAGTATATTTAGTTGATTTTGGATTGCTTTAAATATGTGAGTTTGAGTTAAATGGTTTAGGTTTATGATTATATTGTTTGGGATTATTAGATGTAGATGAAGGATATGGGGTACATTTATATGAAGGGGTTGGGTGTTATATAGGGGTCACAGTATATTTGGGTTATGTTGGGGATGAAGGAGGTTTGGGAGATGGATGTGGTGTAGGAACCACATTATATTTGGTGGATTTTTAGGCTAAAGTAAATGATGGTGGAATAGGAGCCTCATTATATTGGGTAGGAGATTAGGTGGGGGGAGAGGTAGGATATGATTTTTTAGGTTTAGGTGTTGGTGATTTAGGATTCACGTTAGATGTTGTAGGATTGGTGGATTATAGAGATGAAATAGGATGAAAGGATAAGATAGTGTTAGGTTTAGGTGATAAAGGGGTTAAGATAGGATTAGATGTGGATAAAGAGGATGAGGGTGGTGTATGAGTCACATTGGATAGTTTAGGATTTGGGGTAGAAGGGGATGCAGGTGACTTAGGAGTCATAGTGGATGAGATAGTTTTGATAGGATTGGGCTTAGGTGATGGAGGGGATGAAAAAGGATTAAAGGCTGAATTTGATGGTAGATTAGGGGATGTGGGACTATCTAGGAGAAATTTTGTAGGCTCGGGATGAAGAGGAAGGAGGACTAAGATGAGATGTGGGGGATGATGATTTTAGATGAAGTTGTTGGGATGGTTGTGGATGTGTGAATGGGACTTGATGATAAGTTTAATGATGAATCAATTTAGGAATTGAAGTTGTGGATGGTAGTGGATTATTTACATGAGTTTTGATGGTAGGAAGGTATGGGTTATGATGATTGATAGGGGATTTTGAGGTTTGGGTTTGGGATGGTTGTGTGGGTTTGGGATGGGTAACTACATTAGCTAGGACATAAAGGAGGTCCTTTTGGTCTGTGTAAATATTAGTAAGGTTCTCAAAGTTAAGAAAATTGGATTATGGGGATATATGTTTATGTTGATTAGGTAGGGGTGTGGATTAGGATGATTTGGGTTCCTTAAAGAGGAATTTAATGGGGTGAGGAGTAGGGATATTAGGAAATGGAAATTATGGATGGATTTGTTTTGGAGGTGATGGTTTAGGAGGTGATTGGTTGATTGAATAATTAAGATTGGATATTTGTTGATTGAGATGTTGGATAATTTATAGGATATTAGGATCAACATGGGAAAATTGATTTGGATGATGAGGAGAGGATTGGTTAAGGTAATATGTTAATTTTGAGATTTTTTTGTTAATGTGTTGGATGGTGTATAGGACTTCATGGTAAAAGTGTGATAGTTGACTTTGATGGGTGAGGGATGATGGGATAGCTTGGTTGATGGATTTAGGAAAGAGATAGAGGTTTTGATTTTGGTTTGAAGAGGATGGTGATTGAGGGTCAAAGGCCATGCTTTGATAGGATGTGTGGGGGATTAGATTTGGATTAGGGTTGTTGATTAATGATAGTGATGTGATTAGGATAGGTATTTCTTGATTAAGGATAATTAATTACAATAATGTTTGATTAATTAAAATTTTAAGGTGAGATGATGGTAAAAGGTGTTCACAAGCACACAAAAAACTTTTAACATGCACCCTAACTAGTTAATTTGGATTGCAATCAATCTATATCCCAATTTCAATACCACACACTGACAATGGTGCCACAATTGGCTCTCCACCTATGTGTCAATGTGGGATCTGCTAGTGACTGATCTTGGGGAGCGCGGCCTCCTTGCAGTATAGCTCAATATACGACCAAGAGGTCTCCTAGTATAGGATATACGTGCTCATTAGGGGAGTCCCCGATATACCTTGTGGTATGTGGGGCCTAATTCTATTTTACAAAGATGATGTCAGAGGCCTAGGTATTGGGATATAGAATCCCCTCACTTCACGTTGTTCTTAAATAAATCAAGTGCTTAGCCAATAATGAAAGTTGTCCAAGAATTTGTATTTGTAACAACCTTAACTATTGTTATTTCCTCCCTCACATTCAAGTGTTGATATGTGATTTTCCGTATAAGGATATGTTCTTCTGATTATTGGAAATCATGCTTGATATGGATACGTCTTTTCTTCTCTTAAGATCCTTTGACTGAACTGTAATGAATTCTCTGAATCCATTTTTCACTTCTGGTAGGTGATTTACAATCTAGTTTAAGAGTTGTAAACTTGTCTTTTATCTGACTCATCCTTGGATCAATTTTAGTGATCCAAGGAATGTTTTGAATCTACTCCATTGAACGAATGGTAAAATTGACATTCCAAGAGTTAAGATACACGTTGGACCGAACTTTGTTGTTGTAAGTTCTTTAATTTCTGTGTGAACGTACTTCCATTCAGTAGGTTGTTTGGCTTGGGTCCTTAAAGATCGACCATGATACGTCATTACTGATAAAAATGGGAATGCAACATAAGAGAAAGATATTTGGGATCCTAAGCTAGGTAATATATATATTTCTATCTAAGCCATGATACTTGATAGAATTCTGAGCCTAAACTAAAAATCCTTATTCTGTCTTGATCGGTTGAATTGTTGATCTGAAACCTAACCTAATCTTGGTACTAATGGGGATTGAAAAGTCTACTAGGTATTAAATTAACCTAGATACTAATACTACTAGGTATTATTGTAAACTAACCTAGTGTTCTAAACTATGGTACTTTGAATTGTTTACCTATGTGAAAATTACCTAACCTAATTGCTAAGGACATGGTGGGGGGGGGGGTTAGTTATTAGTGTTATATCCTAAGGTATAAATTTAAATTCTACCTAAGAAATCTAACTTAACCTAAACTAATGGATATGAATTGGGACTGAAGGGGGTTGCATGCATAGTGAAGACGGTTCCTAAGGCATTTATGATGATGTTGACAAGGTTTATTAATGCATACGGACTGCCAAATTTGGCAGGGGTTAGTTGGTTTGGGGGAGGCTTAGGTGGTAGTATCACTAAAAATGGAAATACATGTTATATTTGATTTGATGATTACTAGAATTGGTAGGTGGTGGTAAGGAAGAATAGGCAGGAGATTTGGAGTAAATGAAATTAATTGTTTTTGGGTATTGAGCCCAAACCACCTAGGTAGGCATGCCAGTGGATTTTTGTTAGGTTGTTTCATTTTGCATATTCTCTGATTTTCTTTCTACATGCACTCTGGTTTTTCGAGCCAACAGTTTAAACTGCACTTCATGGCTATTTTGGAGGTTTCAAATATATTTTCATTTTGGGGAATGTATAAGAATTATTATGGAAGAAGTATCTGGTTGTTTTATCTTTCATGGAGAAGGGGAGAAGAAACGAGTTTGGCTAGAGGTCTTCTTCGATTTTACAATGACACTATCAGGCATGATAGGCTCTAGCTGTTAAAATCTCTTGCTTTCCTATAAGTGTTTTCATTAAAAAAACTTTGCTCTGATAAGTTTTGTGCATTCATGCTTTATCTAGTAAATTGATTGATGGGTTTTGTAAAACTTGCATTCTGGGTTTCAAATTTGTGTTATACATGATTCTATTGAAAGCTTATGTTGTATTGTCTTTTGCACAAAGGAACTATACATATGTGAACAGAATTGGTAACCCTATTTAGCTTCTTCAGTTGTTGGAAATTGTTGTTTGGTTTCGACTTCTTTTACATCCTTTAATTATTACTGAGATCTGCCTATGTTTGTTGAGTTTAGTGTTGCGAACTTGTTGTGTTTTGTGAACTCGAACTGGTAAGGAACTCTAGTTCTTATGGACATTTGTAAACAAGTTCGAGATATTTGTTGGGATCTTGTTTCAGTAGATAGAACTGTTGTAGATATTCTTGGCTTTATGGTGTTAGCGTTTTATTTATTAGTTAAACGGACTGTGGATTAATCCGTATATGGCTTGTTGTTTTTGTATCTCACCTTGTGGAAAATTTGACTGTTGTAAAGTTTGCATGCACTGTAAAAACCACATATAACTTGGTTTTTGTATTTCATGTTGCAAAAAACATTGACTGTTATTGAAATTCGTATGCACTGGAAAAACCGTATATGGTTTGGTTTTTGTATTTCATCTTGTGAAAAAAATTGACTATTTTTGGATCTCACATGCACTTGGAACCTGTGTTTATTATTTTGGTTAAAATAGATTGTAGTTCGAAGTATCATATGGCATGGTGCTTGTGAATTCTTGTTCTTATGGCCATATTAAATGTTTTTGGAGGTTCTTTATGAACTCAAATTTTAAGACGTCTGGTCTGAGCTATGTCAAGCATCTTACATTCCGTTTGAAGTTAGGAAACTGGGTTTGATTAGATGTTAACTAAGAAGGGAAGATTTTTTCTTATTCTGAATTGTTTCTAAGAAGTTTCAGTGTACTCGGTCTAGCATTATGGTGCTGGTGTATTTATGAATTCATGATTGTGATATTGTGATGCAACACTATACAATTAGTCTGTTACTTGGTGATTTTAATGTATATGGTAACCTGAATGATGTGTTGGTTTAGTCATTAAAGTCTTTTGACTAATTTATAAACTAAAGAGGGAACATTTTGTTACCCAAACTTGGTTAGAAGCATTTGAATAATTTGACCCTTTTAGGGAGCTTATGTTATACATTGTGTTTGGATTTGTAATTCGATTCTTTGATTGAATGTATTATTAATTAGTTGTTTGATCTTGTCATTTAAATGGAGTTTATCACCAGATGGAGTGGTTCTAAATTTAGAATACTTTTGAATAAACTACATGCGTAAGAGAAAACTGGAAGCATGGCTTAGTAAGTTATTAGATAAAATCTTGATATTTTGATTGGAATCAACTTGTTGGTTGTCTTTTTATTGGAATCTCAATCTGTAGTTCTTGTAGTGATGCATGGGAATACTGTTGAGATATTTCGGCCTTAACTATTGGAAAATTTTGAGTGTAGCATCTACTCAGATTTATTGTCTCTTGATAGGTCCACTAAATGAATGTTAAGTTTGGAAGGTTAATTCCGATTCAAACTTGACTGTGACTGTGTGTTAAACTTCATTGTTTTATTATCGAGTTTAGAAAGGGGGAAAATTAATGGTATGGATTGATGGAACTTCATTGTTGGAGGGTAAAGGGTCATAAGAAAGAAAAATGTTGCATGTTTTTTTCTTACCTCAAGGATTTCCTGGTCCAATGAATGAGTGATAAGTCTTTGAAAGATAAAATGTGAAACGTTACTATCCTTGGATTGTGTACAAACTCCATTGTTACAATTCTCCCAATGGAAGGTAGAATTCATGCATTATAATGTAAAGATTTAGAAGGAAAGGTAGCATTTAGTTTTCTTTTTCCTTGAAGTTGATCTTGTTCTCTTTCCTTGGAACTCTTGAATGAACTTAAACTGTATGTATGAGAGGAGGTAAAACGGTTTTATTAAGTTGAAAGAAATGAATATAGTTTGGGATATTATTCTGTTATGATGAATACTTTAAGATGTTGAATTTTAAAGTGGAGGACCTTTAAAGGTATAGTTTAAATCTTGATATACACTTGTTTCTACCTTGTTGATGTTATGTACTTTGGCATAATGGGAATGGTTTCTCTCCTTCTTACTTGAAAGTTAGATGAAACATCCAAGAGGGAATATACTGTAAACACTCCTGTATCTACTAGTAAAGATAAGTGTTGTACTATATTTGGTAGAATTGGAAGCAATAAGATATTATGATTTGTTGTTTGGTAAGGATAATTGATGGGATCAATTATACTTTAAATTGTAAGAATTTTTTTATAGATTATATTCTGTTCTTCTTTTTGTTAATCTTGGTTTTGTATTGATCTTCTTTTTATTGATATTACTTATGCTAAGGGAGTATGAAATACTAGTTGTTCATTAAAGCAGGGTTGCTTTTATTGGAAAAATTAGTGGAATGCACTTTGTTTTAAGGCTTAGTGCTTATCATGCTAAGTTCATTGAACTTACCCGTGTTAGCAATTTTTGCAGATGGAATTCGTAAGTGATAAAAGAAGGAAAAAACTTATATGATGCATTGGATGATCTAAGTTGATTCTTGTGAAGAATTCTGATTTGTTCTTATGTTGTATTAAAAAAGAAAATTTATTCTCTTTCGAATGAAGGCTGCTATCATGTAGTATGTCTGAAATGCATATGTTGTAAATGTCTAAGTTTTGAAACTAAAATGTAGAATGAGAATTTACTTGCATGAAGTATGTAAATTATTTTATACTTTTGTAAAAGAAATGGAACCCTATCCTGTTGATATTCTTCATGGTATTTATATGTTTCAATGAGTGTTCTTGGATAAGTAGGAAAAAGGGATTTAGAGTAATTCCCTAATTGTGAGGCAACTAAATAAGTTACAGAATTTCAATGATCCTATTAAAACATCTCATACTATTAAAGTAACGTATAATGAACTTACAATGGAAACTATTAAATTTGTAAAGGACAAAAAGCGTGTGTTAAACCCTAGAAATTAAACATGAAGAGGAATACTCTTACTCTCTTATGAAAAGTAGTCAAGAATGAAGATATGATTTATAATCATTAGACTTCATTTAATAAAGACTACTAAGTTACAACCTCGGTGGTTGTTACACTTCCTTAAATAGTTTAGACACATTAAATGGAACTTAAGAGGTTGCTGTCCTTTCTTCTTGGTAGTTTCTTATTGATCCAAAGTTAACGAACATCGAAAGAAATCTTAAGTTAAGGAAGTTCTGCAAGGGTTAGTGGAACTTGATTTGGAAAAGAACTTAGGAAGAGTTGGATTAGAGTTTGGGTAGAGTTGCTGAAACCTGCCTTTAAGAATCCAAATTAATTTAAATTTTATAATCTCATAGGGGTATGTATATCTTGACGAGGTTGTTCTGAAGGATGCTGGCACACACCGACTACATGGTTGTACCTTTGAGAAGATTAGGATCTTCTTGAGGATACAACACTATATTTGACATGTGGCAACACCCTTCTACATTGATCGTCTATATCTACACACTTCTGGACTTGAACTTAGTTTCTCTCTAGGACTGGGAAGTAGCGTAGTTACGATACGAAACATCCCTCTAGGACTTAGGGTACCTTGGCACACGGGGTTGACTTAGGTTGACCCATTATGCCAATCTATCCTAAGTCTTTATGAACTCCTTCCTATCATAACCTACACTGTTAATCAGAACTAGGGTTAAACCTTCGGCAAGAGGAATGATGGAAGTCAGTAAAGGACATTCTAAATAACAATAGAGAGGGGGTGAAGGATGTATTCTAGATTGACGAGTATGTCGTCAAGGAATAAGTAATACGAATAGTATGTTAGAAATATTTGGCCAAAGTATCGCAAGCTTCTGGTTGCATTGTCCTATGTCACATAGTATAAGGATCATGATGCAGATGAATATTGGTAACAAATATTCAGTTAGGTTCCTTAGAAATATTACTCAATACCCATAAAAGGGTAAGAAAACCAAGTATACATAGTATACAGAAAAGTATTCAATACTTAGTGTTGAACATGAACAGATCGGTAGTTCACTGAGTCATGAAATGAATAGATTGGTAGCTTACCAAGTCATTACAGCTGCATATGGTTATCTGTTATAAGAATGGTTGTTTTTGGAATGTGTGTTCTAAATTACGTATTTAGAACAAAGAACATTACTAAAAAAAAAATCCCTTGTTTCTAAAGTCTCAAAATAGGAATGTTACAGTATACCCCACCAGAACACGGGGTGTGTCTACGTGCATGAAGGTGAATACCATGGTCACGAGAACCCTATGACTATGGAAATTACATTGACATCACTTCCATGTCACGTTTACCCTAAAAAATAAAAATGGGAAGGCTAGCTACTTTTGATCCTCAAGATCATCACAAAATGCAAGAGAAGAGCATACATGGTTTTTCCTTTGGGAAGAACAAGAAACAAAGGAAAACACATGAAGGATGATAAATGAAAAATAATTAAATTCTAGATGATAAATTTAAATGGAAAATATTAGTAGTTTGATGATTGGGTCTTCAAGAGGATGCCCTATAAAACAAGGGTTAGTAGTTTGATTTTTCACCTCAATATCTTGGACAAAATAAGTTTAAAACAAAAAGATTAGTAGTTTTCAATACTACAATCACAAAAAGGGATAGATAGATATCAAAATTAACGTAATATCCCCTTGTTACTACAATAAAACTCTAAAACATAATGTTAGACCTGTAAAAAGTCAGTAAAAACACTTGAAAACAGGGTTGAACTATTAGTTGTAAGAAACAATGAGATTTTGCAAACACACTGATTGACAGAGTAAAGGAACCACTATATTTGCAAAGGCTCCAATATAAAAAGTCACAATTATTTTTTCAAATGCGCTACTATTTCTGCAAATGCGCTACGGTACAAAAGTGTTATTATTTATGAAAATGCGCTACTATTCAAAAGTGTTATTATTTATGAAAATGTGCTACTATAAAAAAATGCTACTCTTTCTACAAACACACTACTATTTCTGTAAACATGCTACTATATCTACAACAATGTTATTATGTTGACAAAATATGGAAATAGGCCAAAAATTGCAATTTTGGGGTTTCAAAGGCCAAAACAAAGCCACTGAAGTATCTACAAATGTGCCAAAGTAGAACACATGAATTGATTCATGTCATTGGCTCCATTTTACACACATAGGAATGAATAAACATAGAAAAGGCACTCTTTTGTACTGGAAATGGAATTTGAGCCTGAAAATTACAAATTTGAAGGGGTAAACAACGGTGAAAATTCCTAAAACTTAGACAACCTAATAAAGAGATAAAATGAGATGGAAAATGATTAAAAATTGGTAGTAAGCCCCATAGTAGGTGTCAAAAATGTATATTCTAGACAATATTTTTTGTGAATATGATTAAAAAAATAAATTTGTTCTCCTATGCTAATCCTTCCAACAATACCTCAGATTGAGCAATTGATTAAAAGGGGGAGAGAATCAATACATGCACTTACCAATAATATGCAATGATACTCCTTTGTTGTGTTATATTTTATCTTGGATTGGTGTTGATTGATTCAAATTTGGGTGGAGAAAATTGGGCAACACCTCCCCTTTATTTCCAACTCCTCCCCTTGATTTCCGTGGATTTCTTGATGAAATATGATGGATTGATAGATTGGATTGGGATGTATTTAAGATTGTAGATGATTGATGAAATAAAATGGCATATATTTGTTATGGATTCTATGTTTTCATCCCATCTAGATCTCATGGAGGATGAGAGATCAATTTATAGTTTATTGGTGGAGGATATTTCTAAAATTTGAGAGAAGATTCAATGGAGAGTGGAAGGTTTATTTGAATTTTTAGATATGAAAGAGGGAAATTTATAGAGGATTATAGAAATATAAGCCTCTAGTTAGAGGTGATGATTATGGGTGAGGTTACATGGAAAGGCTAGGTGTACGGACATGTACAGTAGGTAGATGTAGGAATATTAAATTCCTAGAAATTTGTAATGAAGGATTAAAATAGGATAATAGGATATAATAAGTGATTAATGATAAAATGGGATATGATGACGGATTAAAAGGATTAAAAATGGAATGATGGAATATTATATAAATGATAAAGGATAATAAAATGGTAATGGGGAAAAATGATAAAAACGGATTAATAATAATTAAGTTTGTGATTAATTATTATATGGATTTAGATGATGTTGCAGGGAAGATGATTCATAATTAATCATGTTGACATTGTAGATGTCTACATCAACATTAACCATAAAATATCTTAATAATGTATTAATACTTGTAACAAATATACACGATGCAATAAAAACTCACAAATATATGGGATTGAGTGCACTTAGCTAATTACATGTGATTCTAGGTAAATATGGGTGATTTGGATGATGAAACATGGTATATGGACCCAAGAATTACTCAAAACTAATATTATGACTTGAGAAACTCCTTGGAAAAGACTGTGCATTAGTGGAAAGGGACCTTACTAATGATGAACCCTAACATTTTTTGGGCACTTATTAAAAATATCATTAGAAAACATATCATCATGGACTTCAACATGAAAGCAAGTGGGGGTAATATGAGAATCAACAGATGTGGGAAAGATATGTAAATATGAGAATCAGAAGATGTGGGAAAACTAGATATTAAAAGAAAATCACAAATTATTAAAAAATGGTAAAGAGACAATTAGTGCAATTTTAATATTAAAACTGTGTAGTTGAAATTAGGTGTCTACATTTTCCCCTCTTTGATGTGGTGTAACAGTATTAGACAATTATATTTTGTATGCGTAGAATAAAAATTAGTAAGATGGAGGATTCCCCTTGAGTATTGATGGAGTGATAGAAGAGGTATATTAACACTCAAATAGATGAAATAAATGATTACAACAAAAGAAATGACCCTTGTAGCATCAAGGATTTGAACTTGGTGTGGTTTTCAAGTGTTTGATTTGAGATAATTTTAGTGCCAATACCCCTTGAGGGAGAAAGAAGGGAGGGTAAGAAATAAGTCAGTGTGACTATTATATCATGGTAGGTTAGAAGAAATAGAAAATCTTAGTGGGAAGGAATGTTAGGTAGAACATGGAATTAGTTATAATGGGAGGAAATATAGATGAGGAATGGAAAGATCATAGTGTAGCATATGTACCATCCTAGCTTGGAAGTACCTTTTTTATTTTATATAAGCATACAACAAAAGTGTAAAATGACACAAGAATCCATAATACTTATTTTTGTGCAATTGTAAAGGAATGAATTAAATGAAAATACTTTTATCAATAAAATGTGAGAAAGTTAATAATGTGTGTCGTTATTCCTTTCATTTAATCAACTTCTTGTCGATGTCATATCAAACTAGGGGTGTGTCCAAAGCTATATGCAACAAGAGTACTTTAACTGATCTAGTAGTTGACTATAACTATTTTCATATTTTCTGGGGGATCTCTTTAATGTCTTAAGGAATTCTTGGTAAAACCTTATTCAAATCAAACTATGAAAAATTGTTGAAAATAAAACACATTGAAAGCTTGCTGAAAGGAAACACACCGTGTAAAAAAAGAAACACACTTGCTGTTGGAAAATAAACAAACTTGCTTTTGAAAGTAAACACTCAGATTAAAATGCTTGAAAACAATTGTAAGAAATATAAAGATTTATCTAAACACCTGCATGCACAAGTATGCAATAGAATTTAAGTGAAGGAACTAAAGCAATACAAAATTAATAGATTTAAGCTACTTGCTAAAGAAATATAAATACCAAATAAATGAATATCCTGGTCCTTGGGGGAGTGGGCCCTTGCTCCTCCTTGAATCAGGATTTTAACAACTTAGAATTCTCTCAAATTAGAATGGCTATTTTATTGATGAAAACATTCAGTATTACAAAATGTACTAGATCTGGATACTTATTCTATTTCTTTTCTCTGTTGTATATAACTAATATTCTATATCTAATCTAATGCAGGTCTACATTTATATAGATTTTACAATCCTATTTGTCTCAATGATTCTGATGAAATTGAATCATGCCCAAAATAGATGCTGAGTTGGATGGCGGTTGATCATATAGTTGTAGGATAACTCTTCCTGGATCTATGTTTAGAAATATTCTCATCCTTTATGATTGTAGATGTAAAATTTCTAGATGTGTTTTAAAATAGATAACTGTCATCGGTTCTGGAACTTTGGAAAAGTTCCAAAACCATAGGAAATTGTTAAGAACCAAAACCTGTGAGAGTTCTAGCGATGTCACCAAGAGTTCCAAAACTAAGTCTGAAAATTCCATAACTAAAGTTTGGAGTTCCAGAACTAAGTCCAAAAGTTTCGGAACTAGCTTAGAAGTTCCAGAACTAAGCTATGTAGGATTAGACGCTATTAAAAATATAATGAAAACCACCTACTTCATTACCTTGACTGATTAGACCTACTTTATTACAAAACTGAATTTCAACACACACTATGTTAGGAATTTCAGATTTTTTAACATTAGGATCACAATCAATCAAAAGACATACAGTTACATCCTAACTCATATCAGATCAACTAAAATTCACACAATGCAATCAAACTTAATCAAAAGGAGAGTATGATAAGATCATATATTATACATTAATCGGACATATATCGGCCTCATCATTTCCCCCAGATGTACTTGTTTGTAAGTCCCTTTACAAACTCATTCTTCAAAAGTGGGATCATATGTTCTTCATTCCATTTGATTTCTTAGATCAAATATCTAATACTGAATTTTCCAATGCTTACTTGCTTAGATGTATTGTACCCATCTCCTTTTCTTATTTTCCTCTCGCACTTTTCAAATTCAGTAGGGTCTTGAGGTTCTCTGTTATGCCAAAGAGACATGGGGGTGAGAAGTAGAGGTTGCCTCGTTCACATTCCCATCCATATTTGGTTGTAGGTTTCATTTACTTGGGGAATTATTGTGCATAATGCTTTAGCCCTCTATAAACTCCATATCAAATTTGTAGGGGAAATTACTTCCCTTATTTTCAAAGAAACAGTAAGGATTTCCCACCTTTTTGAGAATCCTTCTTAAATATCTTCAATTTTTTTCTCCTCATAGAAGGTGAAGGCATCAATACTCTTTTGTAGAATAGCAGGGTAATGTGTCTTGAATCTCTTATCAAAGGCATGATTTTTGAAATGTGTGAGGAAGGAAGAAGGCTTACCATAATGAGCTCTCATGCAGAGGCCTGTTGAGATGTCAATAAAAATTTAGATTCTCTTTCCTTCCATGAAATTTGGTTTTTCAAAAGAGAGAAAAAGCATTGAGCTGGCTCTCCCCTACATATAAGTTAATCATAAATCCTGTGTTTTTCTGTAGCATATAATTGTAAAGATAAAATTCACACAGGAGATTTTTCTGTTCAGGGATGGATAGAGAGTAAGCTGCCATGAATTCATATTCATCTTGTAATTCATGTAGAAGCCCACATGCAATTCTTGATAACTTCCAGCAAATGAACTGCTCTTCCAAAAATACACTATATGTAGGATACGGTCTCCTGCAGGAAAGAAATTTCTCACTCATAATACAGACCATATGAATTTTTGCAAGACATTTATATTTATTTCCTTCCTCCTTATAAAAGTTTTCTTCACATTCCTTTATTTCTTTCAACTCTTCCTCCATCTTGGTCTTTAATTCCTCATTTGATGTTTTGGCTTCTCTGAGATCTCTACAAATATCATCCCATTGCAGTTTCAGTGGCAAATAGGTCAACTCAGTTTGTGTAAAGGCTATGGACATAGCACTCTATTTTATGGAAGTCTGGAACTCTTCCTCTTTTTCTATGAGCTACTTCTTTGTTGCTCATACTTCTTCAGTTTTGGCTGCAAGATGAGTTGTTAGCTCATTAATGAGTGTTTCCCTTTGTTCCAATTTAAGTTTGAGGAAGTCCAATTCCTCATCTTTTTCTCTGATAATAAGCTTTTCTCTCGATAAGAACAAATCCTGTTTAACTTGTTATCTTTCCTCTTCCTCTGAAATTATTTGAGGAGTTTGGTATTCTTCCTCTATTAAAGGAAAATTTCCTTTTCTTATCCTAGATGCCAACTCTTCTTCTTCATATGGCACTACTGAAGGTTCAACCAACTCATAAAAATCTTGATCATCAAATCTCTCTTCTCATCTATCCATTTCAACATGATTTGGCTTAGGTGGATTCATAGCCATGTTTCCCAAAATGTCAGTAGCTTCCTCTTCCATCCTTTCTTGCTCACTCCTTGCTTCTGGAGTTCCCCTTGACCTCTTATGACTTTTTCATATGTGGGGAAGTTCAATATGCCCAGTAGTGAATTTTCCCCTAGAACTTCTTCTTACTGTTCTTTCTGGTTCTTGTGTGGGTGAGCTATCACCGTCAGAGATAGATATTGGTTCTTCTGAAGCTACTGTGGAAGATATAATTTCGTTCAAAGGTACAAAAAGCTTTGTTAATTTTATCTTCCTCACCAACCTTATTTTCCTTGGTATGTTTTCTCTTTCCATTTCCCTCTGTTAATCTATAGGGGCATTAATTTCCAGATTAGCTGAATGAGAGAATGGGGCTGGAATTTCCCTTCTGATAATATTAGGGTTTTTCTTGAACTTGCCAAGAAACTTGTCCCAAATTTCTTCTCCATTCTTTTTTGACAGGAAATGGTGTTGGCATATTAAGTGAATTAGACCATGATGTCTAATTGTTCTAGCACCCCAGGAATATCTCTAAGCCATGGTCTGAATGGAATTAAAAAGAAACCCTAGGAGGTTTATTCTGTATTCAGGCTTGGTGGCTCCATACTTTAGATATATGAGCATTTTTAAGACCTCATTTCCCTTAGACCCAAACTGACCATCACAAGTTAAATATTTTACTATCCAGAATGCTACCCTGTCAAAGGGTTTGGAAAAAACTGACCCTTCTGATGCCTCTTATGATTTTCTTTGTATTATAGATATACTAGGGTTCAACTTCTTCTTCTTGCAACAAGACTTCTACCAGTTCTTTCAAGGTCCCCTTTACAGGTTGTGGGACATGAACAATGGGTATTCCAGAAACATTACTTACAGTATTTACAAAGAAAGGAATAAAGACATTTCTTACTTTTGTTCTAGACTGTTCTAGATTTATGACGAATTCTATTACCAATTCGTCATTATGCCTTGAAAAATTCTTCAGGAATTTAAGCCATCATGCATGCTCAAAGATGGATGCTACTTCTTCGTTTGCGAGCATCTGGGAATCATCCTATGGTTCTGATTTCTTCTTAATCCCCATATCAGCTTGAGTTTTTTCTTCCTTGATTTCATGCGAATTGGTTATAGGCATTCTCCTTAGCTGCAGAACTAATGGCTTGGCTGTAGAACCTCTGTGTTTAGCTATAGAACCTTAGTTCTTAGTTACAAAATGTCTGAATTTTCTGTTCTTTGTTGCGGAATACCAACTCAATTCACTAATCCTTCTTCAAGATACCTCTGCAATCTTTATCTCACTTGATGTTTGCAATAATGATTATTAATGATAAACATGCTACCACTTATTCCATCCAAATCAATATCATGATTACACACTTGTAATCATAATGTATAAATAAATGATTAATCATACCTACTTTTTAAATTAAATCAAATTACACATGCAGACATTTAATCAACCCTAAATAAGTTAAAAGACATAATTATTGTCCTCGATGATGTAAGACTTTTGCTATGATGACTCATCATTCCTACAAGTGGAAGAAAACATGATTAGATAAGACAGCTGGAATTCAAAATAATTCCTTTATTTGAACTAACCAAAAAGAGGTCACCCACCATTTTTTGGTTTTTAATTGACCTTGAGAGAATATATATATATATATATATATATATATTGGGGGGAAGAAGACACCATTTATTGGTTTTCATCTTCTTCCCTTTATTTTGGATCTATCATCTGATTATTTGATCATTTTGGAAGAACTGAGTTCTTCCATATGATCAAATTCTTTTTCTACTTCAATTTTCCTCAAAAATTCATTCTTAGTGGGAGGCTTCCTGTAGAGTTTCAGCCTATGTCCATTGACCAAGAGTGTTCTGCTACTGCCATCAATGGGAAGTAGCTGAATAGAACCATTGTCAAAAATCTGATCAATCTGATAAGATCCCAACCATTTGGTTCTCAATTTTCCCTTGAACTGTTGGTACTTAGAGTCAAACAGTAATGCCTAGTCTCCTACTTTTAATTTCCTTTTCTTGATATGTATGTCATGTCATTGCTTCCTTTTCTCTTGTCTCATCTCTGTTTGCTGAAGTGCTTTCATCCTTAATTCATCCAACTCATTGAGTTAAAGGATTCTTTCTTTTTGAGCTACATTTAATTAAATTCCCACCTTCAATAATGTCCTCAATGTCTGAAGTTCAAATTCTATAGGAAACAAGGGATTTTTACCATATACTAATTCATATGGTGAAAAATCTATTGTAGTTTTCCAAGTTATATTAAACGCCTAGACAGCTTCAGGTAGTCTCTTTACCTAATCTTTTCTCCCAACTTCAACCATTTTGGTAAGGATGTTTTCCAATTCTCTGTTTGTTACTTTAGCTTGTCCACTTGACTCTGGATGGTAAGGAGATGACTTCCTATGATTGATTTGATAATACCTTATGAAATCTTGGATCATATTAGACATGAATATGGTCCCTGATATGAAACTATGCTCCTTGGTGCTCCAAACTTGATCATAATTCTGTTCCAAAGGAAATCAACAACTGCTTCCTCAGTGGCATTTATCAATGCCTGCACTTCTACCCATTTTTTCACATAGTCATTACATATAAGAATATATTCCTTCCCTTATGAAGGAGGATTAAAGGGACCAACAAAATCCAATCCCCATCTCTCAAATGGTTCAACCACAACTTGAGGCTGAAGAGGCATTTCATTGGTGAAATTTGGTTGTTCCATCCTTTAAAAAGGATCACACCTCTTGATATATCTTTTCACATCCTTGTACAGAGATGGCCAATAATAACTAGTGCCAAGTATCTTATGAGATGTTATTTTTACTGAATAGTGTCCTCCAGTTGGTTCATCATGACATGCTCTGAGGATGTCAAAGATTTCATCCTCTTTTACACACCTGCGCAAGAAAAAATCAGGGCCACACTTAAATAGAATTCCATTTAACCATTTGAATTGTGTATTGGTTTTAATTAACTTCTTTATTTGTTTCTTAGTGAAATGAGGAAAATTCCCTGTTGCATGATAATTTTTCATATCAGCAAACCATGGTGTACTTGCTGGAATTGCAAATAGTTGTTCATCTGGAAAGTTATAATTGACTGGATCTTGTTCCCCTGTGGTGGTTATTCTTTACAGAAAATCAACTACCACATTATATTTACCTGGATTGTCCACAATGGTAATTTCAAATTCTTGCAAAATTAATAACCATCTAATGACTCTTCCTTGAACCACTGATTTGTTCATTAAATAATTAATTACTGAATGATCTGTGTGTATAAATATCTTGTACCCTATAATATAATTTCTGAATTTATTGATTGCACAAATTATAGTAAGAAATTCCTTTTCAGTGGGAGTAAGATTCTTTCTAAGATAGTAAATTTCATACATCTTTTCTTCTTCATATTTTTGTCCCAATACTGCACCAATGGAATAATTTGAGGCATCTATTTGGATATGAAATGGATTTTCCCAATTAGGACCTCTCAATATTGGGGCACTGATTAATTTGTTTTTAATTTCTTCAAAAGCATGCTTGCACTTTTCATCCTAGAGAAATTCACAGTCCCTGGTTAGGAAATTAAACATGGGGGTAGCTTTTTACTGAAATATTTTATAAAGTTTCTATAGTACCTAACATGTCCTAAAAATGGTTTGATATCTGTGGGAGTTTGAGGGATAGGTAAATTTGAAATGATCCTAATTTTGTTTTGATATACCTGAATTCATTTTTGTGAAATATGGTGTCCTAATACAATTCCCTCATCCACCATCATCAAAAAAAATTCATCACTAAGAGACAGGTTGTGTTGTTCACATCTTGTTAACACTCTATCCAAATTTCTCAAAGCATCTTCAAATGTATATCCATGTAAAGTGAAGTCATCCATATATACTTCAACACAATCATTTGTTAAATCAACAAAGATTGCAAGTACAACTCTCTAGAAAGTTGCAGGAGCATTGCATAAACCAAATGGTAACACTCTATAGGAAAAGGTTCCCCATGGACATGTAAATGTAGTTTTTTCCTGATCCTCAGCAGTAACTCTGATCTAATTATACCCACTAAATCCATCCAAGAAAGAAAAGTACTATTTACTTGAAAGGTTATCTAGGACTTAATCTATGAATGGTAAGAGAAAATAATCTCTCGTCGTGGCTTTGTTTAGTTCCCTATAGTGAACACATATTCTCCATTTTCTGTTCTTTTTGGGAACAATTACAAGAGGAGATATCCACTGAATATCTGAAATAGGGTAGATGAAACCTACTTGTAATAGTTTTTCAATTTCTTGTTTGATTATATCCATTAAAGCTGGGTTAATCCTTCTTTGAGGTTGCCTAGTTGGTTTAGTGTTTTCAGTATATATGTGATGAGTGTAGATACTTAGATGAATCCCCTTCATATATTTGTAATCCCAAGAAAAATCTTTAGTATGATTTTTTAGAACATCAAACAATTCAGCTTCTTCATCCTCTTTCAACTAGCTATTAATGTTTAAAGTTTTTCCTAGTTGAATTTCAACATGTTTGGTTCCGATATGTGATGAACTGATTTGTGGAAAGGGTTTCATTAAAGTATTTAATGGGCATGCATGTGGTAATAACATATGGTATGTAGCAACATCTCAAAAGTTCCTTGAGATAGAATATTGGAAAAGGGATAGTAATGAGAATTATGATACTTATCTCTTTGCAGGCCAAATTTCTCATCATTGCTACTTTCCAGAAATCTTCACCACTTCCTGATGTACTTGAAACTGAAGATACTGATTCATCCTCTCCCCATGAGAAATTTCATTCCTCCAGAGTGAAATCATTTTCAATCAAAGAGAACTGTTGTTTTCGTGTTCCCAGAACTAACTGTAGTGGTTCCCGAACTATAGTTGTATGTTCCAAAACTAAGTTTGCGGGTTTTGGAACTAAGTTCATGGGTTCCAGAACTATTTTTGATTATACTGTAGAAAACAGGTTCTCATCCAATGGTGGATTAATCATCTCTTCTACTTCTCTTACATGATCCTGCAATGTGATCATAGCCAGAGAAGACAAATTTTGCTTATTAGTTTTAGGAGAATCAACCCACAATTTTTCATGACTGTCAGTAAAAGTTTGTGTGGTAGGATATAAGGAAATTTGTTTAGAGTTATTACCATTAGAGATTGTCATATCACCTGACCTGCAATCTATCAAAGTAGCAACTATAGCTAACCATGGTCTGCCCAAAATAATGGGATAACGTAATGTTTTACCTTTTGGCTACAATATAAGAAATTCAACTGGATATTCCCATGACTCTACCATCACCACCACGTCTTCAATAATTCCTTTTGGTTTTGCTACAGACTGATCTACCATCTGCAATATGGTATTAGTAGGTTGTATACATGTTAATGGTAATGTTTTCGGAGTATCCACTATCATTACATTGATAGCAGCTCCCAAATCTATCAAAACATTATGTACATCCTTATTCCTATAGAGACAGAAATAACAGGACTTCCAGGATCTCTGTATTTGGGAAGTAGTAGTTTTCCTACTAATAAATCAACAAGTTTCCCATCTACTTTGATAGTCTTGGGATACTGCCTCTTTCTTCCAGGATTTTTCATTCATAATATTTAGATCAATTTGTTCAATTCTAGAATATCTTTAATTGCTTATAACAGTGGTATTTCAATATTCAGTTTCCTTAATTCTTGAAATAATTCAGACTCCTTGATTTATATATATTCTTTGAATCTCTCAAGAAATGGAGTCTCAGTAGTATTGCTATCTGGCTCCTTTTCTTTTCTTTCTATATCCTCTTTTGGAACAGTAATACTAGGGTTCTCATTTTCTTCTGTCATTTCAGTGATTATAAGGGGTGGATTGTTAATGATTTTCCCAGATCTAGTTTGAATATCCTTACAATCCATAGCATGTAAATCAACTAATTTTTAGGTTCTATTCCATAAACAAGAGTTGTTTGTTTTTTTCTGGGGTTTGCTACTGGTTGTGCTGGAATTTGTGTTTGGACAACATTCTCAGTTTGTGAGTTCTGTGCAAGGGATCCCATGATGGCCTGTTGATTTTGATTTGGATATGTTCTTCCTTGGGAATAATTAGGGTTCCATCTAGGTTGTGACCAATCATAAGTATTTCTTTGACCATCCCATGGTTTTTGATGTCCCTGAGCATACCAGGCTTGATTTGACCAATCTTGAGGGTTCCAAGTTGGTTGAGGTACCCAATGTGGTTGTCCCCAATTTTGTGGTACTGCCTGAGTAGCCCATGGCATTTTCCATGGATTAGGAGCTGATTTTGGCATAAAATTCCCTTGGTTAGGTTGTCTCTGAATAAAATTCAATTCTTCAGTTGTAGATGTGGCACTGGTTTGTTTAAGCTGATTTTTAATGACATGAAGTAAATAACAAACATCAGTATCATGTTCTTTAGAATCATAGATAAGACACATTTCTATTTTATCCAAGGACAATATCTTAATGCATGCTTCTTCCTACATCTAGGACAATACATAGACAATGGTTTAGTTTTGGAATTTGCTTTAGCTTGTAATCCATCCATAGTAGAGGTTAATTACACTAAAATGTCTATTTTAAAGTTTGCCAGCTCATCCATTAGTTTTTTCATATCTGGATTCAGGATTTTTATTGATTTTCCTTTCCTAGGTCCACCTATTGTTCTGGAATAGCTTCTATAAATCTCTTTAATTCCATTCATTCTTATCTAATCAATATCTCCCCCTCCTATCAAGTTAATGGATTCTGTAGATTCATCATCAAAACCTTTGAGAAAGATGGTTTTAATTAATTCCTTAGTAAGCACAAATCCACATCTTTTACTAACAAAGAAGAATCTATCTAAATAGTCTTCTATGTTTTTGTCCTCTTCCTACTTGATTTTGAAGAATTCTTCCTTCCTATTTCTTCCTCTGCAATAATCCTGGTATTTATCTAGGAAGGCAGTCTCCATTTGTGCCCAAGTGCTAATAGAGTTAGATGTTAATCCCATGAACCACCTCATTGTTGCATCCTTCAAGGTGGATGGAAACAACTTGATTTTTTGATTATCTATTTTATAATCATAGGTTTGACCTAGCACCTTGAATTCAAACAGAAATTGGTCAGGATCTTCAGATGACATCCCTCTAAAAGTGGGTAAATGTGTAGGTGAGATATTTTTCATTGATGTTTCATCATCTGCCAATTGGATTGGATAGGTAAAGGTCCTATCAGGTACTCCCTTAGCTTCTCATGTCATTTCAAAAATATTTTCTGAAGTTTCCTCCTAATCAATGTGGTAATTTGTATGCTTTAGGGAAGGTGAAAAATCAGGAGTAGGAGGCTGACTACTCAATTGGGAATCAAAACTTACCCTTAATGGATTTTGGGTAATAAGCTTTTTCCTAAAACTTCTACTCCCTTCAGGTGACCGATCTAAGAATTCCAAGAATGGTAATTTTGTTTCTTGTCTGACAGGGGATGGTGGTGCCTCCAATTCTTGATCATTTTCCTTACTTTGACTAGAAGATGATATGAATTCTTGTGAAGATTTTTTTGGATGGAATCTACCCTGTGAGTCTCTTGGTCTACTCATATATTTTGTGATATAGTAGGGAAGATTCTTCAACTAATAGATGTATGTTTTTTTTCTTTTGCTAACACTTAATTAGAAAATTCCAACTGGTGTTTCCCTGGAAACGGTGCCAAAAATGATGGGTTTTGTTATTCCCTTCATTTAATCAACTTCTTGTTGATGTCATATCAAACCAGGGGTGTGTCCAAGGCTATATGCAACAAGATCACTTTAACTGATCTAGTAGTTGATTGTAACTATTTATATATTTTTTGGGGGATCTCTTTAATGTCTTAAGGACTTCTTGGTAAAACCTTATTCAAATCAAACTATGAAAACTTGTTGAAAATAAAACACACTTAAAGCTTGCTGAAAGGAAACACATCGTGAAAAAAAAAAAGAAACACACTTGCTGTAGGAAAATAAACACACTTACTTTTGAAAGTAAACACTCAGATTAAAATGCTTGAAAATAATTGTAAGAAATATAAAGATTTATCTAAACACCTACAGGCACAATTATAGAATAGAATTTAACTTAAATAATTAAAGCAATACAAAATTAATAGATCTAAGTTACTTGCTGAAGAAATATAAATACCAAATAAATGAATATCCTGGTCCTTAGGGGAGTGGGCCCTTGCTCCTACTTGAATCAGGATTTTAACAACTTAGAATTCTCTCAAATTAGAATGGCTATTTTATTGATGAAAACATTCAGTATTACAAAATGTATTGGATCTAGATACTTAGTCTATTTCTTTTCTATGTGCTATATCTCTAATCTTCTATTCTAATCTAATGCAGGTCTACATTTATATACATTTTACAATCCTAGTTGTCTCAATGATTTTGATGAAATCGAATCATGCCTAGAATAGATGCTGAGTGGGATGGTGGTGGATCAAACAACTGTAGGATAACTCTTCCTAGATCTACATTAGGAAATATTCTCGTCCTTTATGATTGTAGATGTAAAATTTCTGGATGTCTTTTAAAATAGATAATTCCCATTGATTCTGGAACTTTGGAAAAGTTATAGAAACATAGGAAATTATTAAGAACCAAAACCTATGAGAGTTCTGGAGTTATCACCAGGAGTTCTGGAACTAAGTCCGAAAGTTCTGGAACTAAATGATGACTGTGTGATGGAGTTCTGAAACTAGCTTGGAAGTTCCGGAACTAAGCTATGTAGGATCAAACGCTATCAAAAATATATTGAATGCCACCTTCTTTATTTCCTCGACTGATTAAACCCGATTTATTACAAAACTGAATTTAAACACACACTATGTTAGGAATATCATATTTTTTAACATTAGGATCATAATCAATCAAAAGATAGATATTTACATCCTAACTCATATCAGATCAACTAAAAGTCACACAATGCAATCAAACTTAATCAAAAGGAGAGTATGATGAGATCATATATTATAAATTAATCAGACATATACTAGCCTCATCAGTTAACAAAGAAGAAACCAAATAAATAAAAAATAAAAATCAAATAAGATTAAACACAATACTTAAGAGAATTGTAATAATGTTTTTTAAATGTTTTCTGAAACTATGTATAGGAAAAACAAAATGACAAGATGCCCCTAGAGAGAGGTGATTATATACAAGGGAGAATCATGCACATATATATAAGAATGGGATAAGTTGGATCAAGGCCAAAAGGGATAGGTTCAACAAGATTACAAACAAAAACCAAGGATAAATCTAGGAAGAAGTGATCATGCCCCAAGTGTGAGGTACTTGTGAACAATAAAATATTCCTAAGGTGTTGGAAACTAGTTTTCACTAAAGGACATGTCTAAAGCACCATATGTATGCATGCTAAACTTTGACTTAAGCTAATTGAATGAACCTAACACCAAGTAAATCCTAACTTAGTTAAATTCAAGAAAATACATCATGATAAAGAATGAAAGGAAAGCTAAGTAATTTGCATAAAACATGAATCTAACATTAAATGCAAACCTCTCTCTTGATATTTGGATGTGCTTTGGATTGTAGGTTCTTCCTTAAATGATCCAAATGTAGACCAGGCATGATAAAATAATTCTCAATCAAGAGTAAGAGATCTCATCAAGTATGGCTTAATTTCCACTTTTTATTCTTTTCTTACCACTCTTTAGCAAGTAGAAAAGGTGGAGTGATTTAACAAGTCTTCCAATAACATGAAATGCTCTTCTCAAGTATAATTTCTCTTAAGAACATGGTGTAAGTTTGGACAAGGTGTACTAGGTTTCTTATATATTTTTCCATTTTGAGAGAAGCTTGCAACCTAGTGAATGTGGAATAAAGGGAATGTAGAATTAGAAATGAATAAGTATGATTAGTTAATTAGAGATTAATAACTCATGGGAGTTAGGGGAGGTTTAATTAATCAACTCGGATTAACTAATAGACCGAGTTAAGCATATAGAAGCAATTTGGAAATGAATTAGGAGGATATTAGTAGAATTTGAAAGGTTTGAGAGGGGGATTTAACCAATAAGAAGGTTTATTAATTAAATATGATATTGAAAGGTGTAATTAATTAATAATGGTTGATTAATTAATTAATTAAAAGAGTATAAAACCTAACAAAGCAATGTTAATTGGCATGCAAGATGAGGGATGAGGCTAGTTAATTAATGAAATATCGTTAATTGACCAATACAAAGGGGGATATTAGCTAATTAGAAAAAAATTATTAATTATAACAAAATGGCGATGAAGAAGACAATTAGTGCAATTTTAGTATTAAAATTATGCGGTTGAAATTGGGTGTATACACTAGATGTATAAGCTACCTAGGGGATGCTCCTCAATAGAAGTATTTTTAGAGAATTATGGGAGATGAAAATTGACTAGTCTTTAGCCTTGATACCATTCAAGAAAAAGATAAAGAAGCTACTCCTTGAGAAGAAAAATGAAATATATAGTTCAGAAGTTGGATGATCCTAGAGCACATATTCTCTTTCAAAGATGGGAATTTGGAAAAATTTGATTCGAGGAAAGAGGTAATGGAAACTACTTCATGAGTTTCAAATGAGACAAAGAGATTTCCATTCTTGAGGAATGGCTAGTAGTTATTACCGATGAGATTTGAAGAATATAATTTGATGGAAGTTGTTTGAGAATTGGATTAGGTGTGAGTCTTGTCTTATCTTCTCCGCAAGGATATTTGTTCCATTTTGCATACAATTTGTAGTTCTCCAACACCAACAATAATGTGAGTATAAAACCATGTTGCATGGGTTGAAAGTTGTTGAAGAAATGGGGATCAAGAAGAACATGGTGGAAGGAGACACTGAGTTGATCACCAAATAGGTACGATATATATTCCAAGTGAAGAACTTTTATCTCGATCACTATAAGAAATTTTTTGGGGATTGCCTATAATATTTTGATATCAAGCCAATTCCTTGAGATCAAAACACCAAGGCTAAATCATTGGTAGTGTGTGCCTCTTTGATGATTCCACATCTAGATTTTGGTGGAGAAAATATCTCGGTGGAGATGATTTTCCACACAAGTGTACTAGACAACTCAAAAATATGGAAATTTTTCATCCTCTTTTAGAATTATGCTAGGTCTGCATTTATTAAGTTGGTGTTAATGATCTTGTCCAAATCAAATGATAGGTAGGAAGTGGTGTCAGCACGAGCTAATTGGATCTTGATACTTATTTGGTGAAGGTTTGAAAAAACTATTGAGAAGGGAGTTTTACAACTGTTTATACTCGTTCAATACTTCTAACATAGATTTCTAGGGCTCCACAAGATTATAAACTACCTATAGACTCAAATGAAACTCTTACCGATGCAAATATTTTCGTATCTTTCGTTCACACTGAAAAACAACAACTAAATCATCCTTGAATCTTGAAAACCACTGCTAACCTAATTAAAATTAAAAAATCTAGTCTCTTTGTCATTTTAGGGCTTTAAAATGTTGCTTACAATTGGAATTTGGAGTAAAGTGACATTTTTTTGTGAATTACAACCCTATATTGCTCATTGTATGTTTACATTCATGGTGGAATATATTTCAATGTTTTCTTTAGTTGTAATCATTGATTCCTAATTTTCAAATTTGAATTTCAGCCTTATACATGGAAAAATGAGCCACTTAGTCACATTTTCAGGCGTCAAGGTTGTATAGATAGTTTATAGTTTTGTAAATACTACAAAACTATGAGTTATAATGTTATTTTATTTCTCAATATTCCTAGTACATTGACATGTTTCCAACTTTCGAAGTGTGGGAGTGAGAATGTAGTTTGTAATATTGTATCTAAGGCAAAGATCCAAAATAAATCATGACAAGGGTGTCCAATGCTACTAAATAATGACATGTACCCTTGCGAGATGTCGGGATGAAAATTATAATTCATAGTTTTATAGTATTCAAAAATTTGTGAACTACACAACTACAAAAATTCCTTTCTTCATTGTAGCTAGGGTAACATGCTATATATCTGATGTTTCAATGAATTCTTATCAAATTAATGACACAAATAAGGGTAGAAGGCCAAGGAGGAATACCTATTTGTAAAGTAAGTTGAAGGTTATGCTCACCTTCTGATTTCCTGATCCAAGTTGACTATGAGAGCTTCCTTTTTTCTAGGAGGAACTACCTGTTAATGAAAAACAATACCACTAGATAGAATTAAACAAAACAATGAGTGGAATTCCTAGCAGAATCTAGATCCGAGAAGTGTGATGCTTCTTGAATAGGATGTCAATCCACTTTTTATATAAAAATATTAATGATAGTTAAATCATACATGAAGTAAAGATCCTATTGAAATTGAAACAATTTATGTATCTCACACAAAACAATAAGAAAGGTTAGGTACAAGGTGATTGAGGTCAAAATGGGTTAGGTAATTAGCTAGTGTTGCGTTGCAAGTCTAGTACAGGCTCTAGGTAAGGTGTGGTAAAGACTAGAAATGGTTATAGGTTGTTGGGAAGTGAGTATTAACTCATTGGTTTGAGGTATATTGTCAGACACAGTAACTGACGTCAGTTGTGTGACCGATGCCAGTTAGGAAGAACAACTGATGTCAGTTGGTTAACTATCGTCGCTAGGGGAAATTAGTAAAAATCACTTAAATATTTTTTTTCAAACTCTCTATAATTGCACAGAGGTTGGAAATAGTGAGGGTGAGGTCGTAAAATGGCCTTGTAGGCTCAGATATTATTAGAAGGGGGTGAAGGAAGGTGAAAGGGATAGGTATAGTAAGGTGATAGGTTGGTAGGAGGGATTATACAGATGTGGAGAAAGATAAATTATTGAGATGAATAATAAATATTACTAGAATAAAATAAAAATAAATGAAGATATGTTAGGTACTTACTAAAGAGTAGGTTTGGAGAATGCAGGTGATGAGGATGGTGATGGAAGAGATCTGGAGAGAAGATACGTTGTGTTCATATGGTAGCATTTCAAACCTTCATGCTTCTCTCTATGAATTCGTGATCATGGAGAAGATGATGAATACCAATAATGGTTGTTGGTAATGCTCCCGTGTGTTTTCTTTTTCCTAAGTGCTTTAGAAATTTTGAGTGCTCCAAGTCTCTGTTTGTATAAGATTCTGAATCAAATGACCAACCTGGGAAAATGATTTTGGAAATGTATTTAACCTAGCCAATTACGGTTAGGTGACCGACATCAGTTGAGATATAACTAGCATAGGTCAAGGTGGGAATATCTAGGTTGGCCAAAAATAGCCTAATTGTTGCTATTTTTGGTGTGATCTCCAACCTTATTTTGAGTCTTTAGTGATGGATCCCGAAAAGATAAGTAGGAGTCTTTTTAGGTTTTTAAATAGGAGTTAAGTCTAGGTTTAGACTAAGTCCTAGTTGGTTAGGATAAGCTTAGACTTGGTCTTAGGTCATTAATGAGGTTTGAGTGGATCATTTGAGTGAGGTGGCTAGGTGAGTTGGTTGGGGCGAGGTGGTTAAGTGAGGATATTAATTAATTAAATTAAGATAATTAATTCAATTAAGATGTGCACTAGGGGATATGAATGGGTAGGATATAGTTAATTTAATTAATAGGGTTTTAATGGAAGTATGATCCAATTTTGGTGTCTACATTTTCCCCTTTTTGTCATGTAGCTTGTATTGGTAAGTGATGTTGACAAAAACAAGAAGTTGTTGTCCCAAATATAGGTGAGAGTGGGATTTCCCCAAGTAGTGTTGAAGGTGATTCCCTCTCAAACCAAGAGATGATGAGGTGTGAGATGGAATCAATGAGTGGTTTGATAAATGGGTAAGTGATGAAAGTGAAGGTAGTTGCATGGTAGGTAAGGGTATGTACACTTTGGGTAATGGGCAAGGGTAAAATTGGGTAATGGGTAATGGGAAAGGGTCATATCGAGTAATGGGTAATGACAATAAAATGCACACACACGCATAGATTGTGACACAGTACTAGGTTGAAGATCTTGCAAAATCTACATCATCTAAGGTCGATAGGTTTATCCAAACAAGGTTGATGTGATTTGGGTATCTAGGGTACATGATATGGTTCAGAAACACAACTGAGGTTAGGTGCAAGAATGTTTAGGTATGATTTGGTACACCAAAGGGTTTGGTCGGGATAAACAACACGATAATAGGCAAGGTAAGATTATTAAGCTAAATAACATGGGTAATGACATCACAAGCTATAATGAGTACACAAGTTCAAAGGTCAAAAAAATATGGGTCAATGCGGGGTATATCAGTCATGACACTGGTAGGGCCAAGGTATAGGTAAAAATACAATCCCTTAAATGTAATTAAGGAAATGTATGAGTAATTTAGGATTTTGGGTAGGGTGCAATGGGTGTTGGTGATGTCAAAAGGTATTTGGTATGATGTTATATGAAATAGGTAAGGATACATGTTTATATACTTGTATGTTTATTTAATTTCCAAGTAATGTAGAAGCTGGCAACTAATTAATGGTAGAATGTAAATAAAAAATTTGGGGGAAAATTAGTTAGGGTAAAGAGTGGTTGAGCTAACCTCCAAGGGCACCATGCCCTTGAAGTGTTGTCTGCATAGCCCCAACACAAAGGGGCCTTAGGCCATTGTAGTTCTCCCATAAGCTAGGGAAGAATATGATGAGGTAGAGGAATGGGTTGGTAGATTTCAAACATGTTTGAGTCTAGGTCATGTTGGCACATTTGATTTTAGGTCAATTAGGTATGGTTGAGTTCAGGTCATAGGCATGGTTGAGTCCAGGTCATGTAGGCATGGTTGAATTTCAGTCATTTAGGCATTGTTGCATTTAGGTCAAATAGGCATGGGTAATTTTGGTGAAATAGGAATTCCTAGAATGTAGGTGTCGATGGGCTCGTCCTATATAAGAGAATCAATAAGTAAGAAAAAATGTGAATGGTAAGAGGAGACAAAAGTGTCGCCTTATTGAAAAGGACCGTGACGAGGCTAGCCTACCAAAGATTGGTTTATGAATGTAATACCTTAAAGGTGTTGCATAATTGACTATTCTAAGGGTAAATAAAAGTCACATGATCACAAAATGTCACGTTTTGCAGAAAGTTCCTTGAGCGGGTAGGAGGTTAGGGTGAAAAGGTGAAAAGGTGAAAATGGTTGATTTTAGCGTAACCTGGTGTGAGACAACCTGCCTACTTAGCAAGAGACTCAAGTAGGAAAGTCCATGAAAAAAGAGTAATCATTATTCTTCTTTTTGCTTTTGTTTTGATAGACTAATCAACGTGACAAGTATAGGTGGGATGAGTATAATATCTCCTTGAGGTCTTAGTGAAGATGATTGATGCGGGAAGATTCTGAATATTTTATTTTATTTTTTGCAAGAATATTCTTCTTGTGATGATAAACTAAGTACAATATGACTAGCTTTGTATAGTTGTCCTTTGAGTGAGCAGTCTATTTATAGTAGTGAAATAATAAGAAAGATGTCCATTTCGAGGGAGTCATCTGTGTTTCTTGAATTTTGACTAAAGGAGTTGAATGCCATTCTGATTTTAAAAGTGTTTTTCTTGTGGAATTTTCATTCATGGATAAGACTATAAAGAAATATAAAATCTTGTGTCAAAGACAAAACTATAGCAAATAGAGGTTAAATATGAATGACCATGGGATTCTATCTTGAAAAAGATGAAAAGTATCCATGAGAATCATGCCATGAGTAGAGCCATGATACTCATATTGAAGACAAGGTTCAAAGGTAATGGGTAATCACATCATCCTAGTTTAATCATTTATCCTTGGAAGAGGTAAAATGAAAGATGAATGGTGCCTAAGGGACGAGCGTTAAATAGACATAAGGTGATATAAGACTTGACTCAATAATAGAATGGTCAAAGATGCAAGGCATTGAGGGGCTCAGGTTCAGGTTTACCTTTGAGTGAAGACAAATGATAAGTACCTGATCCATAGGTATGAGTAACTATATAGGGGCCAGTCCAATTAGGAGTAAATTTTCCCCGTTTACGTTTTTCCTATTTTGGTACATGTTGATTACCTTTTAGGACAAGGTAACTGAATTAGAAGGTTCGTTCATGGAAAAAAAATTCGTAGGCATGTTTGATACATTTTTTATAGATTTGGAGGTAGTCAAGAGCATTGAGACAATGTTCATCTAATAACTTGAGTTATGCCAAATGGTCTTGGATAAAGGCATCATCGTTGAGCATATATTTGAGTGAGATAGGAAGAGGTAGAATCTAGACTTCAAGAGGTAGAACACCCTCTGTACTATAAACCAGAGAGAAAGGTGTGGCAAAAATTGATGTATGAATATTATTGCAATAAGCCCATAAGGTAAAACGAATGTGCATATGCCAATCCTTTCTGGTATCATCTACAATTTTTATAAGAATTTTTTTTAAGGTGTTTTTGGTTGATTCAGCTTGGCCATTTATTTTTGGTTAATAGGGTGAAGAAAAAATGAGTTGTATGCCAAAGAAATCAAAAAGCTTCCGTAGGGTTTTATTTTTGAACTGTTTTCTATTATCAGTGATGAGATGATGAGGAACACCAAAGTGAAAAATGATGTGATGATTTGATGAATTCACTTTTTTGTCAGATTTTGTAGAAATAAGAGGTATGGGTTCTACCCATTTAGTGTAGTATTCAATAGCGGTAATAATCCATTGATGGCATTATGAACAATGATGATTGATTTCTCCAACAAGATCCAAACCCCATTGAGAGAAAGGCCAAATGTCTCGTGTGACCTGTAAGGCATGACTAGATGTGTGATGAATATTAGCATGTTGTTGGCACTTCACACAATGTTTGACATAATTACAATAATCATGGTTTAATTTTGGCCAAAAATAGCCTAGCTGTTGAATGTGTTTAGCGATAGCTAAACCATTGAAGTGACCTCCACAAATTCTATTGTGAACTTTGTTGATGGTGTAAGGAACTTTAGAACTTATAAGGGATCGTAAGAGGATACCATCAAAGCCATGTTTTTAAAGAATACCACCCATGATGACATAGCGAGAGAAAATTTAGAGAAAGGAATGTTGGCCATTGCGAGTAAGTTCTGGAGGTAAAATTGAAAGGGAAAGGTAGTTAGAAAAATACTTATACTAAAGGTCACATGTATTAGGTTGAACGGTTCCGACAAGGTTGATGTTTCGAAATAGATAGGAAGGTGACTGTAGTCTTTTTATTATGACAAAGATTTTAGAGTTGGAGGGTGAAGTGGGTATCTGAGTGGCATCCAAAAATTTGTTAGTGGAACATAGAGTGGTTTGAAGTTCATAACAGTTAAAGGTAGTCAGAAGTATGTCTACATGATGATTGTAATTTTTAAGTATTTCATTACGACATTGGTATATACCATTGAATTTATTTACACTCAGTTGAGATTCACCAAAGATATTAATTGATTTAAAATCTAAGGTGATGGCGGTTTGAATGCCTAATACGATTGCTTCATATTCGACAATATTGTTAGTACATTCAAAATCTATTTTGAATGATAACAATATAGGCTCACCATCAAGAGGAATGAGGATAACTCTAGCACCACCCCCATGCTGACATTTGGAACCATCAAAGAATAAGATTATTTGGTAAATGGTATCGTCTAATGAGATGATAACAATGGATTTGTCTAGGAAATCAAAGTTAGAGGATTGATCACCAGAGAGGGGTGCATATGCAAGTTGGTCCGTGATGGTTTATCCTTTGAAAACTTTTTGATGGATGAATTCAAGGTCTAGGTCTACAAGAATCATGATCCAACATGTAGCACATTGATGTTGGTAGGGCTTGTCGTACATGTGATATAGGGGGTCTGTATTGGTGATAAAAAATGTTTTATGGTTAAGTAGGTGTTGATGCGTAATCACAGTACCCCTGAATGTCTGCAACTCGATGGGTTGAAACTCTCAATGTGATTGCATAACATGGATATTTTCCCAAAGTGTGGGACTTTGTGATCAAGAAAGCTCTCCAGATGAAGGCCAGTTTCTATTCCTATGTTCAGATGCACACATTCAAATTATAGAGGATATAGTCTAAAACCTACTCTAACTTACCAAGGAGACTGGGTTAAGAAGATACAAGAAAATAAACCTAAACTAACAGAGGTAATGCACCGAAGGAATGCTAAACATCTGTTTTGCAATTAAACACAAACCATAAAAAATGTAATACAACCACCATGCACATATAACCATGATTACAATAAAAGATCAGGAGAATGCAATGAACACAAGAGAGGGTTTAAATCATCCACAAACATGTATTGTTACTCCAAAAATTATATATACTACATTACAATGGCCAAGAGGCAAGATTGCATTACATCTTGAATGGGAGGTTTAGACTCCACAAATTCAATTTCAGAAAGAGAAGAATGGAGGGTGCAAGGAAAAATTGTCTAACCTTTAGAAAAATTCCCCTCCTTATAATATATAGGAAGAATATGAGAGAAGGGAGAGAGAAGAATTCAAATTCTTGCTTCAACCACCCAAAAATACATTGAATTCACCTGCAATAATGATGATTTCTACTGCAAAACTCATGCCTCCTTGTACTGTTCCTTGTTGGGAAACAAATGTTAGGAAATAAGGGATAAAATATGTGGAATAATCCCTCACAGAAATCACAACAGTAGAAACTAATATGCAGAAATTATTACAGATCTCAAATAAAATTGTAGAATAAAATAACACAACACAAAGAGACAGTATTTAACGTGGTTCACCCAATTTGGGCTACATCCACCAAGAATCACTTGCTCAGATTTTATTACAAGCCACCACTCTCTCAATACAATACCCAGATCCGTTTGGAGCTATGCTCAACAAACTCTACAGAATTCACACCTGAATTCAAAACACATCTGTAATACATTTGCTTGTTCATCTATCATATGCATAAGACCATATAAATAGACAACTGCTTTAGCAGTTTTACAAAACTGTGGGTATCAAAACCATGGGAAAAACCCATCCCATAAACCTATGGGTCAAAAAAACTCACCAATATGAGAAAAGCACGTTTCCCGATATGTTGGGTGCATTTTTCGAGGCCAAAAAATTTTACGCCTAAAAAAAAAAAAATCCCCCTCGGACCCCTGCTTGGGGCCCGGCTCGGCCCCGAACCCCGGTGAGGATACATGAAAAGTGTACAGTACTCTTAGTGTACAGTTTCCAACACTTTCACACATGAAAAATAGGCTCCATAACCTAACAATCTCCCATTTGGAGACTAGTTTTCCTCTAAACAAGCTTCTCAACCCTTCACTACTTTCTGTGAAAACCAACCAAAGCTGAACACAACTTCAATTTTTCCCTTGTGACCACCTTGGTCATCATGTCTGTAGGATTCTGACTGGTATGAATCTTCTCCAACTTCAACTTCTCTTCCTCCAAAGTTGTCCTGATGAAATGGTACCTTAACTATATATGCTTTGTCCTAGAGTGGAAAGCAGAGTTCTTAGCTAGGTGTATAGCACTCTGACTATCACTATGCAGCTTACATTCCTCCTGCTTATGCCCCAACTCCTCAAGCAATTGTTGTAACCAAATCATCTCTTTTCTTGCCTCTGTGGCAGCAACATACTCAGCCTCTGTGGTTGACAAAGCCATCAGCTTCTGTAGTCATGAAATCCAGCTCACTGCTGTCCCACCTACAGTGTAAATATAACCTGTCGTGCTCCTCCTGCTGTCTACATCTCTAGCCATATCTGAATCTACATAACCACGTAAAGTGGTGTTTGATCCACTATAGCACAAAAATGACCCCATGGTCCCTCTTAAATACCGAAGGATCCACTTTACTGCTTGCCAATGCTCTTTACCTGGATCACTCATAAATCTACTCACAGCTCCCACTACATGGGCAATATTAGGCCTAGTACAAACCATGGCATACATCAAACTACCAACTGCTGATGAGTAAGGTACCTTGGACATTTGGTTTCTCTCCTGCTCTGTCTTGGGACACTGCTCCTTTGATAACTTGAAATGGCCTGCCAAAGGAGTCCCAACCGGTTTAGCATCCTGCATATTAAACCTCTCCAAGACCTTCTTAATGTACTCTTCCTGAGATAAAGTCAGCTTCCGTTCCTTCCTATCCTGAGATATCCTCATACCAAGGATTTGTTTGGCTGCACCCAAATCCTTCATAGCAAATGATTCACTTAGCTGCTTCTTGAGTACTTTTATTTCCTGCATGTTTTTACCTGCAACCAGCATGTCATCAACATACAAACACAGGATAATATAACTTCCATCCTCAAATTTCTTTGTATACACAGCAATGGTCAGAATGACATCTGATATAACCTTGCTCCATCATGAAGCTATCAAATTTCTTATACCATTGACGTGGAGCTTGTTTCAGGCCATACAAGCTCTTCTTAATTTTACACACCATCTCCTCTTTACCTTTGACTTCATATCCTTCTGGTTGCTGCATATATAGCTCCTCCTCCAAATCACCATGGAGAAATGCAGTCTTTACATCTAACTATTCTAAGTGCAAGTCTTCTGCTGCCACTATTCCAAGAACAGTTCTAATAGAAGTCATTTTTACTACAGGAGAAAAAATCTCATCAAAATCTATACCTTTTTTCTGTGCAAACCCCTTGACCACCAACCGGGCCTTGTATCTTTTCTTGCCTCCTTCTTCCTCTTTGACTCTAAACACCCACTTATTTTGTAATGCTCTTTTTCCTTCAGGTAGCTTTACCAAATCCCATGTCTTGTTCTCCATGAGAGCTTGATGCTCCTCATCCATGGCTTGCTCCCACTTCTTCCTGGCATCTACCTGCATTGCTTCATCAAATCTTCTCTGGTTCTCCACTATCAGTGAGTAATAAATAATAAAGAGAAGGAGAAAAAACGTTTAAGTTCTTTTCTTACCCTAGAAGACCTCCTCACCTGTAGGAGTTTGGGGTTCCTGTTGAGTTGGTTCCTGAACTAATTCATGGGTCACTTTCCCATCTGGAAGATCCTCTACCACTGCATATTCTTTCTTGGATTCTTCCCTATTTTCCTGCAACTGTTGCTTATACATGACTTTCTCATTAAAGACCACATCCCTAGACTGAATGATTTTCTTGTCCTTAATACTCCAACATTTAAATCCAAAGTCATCACCACCATAACCAATGAAAGTACATTTTTCTGATTTAGCCTCTAGCTTGGTCCTATCATCCTTGTCTATATGAACAAACACCTCACATCCAAAGACTCTAAGAAATGAATAATCAACTTTCTTACCATACCAAGCCTCCTCAGGTATGCCTCCATCCAAGGCACTTGAGGGTCCTCTGTTTATCAAGTACACAGCTGTGCTCACTGCTTCTGCCCAAAAAGAAAGAGGCAGTCCTACATGTAACCTCATGCTCCTAGCATGTTCCATTATTGTTCTGTTCATCCTTTCTGATACCCCATTCTGCTGTGGAGTTCCTGGAACCATCTTTTTCCTGCAGATTCCATTCTTAGAACAGTAATCATCAAATTCATTGCTGCAATACTCCCCTCCATTATCTGACCTGAGACATTTTAGCTTAAGACCTGTTTCATTCTCTACCAAGGCTTTCCATTTAACAAAAGTGTCAAATACATCATATTTGTTTCTAATACAATAAACCCAAACTTTCCTTGTTGCATCATCAATAAAAGTAACATAATAACTTGAACCCCCAAGAGATGATACTTGAGCTGGCCCCCACACATCAGAATGCACCAGCTCTAACTTACTCTCTTTCTTTGTAGGTCCAACCTTGAGAAACCTTACTCGCTTATGTTTCCCATATATGCAGTTCTCACAGAAATCGAAACCTGTTTCTGTATATCCAGGCAAATTTTTCTTTATGATGTTCATGCCCTTATGGCTCATATGACCGAGCCTATAGTGCCATAATGTTGTATCTGCATCTGAAGCCACAAGATTACAATCATTAGTACTATCAGTGGTTAAATACAAGGTTCCAACCTTCTTACCTCTTGCCACCACAAGAGCACCCTTGGTAACCTTCCAAGAGTCTGCTGTAAATATCACAGTACAACCATCACTTCCCAACTACCCTGCCGATATCAAATTTCATCTTAATGTAGGCACATGTCTGACATCCTTCAATAGCCAAGTATTCCCATTCTGCATCTTAACCTGAACAAAACCTTTTCCAACTATGCTGCAAGGCTCATCATCACCAAGAAAAACATGCCCAAAATCTCCTTGAACATAATCAACAAAATAATGCCTATGTGGAGAAGCATGGAAAGAAGCCCCTGAATCTAAAACCCAAGATTCAGTAATATTGTGCAAAGAAAGAATCAAAGCATCCTAACATACATTACCCGTTGCCACATTTTCCTCCTTGTTTTCTTCTTGTTGTTTCTTCTTATCCCGAAGCTCCCAATAGTCCTTCTTTGCATGCCTAGGATTTCCACAATTCCAACATACAATCTTGTTCTTGGATTTTAACCTTGCCCGATCTTTTGATTTTCCATGGTTTCCTCTATTCTTCTGTCTCCCTCTAGTTTCCACTGTCAAAGCATTCCCTGAAGTAGAAGATTCCCCAGAGCTTTTTCTTCACATTTCCTCACTTAGAATCACCCCTACAACATCCTCAAACTTCAACTTCGAGTTAGCTGGAACCGAGTTACTTACCGCCATTACCAGGCTATTCCAACTCTCAGGTAAAGAGCACAGAATTAATAAAGCCCTAACTTCTTCATCAAATTCTATTGTAACTGAAGCTAGCATATTCACAACCATATTGAAATCATTTAAATGATCTGCTACTGAACTATTCTCAGACATCTTCATATTAAACAACTTTTTCATTAAAAATATCTTATTAGAGGCAGAGGGTTTTTCATACAACTTCCCTAATGCATCCATTAGATCTTTTGTAGTCTTTTCCTTTGAAACATTAAATAATACTGAAGATGCAAGACTCAGCCGAATCGTTCCAAGTGCCTTCCGATCCAACAAATCCCATTCCGCATCTGTCATACTCGAGGGTTTGTTCACCTTCTCAGATAATGGAGTATAAAGATCCTTCTGATAAAGGTAATCTTCCATCTGCATCTTCTAAAGACTGAAATTCTGCCCGTTGAATTTATCAACCCTAGATCTTCCTTCATCTGCCATAGCTCCCACTCAAGCTAAAAACTTTCCCTGTGATTCAACACTTCAGCAAAACAAACCAGGCTCTGATACCAATTGTTAGGAAATAAGGGATAAAATATGCGGAATAATCCCTCACGGAAATCGCAACAATAGAAACTAATATGTAGAAATTATTACAGATCTCAAATAAAATTGTAGAATAAAATAACACAACACAAAGAGACAGTATTTAACGTGGTTCACCCAATTTGGGCTACGTCCACCAAGAATCACTTGCTCAGATTTTATTACAAGCCACCGCTCTCTCAATAAAATACCCAGATCCGTTTGGAGCTATGCTCAACAAACTCTACAGAATTCACACCCGAATTTCAAAACACATCTGCAATACATTTTCTTGTTCATCTATCATATGCATGAGACCATATAAATAGACAACTGCTTAAGCAGTTTTACAAAACCGTGGGTATTAAAACCATGGGCAAAACCCGTCCCATAAACCTTTGGGTAAAAAAAAACTCACCCATATGAGAAAAGCATGTTTCTCGATATGTCGGGTGCATTTTTCGAGGCCAAAAAATTTTACGCCTAATTTTTTTTTTAGGGGCTACGCCCCTGAACCCCTGCTATCGGTCTGACCTCGAACCCCAGTGAGGATACATGAAAAGTTTACAGTACTCTTAGTGTACAGTTTCCAACACTTTCACACATGAAAAATAGGCTCCACAACCTAACAAAGGAAGCTGATACCTTCATTATTGGGGAGGTGGGAAGCCTGAAACCTTTTGGCCAAGAGCTTTCCAAATAGTGATTTCTTGTGTAAATCTGAGCTCCCAATCAAAAGTTATAACCATCTGAAGGTCAAGGTGTCATTCTAAAAAAATGGTGAACTATTGATCTTCCTTTCTCAGAGTCCGAAATGCATCGAACCTCTGAAATACCGAAATTTATACTTTCAGACATTTTCATTTCAAATATTGGGCTATTGTTCACTGCTTAAAATGACTTAAGAGTTCTGAAAGTCTGAAACCTAAAAGTTTGAAATTTGAGCTTTTTGAATTCAGAATTTTGGACATTGAGTTGAGATGTTTATGTTTTCTCATCGAAGTTCCTTACTCCAAAGTCTGAAACCCCAAAAATCTTAAGTCTAAAATTTTGGACTTCAGATGTTCACGGTTTTGGGATTTTTCCACTATTCACCTCAAAACCCACCGAGACTTCCAAAACCCTAAAACCCAAAATTCAGAAATTTCAAACTTTCAGACTTCAGGATTTTAAACTTTTCTGATCCCTTTTCTGAACCCACTCACCGAGATCCCTAAAATGTGAATGTCTAAAATTTTGGATTTTCAGAGTTTTAGGTTTCAGAACCTTTCCTCCATTTTTCCAAATTCGCACTCCGAGATCTTTGAAACCTCGAACCTAAAACTTCAAAATTTTGGACTTTCAGACTTCAGGATTTCAAAATTTTCTGATCCTTTTTCCCAACTTGACTGCTGAGAACTTCAAAATCCTGAAACCCAAAAGTCTAAAAATTTGGACTTTTAGATTTTTAGGTTTGGGAGATTTTTATTCTTTGCTGAGTCCCCAAAATCCACCTTAGCCCACCTCCAAAAATCTCCACCTCCAAAGCCCAAAAACTAAATTTCAGACTTTTTCCTTTCTCAAAATCTCCACAACTTGCTTAGGCCTGCTTCAACCTTTTGGAAAACCTCCTAAATGTAATCTCTCTTGATGGATCAACTCCTCTATTTTCACTACGTACAAGTTCTCGTTTGTCCAATTTTTCCCAAGGAGAAAAATTAGATAACAATGTTCAAACTTTCAGGTTTCGGGGTTTTGGGGATCTTTCCTCCATTTTTCCAACTTCATGCTCTGAGATCTTTGAAACCCCAAAACCTAAAAGTATGAAATTTTGGACTTTTAGACTTTAATATTTTGGACTTTTCCAATCCTTTTTTCCCAACTTAGCCGCTGAGAACTCCAAAACCTTGAAACCTGAAAGTTTGAAATTTTAGACTTTTAGATTTTTGGGTTTTCGGAGATTTTTATTCTTTGCTGAGTCCCTAAAATCCACCTTAGCCCACCTCCAAAAATCTCCACCTCCAATGTTTGAAAACCAAATTTTGGACTTCTTCCTTTCTCTAAATCTCCGCAACTTGGTCGGGCTTGCTTTAACCTTATGGACCAAATCTGAAATGTAAGCTCTCTTGATGGATCGACTCCATTTTTCATTGCATGTAAATTCCTGTTTGTCTAATTTTTCCTAAGGGGTAAAATTTGATAACAATAGGTAATGGTGAAGTTTAGTGGTGACAAAAACTAAGCCTAGGTAGATTTTTTAGCATGGTTGTATCAGGTTTCATAGTCTAAAATTGTATGGATTATATAATAAACCGCTTTCTCCCTATGTTTCTTATCGCGATGAGTGAGCATGGCTCCCAAGGAATGATTTGTAGAAAAAATGTAAAGGTAAAATGGTTAGTCATCCTTTAGAGGAATGAGCATGGGTGGTTGAAGAATGTATTGTTTTAATACTGCAAAGGCTTTGTTGTATACATCATCCCATTTGAAGGAGATGTTATTTTTTAGGAGATGATGAAATGGGTGGAAGCTGTCAGATAGCTGCGAAATAAAATGATGAATATATTACAACTTGCCTTGTAAACTACGTAGTTGGTGAATGTTAGTAGGTGGAGGAATTTTGGGAATAGCCTTGATTTTAGTGGGATCAACTTCTATGCCACACAAAGAAACGATAAAACTAAGAATTTTTCCTCGAAGAATAGTGAAGACACACTTCTCAAGTTGAAGGTGAACACAATACTTGATGAGACGGTAAAATATGTCCTTTAATGATTGTAAGGTGTTCGGCTCGATGTTTAGATTTGGAAAGAAGGTCATCTACATAATCTTCCAATATGTGATGTATGATGTCATGAAAGATATAATTCATAGCCCGTTGATATGTAGCACCATCATTTTTAAGGCCAAAGGGCATGAATCGATACTAGAAGGTCCCCCAAGGAGTGATGAAGGTTGTTTTGTGTTGATCTTCTAGGGTGAGTAATATTTGGTTATAACCTGAGAAACCATCCATGAGTGATAGCATTTCATGGCCAGTGGTAAGATCAACTAATTAGTCTATACTAATTAGATGAAAGTTGTCTTTAGGGTAGGCTAAATTAATTTCATGAAAATCCATACATATGCAGAGTCCTCCTGTCACTTTTGTGATAGGAATGATGTTAGAGATCCATTGGGGATAATCAATGGGTAGGATGAAGGAAACTAAGAGAAGGCACTGAAGTTCTTCTTTGACAAGAAGGGCTATGTGTGGATGTATTTTTCACAACTTCTATTTAATGGGATTGGCTTCTAGAATAGTTACAATATTGGGGTCATGACCAGGAATATCAATGTAGGACAAAGAAAAAACATTTATATGATCTTGGAGGTATGAGGTAAAAGATTCATGTTCACTGACATCTAAATATGTGCATATCTTTAGAATGTACGGGTCATCATGAGCGTTAATATTAATTTTGATAGTTGATTCATTTAACATGGTTTGAATCCCAGAAGGAAATGACTGATGAATATAAGAATCCTCCTCACCAAGATAGGTGAGAATAGACTCATCATCCTAACATTGAATGACATTAATAGAAAGTGTATCATCATTGATCATGTCAGGATATAGGAAAGGAAGGGAAGAAGGAGCCTCACCATCGCGTTGATAAGTTAGAGTTCCCAGGGAAATGGTGTTTACAATTTTTTTTTAGGAGGAATGGATATGGAGTCAAGGAGCAAATGAGTTGTGATATGTGTAGCGACAGGATGGGAAATTGAAGGATGAGGGCACATACTGGTGTTGTGTAATGAAAGTAGCTCATTGACATTTGGGAAGGGGTTTGGCTAACTCTCTTATGTAGACCATGTTGATCTTGAATCTTAGAGGAAAATAAAAAGGTTGTGGAGGTGGAGATGCGGGTCGCTGAATAGGTAAGGTTTGAGGGTATGTGGTGATTGGTGTGGGTGAAACAAGGTCTCATCTAGAAGATCATCATCATCAAATTTTTCTTCAAGAGGACATAATTGGAGAAGAATGGTTGTCAGAGCCTTACAATTTTCTATATGATGTCTTGGCACATGATGGTAGATGTAAATTTTAGTCTTGTTAAACCCTTTTGGTCTGGGTTTGAGTGGGTTGTAAGGTCTAAGTGGTGGTAATGTGAGGATATCAGTCTCTAAAAGGTTGGCTAGAATATTAGTGTAAGATCCTTCCAATGGATCACAGTGTGAAGTGAGTGTGGGTGATCATGGTGGGAGAGGTGCTACATAGGGTGGAATCAGAGGTGGGATAGGTTTGACCACTGGTTTGGTAGGTGGTACTTTTTTTGGATTGGGTTGTACCTTCTTGGGTAAAGGTGTATGAGATGAACTAGTGATGGAAGGTGTTGTAGGCTTAACTACCTCTTTGGATGGTAGTGGATTTTTCAATTTAGGTTGCACCTTCCTAGGTAAAGGTGAAGGAGGTATGTAGAAGGGAAGGGAGATGGTGGAAGAGGATGAGTTAGCTAAGGTGATAAAGGAGGTGTGGTAAAGGATGCTGGTAGAGGCAAGGTGGAAGGTATGGGTTGAAGAGAATGAAACCTCATAGGTACTGATGTTGTTACTATAATTAGTGGGTATAGGTGGTAAGAAAGATGTGGGTATCAGTGAAGGTGTACATTGTGCTGGTAGGTTGGGTGTAAAAAAGGATTGTGATGAAGAGGTGGGCTGTTTTGCTTTTGATTTTCCTTAGATAGGCGGTTGTTTGGCCAAGGCCAATGGGTGACGCCTTAGGATAGATGGATGGGGTGAAGGTGAAAAAGGAGTACTGTGTGATACTAGTGTATGTGGCCTAGCAGGTTGGGTCTTCCTTTTAGGTGGAGGAATGGTTTTTATGCGAGTTTGGTAAGATGTGGCTAAGTCTAATTTGACAAGCGGATGAAATAGGATTTATCTCAGCATGACACCCAATGTGGTAATGGTTCTAGATGTGGGGGGAGATGTAGGTACAGGTAGTTTTTTAGGCATAAGAACATGTTTAGTTGTAGGTAAAGGTTTGGATGTAGGCAAGGGTGATGAAGAAGAGGTTGTTTCAATAGACATGGTCATAGTCGATTGGGTTGCTTGAAATACCTTTGGATGGATCGTGGTAGTATCCACTGGTGACATTTACATTTGGGTTGAAAAGGGTAACCGAAGGTGTCCACAAAACATGGAATTATCAACATAATCCAAGCGGTCATCCAGGCATGAAAACAGAACTATTATAAGAGATGATGATGTTGGATTAGTAGCAATCCTTATAAAATATGTCTGTGAGATAAGGAACTGGTTGGCTTCAGACTCTATGGGTAAGAGAGCCGAGAGTAGATCAAGGGGATCCTAGAATGCTAATAGGTAATTATCCTTAATAGGAAGTAGCACATCTAAAGGATCCCCTATGGTTAGGGGAAATAATAGTTAGGATATGGTAGTTTCCTTTTTCAACAGAGAGGAAAGTGATGATGGCTCTCCTGTGGGTAGGAGAGTTAATACCATAGGTTTTTCATTAGGTTGCAAGGTAAATGGTGAAACAACATTGGCGAAAGTTGTGGACTCCTCCATGGGTGAAGGGAGACATGAAGGGGACTCCTCTATGGGTAAAGGAGTAGAGGAAGTAGGATCCTTCATGGGTAAAGGAGCTCGTGCTAAAATCTCCTCGATAGAGGGGATAGGAGGAAATTGTGGAAGGGCTGGTACAATGTCAAACATAGCATGGACATCACAGACATTACTATCATTATTTGAAGGTTCAGTGGTTTAGTTTGATGAAGGGGTATGGTTAGGGAATAGTTTCTTAAATATATGAAAATTATGATTAACATGTGCGTTTGGGTTATTTAGGACGAGATCTCCATTATCTAACATTTCCTAGAAAATTTTCTTGAAGGTTATACAATTACCATCGCCATGGCCTTTTACGCGATGATAGTTACAAAAGTCATGTTCCTTGTACCATGCAGGCATAGGATGAGTAGATTCAAAACTAGTATGTGGTTTTATGGGTGGAAGAGCAATGACTCTGACCTTAAGAAGTTTTTATAATACTGAAGAATAAGGATCCCTAATTGGAGTGTATTTTTGTTGCTCCCATCTAAACTAAAAATTTTGAACAGGAGAAAGGGTGGATGTAGGTTTCAATTGTTTAGAAGGGTGGGATGGACCAGCCTTTAAAACTACCATGTTGGTAGATCCTTTTGATTTTGAATAATTATTTTGAGGTTTTGAAGAGGAAGAAGCATCATTTTATTTAAATGTGGTGTTTTTTTTACACAATTGAATTTTATTTTCTTCAATGGCACGAATTTCTAGTTTTCGTGCCATGGTAAATGCTTCGTCAAAGGTACGAAAGGTTTTAACTTACAGAGTTGGTTAGATGTGTCTAGAACAAGCTCTAGTGAACAACTCTATAAGCTCAGTTTGAGGCAACTAGAATGTTAGTTGGTTGATGAGGCTCTGCTAATGAGCGAAAAAATTGGTGATAGACTCATCGTCGTATTTTTGAGTTGAGTACAAGTCGTTCATAGTTACCTTCTTGATGATATTGATTGAAACATGGTCTACGAAGGCTTGAGCCACTTGATTAAATGAGTAAATGGAATGTCGAGGAAAACCGCTATACCAGTCTAATGCGGATCCCGTTAAAGACATGGGGAATGTTCGTAGGAGTAAAGCATATACGTGGACGATTAGATAGTACCCATGTTTGAAAGATTGCAAATGTTTTTTTGGGTCCTCTTTATTGTTGAACCGGTTAAATTTGGGCATTTCCCAATACATAGGGTATGGGAGAATGGGAATAGAGGGATGGATGGGCTCATTCTAGATTTCATCATAGGTTAAGGAGTTGCAAAAACCAGAAATTGGTGCTTCCAATGTTTACATATTTTACATCATCATTTTAATAAGTTCATTGGTGGGTTATGATGATTGAGCACCCCTTCCAGTATAAGGAGGTTGATGATGAATGTATGGTTTGGATGACATTCCAGTATATGGTGGTTTCGAGTACGAGATCTACATGGGGGGAGTAGATGTAGGTGGAAAACATCTTGAATAGGCGATAGATGAGATTGGAGGTTTTTGGTGATATGTGTTAAGAGGTGGGTTAGATTTAACAATCATTATAGTGATTGGAGGTAACGACTGTGGGATGGAGAGGATGATGTTTTGGAATGGGGTATGGGTTTCTAACACCATGGATGACTATAATTAAATAGGTATATGTAGTGCTGACCAGGACAAAACTTTTTTTAATAAAAACAAAACAAATTAAAAATAAAGTGTGGATGTGTGCTGACAAGGATGAGGGGAATTATGGGCTCTCCGATAAGGATATTTGCATCTGATGCATCTTGTATCCTGTCATTCTCATTACACAATATTTTAAGCACTTTATTTGGGATCCTATGTGCAAACCACATGAAGCCAGGATTTGGGTTGAAAATTTTATAGAAATCAAATGGTGCCAACGAGTGCATTTCTCACTTAAAAAGAAAAATGTTAAACTAACAATGTGTTGCGTGGTGAATGGGGAATATTGTTTAGATAATAATGACAATGAATGTGCCCTTTCTTGCTAATCTACTCATGTCTCACCAAGATCTATCCCTTTCACCTTTTCTTTCATGTGGAACCCAACTATTACAAACTGAAGCATTATCTGGATCATTGTAGCCGTCCTTTCATTTTGGACATAAAAGGCCACCACGATATGAAACTAATGTTGGTGGATTTTGGTATGGGGTAGGCTCATCTCTTTTGACATGTGAAACGGTGCATACAGAGCTTGAAATGTATTAGTTTACTCCTAGCCTGTGCGCCAAGTTGAGGTTTTATTAGATGCTGCAGTTGGAAGTGCTTGGATGGACGGGAGGGAGAAACGTGGAAGCATGTGTTTGGCATGTGAACTGTGCACAAAAATTCCTAAAAAAAATGGCCTTTGGCCTCCAACCTGATCAATTTACATTTCCAACTTCCTCCAAGCCTGTGCCAAATGGAGGAATTTTGTCAGATGTTGTATTGCAAGTTCCCTATCTAACATGGAAGAGTTATACTGGGAGCTTGTGTCCGCCATTTCTAATAGACCAAAATGCCTAAAAGAAATGTGGTTTCATTGACTGTAATGGCTATGGGATATACACAAATGGGTTTTTTGAAAATGTTTAGAAACCTTCAGGTAACCTCCCTGCCTGTGTAAAATGTGGGCTTAGTACAGGTAGACATCCATCAAAGCATAATGGAAATTTGACTTTCCTTTGCCTGTCCATTCTTGGCCTATGCCAAATGCGAGTTCTAGGATAGGGATGAACTTCCAAAAAAGCATAAAATATTTAGGAATTTTTATCAGATGTTATATTTGAAAATTCCTCTAGGAGATGTGGTCATATGGAATATACCCAAACATACTATATGCGAGTATGTATGGATTTTTTAGTCATGCTGGCTATCTTGAGGGAGCCCCAAACTTTATTGTCCAACCCCATTTAAACATGTTATTTTATTGTTGGTTTGGTGAAAAATGAGTTCATTGGGAAAGCTTGAGGATTTCGAGAAAAGGCAAAATGGTAAAATTATGGACTCTCATGATCTATTCGACAAAATGCTTAAGGGAGATGTTGAACCAAATTCTGCGGTTTCGAACGGATTTGTTATCCAGAGATGGTTCAGCTCCCCTTATCTTTCATAACTCTCATTCTTTTATTTTTTATTTACAACTTAATATAATTTTAAAATATTAAGATTATAATACATTTAATTGTTTTATATTAACTTGTTGTAAAACAATAAAATGTCGTATCGAAAAATCATGAAATCAAATAACCCTTTTGTATTAAACCATTAAATTCAACCCTCATTCTTAGGCGATTTAGGAAACTTCCAACCCAACTAGATCGCTTCAATATTGTTTTTATCAACAAGACGAAATTGACTTCCCAGTAAAAATGTTGACCATCTCCTTGTTTAAATAGATAATTTTGCATTTTTTAGAGACTCGTTAAGTACCCTTCGTAACTCTGAAAACGGGATGTTAAGATTCATTCGTGTACCTGGTTATGTGAGGAGTCACCTTAACCTTTGGTTTTACCCCAAATGAATTTTTTTGATATTTTTTATGCCATATTGGGAGCAATGTTACACCGTTTTGTAGTTGTAAGAAGCTATTAAAACTATAAAGTTGGCTTTCATTTTGAACCGTCATTTGAAACCTAGATAGAGAAATTATTATCTGTCTTTGCTAACCTTTAGTGTTTTTACTAGACAATTACATAGAACATTCAGTTTAGGGAAAAACAATTTTCTATATAGTTTGGAAAAGCCATTTTGTAGGCCTCCGGTCATAGTTTGATGAGGTCAAATTGGACCAATTACAACTTGTCGCTCCAAAAAACTTGTCACCATTTGAAAATGGTTTTCTTGTTCTCAGTCCTGTCGACTATAATGAATTCTCCTTATATAGGGAAAAAATTAGGAATTTTCTCATTGTGTGTTCATCCATCAAACGTCAGTTTTGGATGTGGTTTTCTGAGCCCTTGAGCTAACTTTTGTTCATTTGCAACTGGGACAATTACAACCAGTGGCCCAAGAAAACTAACCACCAAACATAAACCATTCGCCAGTTCCAAATTCTGTCAGTTGCTATGAACTCTTGGTATATAAGTGCACACGTATAAATTTAATCGTGGTGTGTTTGCTCATTGGAAGACCACATTTGAAAGTGGTTTCTTAGCCTCCAAGCCCATTTTGAATGTTTTTGTAGTTAGCAAGAAAATGTAAAAATAGAAAGTCGTGGGACCCTCGTCGGGTTTCTAAACCACCATGGAAAATTTTGACACATGTAAATAACTGTTTAAAAACTCTATAATGTAACTTGTTGTTTGAAATAGAACTTTGGACAAAATGGTGTTTTCTCTCTCTTCCCTTCTCTTTCTCTCTCTTGGGTTACGAAATGAAGTGAAATTAAATGTAATGAATACATGTCTCTAAACCTTTTCTTTTGATTGCAAATTGTAATTATTATTATATGTAATTGAGAAATTGAAAAATGTTAATTATGTTAGATTAGGGTGGATGCCATGCGAGCAATTTATCGCTGATTTCATGCTCACGTTGTTTTGTAGGATGCAAGAATGATGGAAAAAAGGTGACATGTAATTCATTAATTATCATTGTAATTTATATAGTTCATTGTTAAATGAATATATGTATAATGTAGTCTCACGTTACAAAAGGTTATATTTGATAATTTGTTGATATGTATGAGAAGCTAGTTCTTAGGGATATCTGGGAAATTTAGTATTTAATCATAGGTTCAATTTAATTCATAGTACTAATGGAAAAAAATGTATATATATATTTATATATATATATATGTGTGTGTGTGTGTGTATATGTATATAAAAGGTAAATGAATTTGAAGTAATGATTGATGAATCATCTTGTGCATTCGTACTTTGTAAATGTAATAAAGAGATTTAATTGAAACACTCAACCCTTGTATAATATCGGAACACATGTCTTTTTGTTTGATACTTTTACCATAGAAGACATCCAATTAGGACTTGTTCTGGAGGGAAATTTTCCCTAGGGAAGTTTGTATCCAATCAGGATGTGCCACGTGGTGGAGGAATGGCAGAGGTAGACGTAATTTTGAAAATTTCACCAAAGTTTGTTCGGGCACATAATTTTTTTTTTGACCTAATGGCCTGCCGTCTAATAGGAAGTGGCCATGTGTCCATGGGGGTGTCGGAGGTCAAAGCGGTGGGGAGAAGTTGGAAAAATTTCCAAGGTTGGCGTAAAAGGGAAATCTTGGCCCGAAGGCCCGCCAGCGAATCAAGATATGACACGTGTCCTCAGACCGGTGGGAGACGGAAGCACGGAGGAAAATTTTCTATTTTTCCAAAGTGTGATAAATGGTGTAATAAATCTCTGCCCCAGATGGCCCACACCAATCAGAGCATGCCACATGTCCATGTGGCTGGCAAAAATCTTAAGGCGGGCCCACAGAAGGAAAAGAGCTAGTTCAGGCCTGTGCCAATGAAAATATGCCACGTGTCCCATTCGGGGAGATGGTCAGAGTCAGTGGAAAATTGGAAGCGCACCCCCAAGGGCCAATAAGAAGGTGCCACATGGCGTCGGAGCGGCGGAGCGCGGGGCACCAATGGAAAATTTTTCAAAATCTCAAAAAGGTGTAAAATGATCACATGAAGCCCATGTCCAATTAGGACATGCCACATGGCATCAGGGAGGTGGAGAGCGGAACTTTTTTAGAAAATTTTTCCAATTTTCAAAAAGGGGAAAATTTTAAACTTTCATCCCGCCAGCCTAATTTTTTCCCTTTTTTGCCCTAAATCTTTAGAAGGGCATAACTTTTGATCCAGAGCTCAGAGTTTCATGTTCTTGGTGGCATTGGAAATCTGGTGAATTTATCTACACGGTGGAGGGTCCAATTTTGTATTTTGATGGAGATTTTTTGGAGGAAATTGAAGAAACGTCTCTGGCACGAAAAAATGCAGAATTGACATTCAACTACCAAATTTAATGAAGTATGGTCGATTTTATGATCTGCAGAACAATGTACTTATAAGTATGGGTTCATCCATGAAGCCCATTACTCTGCAGGTGAAATTTGTGGAATTTTTTTGGTGGTTGAATTCATAAATTCGTTTTGTCGGCATTTTTCATTTTCTCTCCTTCTGCTCGATCATTAAAAGCTAGATTTGGCTCATTTGTAAAGGGTTGGACATATTTTGCTCTGTAAACTCTCTCCTCTTCCTCATCAGGTGAATTTGTAGAGTTTTATACCTCTCATATAGGCTACAACACGTTTTTTGCCTCTTGGCCATTGTAATGCACTGTATTGAACCTATGGAAATGACAATGCAAGCTCTGTGAATGAGTTTTCCCAATACTTTCTATGTGTTGTATCACTGTCATTCTGATCTCTTCATTACATTTTAGAAAATTTGTGCATGATGTGTGTAAACTGCATTTTTTATAATCTGTGTAAATTTTGTAGAAGATAGATGTTCACCACTCCTTTGGTGTATCACCACTGTTCATTTTAGTTTCTATCTTCTTTTACATCTCTTCTATCCTATGTCTCCTTGGCAAAATTAGAGTAGGATTTTGAGTATAAATACCTCTGCAAAGTTCATACATACATCTGATTAGAGGAGTGAAGCAACATGATCCTTTAATATAGAGATTATTTTCCCATTTTTGCAAGTCCCACGCTTGTGGAAAATGGTTCAATGCTATGTCAAGTCACACTAAATGTACCCATTCTCAAACTTGCAAATCTGAAGGAAACATTTAGGGGGTGCTTCTGATTTGCATTAATAGTTTTGGCACACCCAGTGGGACCTTAGAGGTCTTAATATTCATTACAACAAAGTTTTATGTGCATTTTGTTGTAAGTCTCTTTCTTGAAAACAGAGCCTTGATTTACACATCTGACAACTCCCAAAAGGATAAAATCAACTGGTTTCAGTAGTACAAGTCTAAATATTCATGAGAAGGATCCAACACAAGGTCAAGGGCTAGAGAAGAGGGATTTTTCTGAGTATCTGTAAGCTATCCTTAGGAAGAAGAGAGAGAGGAATAAGAATTCAAAGGTCTCCATCTCCACCAAACATGAACTCTATCAGCTCCTCCACCTGGTAGACCTTTCACCCAATCAACAAGGGTCCTCAGGCCAATTAGAATGGCACAACATAACCCTTATGTCAACTTCATTGGTAGCAGCCCACTTGCTCTCAATGCACAAAACCTAGTTTCAGTTGCAACATTGAAAGAACATCCCAAACTTTACTGGGGAAAATTAGACCACTTCTTGGTGATCATGTCAAAGTCATTGCTAATGTTTGTGCAATCCATGAGATTGCTAAGATGCAAATTACTATCAAATTGTTGGAATATTCATTTAAAGGGAAATCCTTACAATGGTTCAGGAGCCTTGGGGCAGGCTCTATCCAAAATTGGAACCAGTTGTGCATAGCTCTCCATGAGTAGTTTGGAAAAAAGGGAGATAATTTGTCTTTATTAGAAACAACTAATAACTATCAAGAGAGATCCCAATGAGTCAGCTAAGAAACTTCAATTTTAAATTTCAAAGGACATGGGATAGAATTCCAGTGAGTAGTAAGGCCAACAGACTGAAGGTGCTTTCCTATACTATCTCAAAGCTTTAAATTCTGATATTTCTATGTTAATGCAATCCATGGGAGGTGGACAACTATACCTGCTGCTTATACCATTGCCATTAGAGACTGAGAATTGTTTGATCCAAGCTAGTAAACTAGCTGCCTAGGCCTCCTATGCTCTTATATACAAACTTGGAAAACCCAAGCACTAGTCAAGCACTTACTTTAGCTCTTATTCCCACTCCTAGAAATTAGAGTTCAAATGAGCACTTCTACTTCATCCTCTAGTTCCTTAAATGAACTTCAAGAAGTCATGAAACAATTACAAAATTTAGGTAATGATCTGGTTACACTCAAGAGGTAAAAAATCCCAAAGTTTTAGACCACCTTATCAGTCTCAAGCTTAGCCTAATAGGCAACCATATTATCCTAATAGGCCACCCAATCCAATTGCAAATCAAAACCAAGTAAGACCTCCTATCAATAGACCATTTCAGCCCTATAATACCAACGCTGCATCTACCTCTAAAGCTTTAGTTTTAGTGGAAAATAATGTAGCTCAAGAATATGAGTGGTGTTTCCCATGCAATGAACCTCACAACCAATCCATATGCTTCAATGGTGCCTTGAACCAAGCTTTGATGGTGAAAACAACTGGCATAGAGGGTGAGGTGAGCCAATAAACAAACCAACAACAAGGAACATCTCAGCAAAATACAACTCCAAATGAGACCACACTTATGAATTGGAAAGCTGAGATTTTTTGTGGTATGAATCAAGTAATTTCTCATAATGTAGCAGCTAACACAAGGTCAAATAAGAGGAATATTGGTGAATGGAAGTCATTGGCTCTAGGTGATCCACAACCTTCCACCACTCCACAAAGTGCTAGTAGGCAAAATGCAGTTCCAAATGTGCAAGGACAGCCGAAGCCACCTTCTAGACCAGCTCAAATGCCAATTATTGCATCCCATGTACAAGAGAAGAGTGTGTAGGCTAGGGGGCAGCAAAGAGATGTTTCATCCCCATTTAGTATCATTGAACAAATGAAGAAGATAAATGTAAATATATCTATGTGGGAATCACTATTCATCCTAGGTCAAAGGGATCTCCTACAAGTTGCCATGAAGGATTGGTCAATTTCAAATCAGTAAGCTCATGTGCAAGAAAAGGTACTCAAAAATACTACTCATCTTGAAGGGAAACATAGAGGACAACAAGGTAAAGTTTTGAAGCCCCCTCCATTCTATGTTTCATTGATCATTGGGGATAAATTAGTACACAATTATATGATTGATTCTAGGGCAAGTAGTTCTGTAATGCCCAAGCAAATAGCTGATCAGCTGGGTCTCCAATACGAAATCATATCTAAAGGATTGGTGCAACTGGATGGGATAGTAGTAAAAACAGTGGGAGTAATTAGATATTTGAGCCTTAATTTGCATGCATGCCCCAATGTTAATGTGTTGCAAGATGTCTTAGTGATAGATTTACAACCACTCTTCACCCTATGTTTTTCAATGGATTTCACAACTAGAATTGGGGGCTACTTATCTACTGATTGGTCACACATGTTGTTTAGAACAAGATATGGAACCAAGGCCACAATCAGGTCTGAACCTATTGCAAACTTTCACATTGAGCCTCATAATCCAAGTCAGATCAATGCCAACTATTCAACATTTGATCAAGAGGATTAGCCAAGCATGGATGAAGCTGACACCAAAGTTAGGAGCATCCCAAATTTGACTGTTGATGAATGGGAAAGCAAGGTGCATGATTTTGATCCCTACCAAGAAATAGAGGAATCTAAACTAGGAGTTTATTGCATACATGAAAAAAATTGGTCAATTCCTAGCATCAGCAAGCCAAACCATAAGAATGGAAATGAGGTATGGAAGTTATTTTTTGATGGATCAAGAAGTAGGAAAGGTGTAGGTGGGGGATCTATGCTTGTTTCACCTCAAGGTATCAAATACTATTCAGCTTTTAGATTTCAGTTTGCATGTTCTAACAACACTGCTGAATATGAAGCTTTGGTATAAGGATTGCATTGGTCAAGGAAAAGAAGTGTCAAGAACTTACAAGTCTTTGGCGATAGTGAGCTGATTGTTAATCAAGTTAAAGGGAAGCATGCTGCCAAGAATGACCTTCTCAAGTGTTATAAGAATAAGGTGTCGGACCTTATTGAGGATTTTGAAGGCTTTGGCATCAATTCCATCCCTAGGAAAGAAAACCAAGCTGTTGATAGACTTACAGCAGTTGGGGCAGCCTTTGATGTTATAGAAAGTATCAAGGAAGATAAAGTTCAGCCAGGAGTTCATGTGATTGTAAGGCCATTAGTGCTAGACAATAAAGTAAGTTGGTAAGTGTTCGAAAGTGACCAATAAATCATCAAATTCTTGCAAGAAGAAGCTGAGTTCTCAGCCAAAAATTAGGAAAATTTGGAACAACAATATGGTGATCAAGTGGTACAACTGAGATCCAACAAACTTCCCAAAGGACTTGTCACTTTAGAGTCCATTGTTAATCCTAATGATCAATTTAGGAAGGAGAAAGAAAAAATCCAGATTAAGGGAGATGATTCGGTGCCCATCTCAATGGGAGAAATCAAATCACTTCAAATTGGTAAAGTGGCAACCGAGCAAGAAAGGTATGAGTTCAGGCAACTTTTCCAAGAGTTCCCAGATGTATTTTCTTGGAGCTATGAAGACTTGAGAGGCTTCAATCCCAAGCTAGCTCAACATACAATTGAATTGGATCCAAGTGTTAAGCCCATTAGGCAAAAACAAAGGCCAGTAAATCCACACATGGAGCCTCTCATGAAGAGGGAATTGAATAAGTTAATAGAGGTAAGTATCACTTTTCCCATCAATCATTCTAGTTGGGTAGAAAACTTGGTTCCAGTTATAAAGAAGAGTGGGGAATTCAGATTGTGTGTAGACTCTAGGGATTTGATTAGAGCATCCCTCAAGGATCATTACCCACTTCCTTCTATGGAGCAGATTTTGCAAGTTGTTGTTGGCTATGAGAGGTTTTCATTGCTAGATGGTTATTTAGGGTATAATCAGATCATGGTAAAGGAGGATGATCAATTCAAGACTTCCTCCACCACCAAATGGGGAACTTATGCATATAGAAAAATTCCATTTGGACTGTCCAATGCTAGAGCTACCTTCCAAAGGGAAATGGATATGGCATTCAAGGGATTGATCAACAAGATGGTGTTGATATATCTAGATTATGTTACTGTATTTTCTAAAAGTGGAGCAGACCATCTCTTTCATTTGAGACAAGTGTTCCAAAGATGTATAAGATTTTGGGTGTCCTTGAATCCCAAGAAATGTATTTTCCTAGCTCATGAGGGAAATATCCTAGGCCACATTGTTTCCAAATAAGGATTGACAATTGATCTAGAGAGGGTTGAAGCTATAAGAGCACTGCCATTACCAATTCATAAGAGAGCCCTTCAAATTTTCTTAGGTAGGATCAATTTTGTTTGGAGGTTTGTTCCAGATTTTGCAGCCCTTGTCAAGCCAATAACCATGATGTTGATGAAAAGTATGGCTTTCAAATAGACAACTGAAGGTAAGGAAAGTTTTGAGACAATCAAAGAGGCTATCTCACAAGCTCCAACTCTCATTAACCCATATTTCTCCAAGGATTTTATCCTTTATGCATTTGGAGGTGATGATACAATCTCTGCAATTTTAGTACAATAGAACCAAGAAAATGCAGAGCAGCCAATTGCTTTCTTTAGCCAAAGCGTGGAAGGCTATGACATGAGATACTATTTCATTGAGAAGCATGTGATTGTAGTGATTAGGAGCTTGAATAAATTTAAGCATCTAGTTTCAAATAACAAGGTTCAACTGCTGGTTTCTCATGTGGGAGTTAAAGACTTCCTCCTCAACGAAGACCTAAACAAAAAATGTGTAGGATGGATTAATCATGTCATGGAGTATGAAATTGAGATCAAATTCACCAAGTTGGTCTGAGGAAAGGGATTATGTGAACAACTGGTTTTGAGCAAATCATTGGAAGCAAGCAATGAGAAAGATGTTTTGGCATTGTAAGACAACCAAGAACAAAGAGGTGTTCAAGAAGAGAAAGATAGTATCATCACTCCTTGCTGGACCAAAGACATAATACACTTCTTACAAATAGACCTATGCCCTCTAGGGATGAAAAAAACCAAGAGAAGACACTTCAAATTGCAGGCTATCCCATATGTACTTGTTGATGGTGTTTTTTTCAAGAAATATGTAAATGGAGTGCTATTGAGATGCATTGGAACAAATCAAATTAATAGGATGTTAGAAGAATTCCATGGTGGGTCAGCTGGGGGCCACTTTGCTCCAAGAGTGACAGCCCTCAAGATCATGAAGGCTGGCTATTATTGGCCCAAGGTTTTTAGTGATTGTTATGCATGGATCAAGAGGTGTAAAAATTATGTGTTCTTCACAGGCAAGGAGAGATTGACTGCCCTTCCATTGCACCCAATTTCAGTTGACCAACCATTCATGCAATGGGGTTTAAATTTCATTGGAGTCATTAACCCAAATTCAAGCCAAGGGCACAAGTGGATTCTAATAGCACCAAACTACTTCACCAAATGGACTGAGGTGGTGGCACTTAAAAAAGCAAATAAATCCAACATTCTAGACTTCTATGAAGGGATAGTAACCAGATTTGGTATACCTACCACTATAATATCATATAATGCATTGAAATTCATAGGATCAAAGGTAACTGAATGGGTTGTTTAAATGGAATTTATCTGAGAACTTCATCAAATTATTACCCTCAAGGTAACGGCCAAGCTGAGTCTACCAACAAGAACTTGTTAAGGATCATCAATAGGACTCTTGATGAAAATCAAAGGACTTGGCACACCAAATTGAAATCAGCCTTGTGGGCTGCTAGGATAACTCCCAAGAGATCCATAGGTAACTCTCCATTCAGACTTGTTTATGGAAGAGAGGCAATCTTTCCCATGTCACTTGAGTTACCAACATTAGAACTCATGAAGCAATTAGAGTTGTTAGAGTTTGAACCCATGGAGATTAGATATGCATAATTGATGGAGCTCCAAGAAATTAGAGAGCATGCAGCCCAAGCAATGGAGAAGGATCAAGCCTTGGTCAAGAGGAATTTTGATAGGAAAGCCAAGGCTAGAACCTTCCAAGTTGGAAATTTAATGTTGAAATGGGATGCAGATTGAGCAAAGCCAAGAAGGCATTCAAATTTTGATGCCATTTGGAGTTTCCCTAATATGGTAAAAAAATGTAAGAAAAATAATGCCTTCCAACTGTCTATATTGGAAGGCAAAGAACTGCAGATTCCAGTTAATGGAATCCATCTAAAGAATTGCTACTAGAAGGGAAACTCTCCACCTTGTACATATTAGCTTATATTTTCATTCCTTCAAGTGCTTGTGCACATTTTTTTGTTGTAACTTAGTTTTTCATTTCCCTAAGTGCTTTGGCACAAGCTTGTTGTCCCAGGATACATTTTTGCATGCCATGTTCTAGATCAAGTGTTGTTCTACTCTCACTTTTCCCTCTTTTAAAATTTTTCTAATGAGTTGAGAGATCCAAGCAGTTAATTTGATAACCCCATGCCCAATGGATTACTTCAGGAAATTGGTAACTTCATCCAGCAGGTAGATGCCCCCTCTGAGTTGCCAAAATTATTATCCAAAATAAGCCCCTTGCTCATTTTTTTGGCTAACCTCCCCTCAATCCTTCCTTCCTTGTGCCTCAGTTGATTTTTATTTCACTTTACAGGAACTAAAAATTTTTAGGAAATGGTCTCATTGGATAGATAATCTTCTCAACTTCCAGAAAGGTAAATTTTTCCTCTTAACTCCTTGTAATTTGCAAGTTATGGCTCGACAGATTTTTGGAGGAAAATTTTCCCTAGGGAAGTCTACATCCAATTAGGATGCACCATGTGGTAGAGGAATGGCAGAGGCGGAGGTAGTTTTGAAATTTTCACCAAATTTTGTTTGGACACATACAAGAAAATTTTGGCCTGATGGCCTGTTGTCCAATAGGAAGTGGCCATGTGTCCATGGTGGCATCAGAGGTCAAAGCGGTGCAGAGAAGTTGGAAAAATTTCAAAGGTTGGTGTAAAAGGGAAATCTCGGCTCGAAGGACTTCCAGTGAATCAAGATATGACACGTGTCCTCAGACTAGCAGTAGATAGAAGCATGGAGGAAAATTTTCCATTTTTCCAAAGTGCGATAAGTGGCGCGATAAAACTCCGCCCTAGATGGCCCACGCCAATCAGAGCATGCCATATGTCCATGTGGCCCGTAAAAATCTTAAGGCAGGTCCGTAGAAGGAAAAGAGCTAGTTCATCCCATACCAATGAAAATACACCATGTGTCCCATTCAGGGAGATGGTAAAATTTGGTGGAAAATTGGAAGCGCACCCCCGAGGGCCAATAAGAAGGCGCCATGTGGCGTCGGAGCGGCAGAGCGTGAGGTGCCAATGGAAAATTTTCCAAAATCTCAAAAGGGCATAAAATGATCACATGAAGCCCACATCTAATCAGGACATGCCACGTGGCATCAGAGAGGTGGAGAGTGGAACCTTTTGGGAAAAATTTTCCAATTTTCAAAAAGGGGAAAATTTTAAACTTTCATCCCGCCAGCCTAATTTTTGCCCTTTTTTGCCCTAAATCTTCAGAAGGGCATAACATTTGATCCAGAGCTCATATTTTCACGTTCTTGGTGGCATTGGAAAGCTAGTGAATTTCTCTACATGTTGGAGTGTCCAATTTTGTATTTTGAAGGTGAATTTTGGAAGAAAATTGAACAAACGTCTCTGGCATGAAAAAAATGTAGAATTGACATTCAACTACCAAATTTAATGAAGTATGGTCAATTTTTGATCTGCAGAACAATGTACTTATTAGTATGGGTTTGTCCATGAAGCCCATTACTCTGCAGGTGAAATTTTTGGAATTTTGTTGGTGGTTGAATTCATAAATTCATTTTACCCGCATTTTTCGTTTTCTCTCCTTCTGTTGACCATTAAAAGCTAGATTTGGCTCATTTGTAAAGGGTTGGACATATTTTTCTCTGAAAACTCTCTCCTCTTCCCCATCAAGTGAATTTGTGGAGTTTCATACCTCTCATATAGGCTACAGCATGTGTTTTGCCTCCTGGTCATTGTAATGTATTATATTGAACCTAGGAATGATAATGTATGTTCTGTGATTAATTTTCCCAATCCTTTCATGTGTTTATCATTGTCTTTTGATCTCTCATTACATTTTGGAAAATTTTCCATGTTTTGTGTTGTATTTCTTATGATCTATGTAAATTTTTCCAAGTAGAAGTTCACCACTCCCTTGGTGTATCACCACTTTCAATTAGTTCTATTTCTTCTGCATCTTTTATCTATGTCCCTGTTTCACACAGAATGTTTCAGCTTTTGGGAATAGAGTTGCTTCTATCCTTTCATTCTTTTGAGAAATAGATAAGGGTTAGGGCTAGGAGGAATACCTGTTGAATGTCGAGAGGGTGTGCATGTACCGTAGAGAGAGAGAGAGATTAGATCGACTGTGAAGAACTCCTTTTTGTCTTGGAAGGACTACCTGCAAGTAAGAATACAAGACCACCCGATTTTAATTAGACAAGAAATGAGGGAACTGCCTTGGGCCCAGGAAATATAAAACTTCCTTTCGAAGGTGGTCAGTTCCCCTACTAATATGAATTAACACCAATTCTAACAAATAAGCTATTGTCCAATTACAATTTTTTTACCTTGTTAGAACAATAGAGAAAGGACTGGTCTTGGTTTAGAATCACGGTGAACGACGCCGGTCAGTGTCACCGGTACCGGTTGATGATAACCGATATTGGTAGGGTGAAGGTTGGCTATAAGATGGTTATATGATAGTTATGGTGTTTATAAGGCTGGTAGAATGACTGGGGATAGATAATGAGGTGATGGAGAAGACTCAGAGGGTATGGGGGCTGTTCTTGGAGAAAAATAGGGGTAAAGGAATGTAAGTTAGGTGGAGAGTGTTACCGGGTAGTGGATCTGGGGGTAGACTTGTAATTATTTGTGATTCAGAAATCCAAGAAATATTATTAAAAGAGCATATAAGACTTACTTACTAATTCCTGATGAAAATGCAGGTTCTGGGACTACGATGGCGAAGACAGGGCTTAAGTGGGATGATCTGACAATCCAAGATGAGCTATCTCCTCTCCTGATGCTTGGATGAGTGTCACTGGGATCTGGTTATTTAGTTGTAGTCTTAGGCTTGATGTCCTTCTCTACCAACTCCTCTCTTTCCTTCGCTTGTCTTTGTTCAGCCAAGTAAATTCCGGATCCTTCCAATGACTTCTGATGTGGATCAACCAAAATCCAACCTCTTGTTTTTGGTTGGGAGAGGTCATTTACAGGGAATCGATGGCGGTTACGTAACCGACGACGGTCGAGTAGGAACCGATATCGATCAGGTCAAAGTGGGCTATTTTTAGTAAAATAGCCAACTTTTCCTCCTTTTCTCCCGAGGGATTAGTTGCGAGCTTGTTCAAGTCATTATGAGGTTGGTTTTAGGTGCGAGTGAGGAGTAATTAGTTATGAGTGTGGATGTAGACCAAGTTATAGGTCTTAATTAGGTTAGTTTAGGGTTAAGACTAGGTCATGATGAGGTGGCGAAATGAGGTTGCAGGTATGGTGATGTGGATTTATTAATTATAAGGTAATTAATAAATAATTGTGTAAGGTTTAGGTGATGAGGTTAGGTTACAAAAATGAGATACGGGGCATAAGGGGGTCATAAGACACAAATTTGGTGTCGACATTAGCCCCTTATTGTCGTGTATCTTGTCTTGTAAAGCTGCACGGACAATAATATGAAGTGGTTACCCCTGTTAAGGGTATAGGTAATCCCCCTCAAATCTATCACAGATTGAGGTAGCGTGAAATCAGGGATAGAGTTGATAAAGGGTAAATGGTGTTGAAATAATGGTGAGATGGTGGGGTAGGTCCAAAGAAGTAGATGCATGTTGAAATGAAGTAGTGTGACCATGGTACATGATTTGAAGAGAAAACAAGCAATTCATAGGCAAAGGTCGATAGTTTATCCAAACAAGGGTGATATAATCCTGGTATCCAAGGCATAGGAAGTAGCTCCAGGGGATATAACGGGTAAGGTACAGGAACGTTTAGGCATGTTCGGCAGTACCAAATGGTTGGTTTTGTTGAGATAAACGTCACGGTCTAGGTCTAGGCAAAGTTGGTCAACTAATCAAGTCAAGTACCCTAATCATGCTAAAACATGAACATGTGAGCTCGATTTGAACAAAAAGCTACATGTTGGGTGGATAAAATTGTAATTTGTTGGTTTTGGGTGAGGTATTTGAGTGGTGCGGCCTTGGGTTGGGCCGATTGATGAGTGAGGGCTATGGGTCGGGCTTGATTGGTTGTTTGCTGCCTTGGGTCAGGCCAAATGGTTGGTGGCGGCCTTGGGTTGAGCCGGATAGTTGGTTGCGGCCTGCGGTCGGGCCGGATTTGTTGGTTGGGGCCTTGGGTCGGGCCAAATGGTTGGTTGCAGCCTTGGGTTGGGCCAAATGGTTGGTTGCGGCCATGGGTCAGGCCAAGTGGTTGGTTACGGCCATGGGTCGGGCCAAGTGGTTGAGTTGCGACCTTGGCTCGGGCCAATAAAGTTAAAAATGGCTAAATAGCAATGGAGTGTATAGGCAATGTGGTGAAAAAGGGAGATTGGTGAATAAGGGCAGAAGTTGGGTGAAGTTAGGTATTAATCCGATATCGGCTAGATCGGACCGGTATCGGTTAGGTGACCGATACCGGTTCCTTAGGGCATAATATAACCGGTATCGGTTATAGGTAAAAAACCTATAAAAATAAAAATACGGCCTGTCATTGTCACATTGTCAATTTGAAAACCCATTTGAGTTTTCTGAGGTGTATTGCTGAGATTGGTACATTTGTCGGCTGAGGTGGCACTATTTGAGTGGAGAAGTGAGTGGTTGGTAGGCTCGAGCGAGTAGGAGGCAGCATTTGATTGGTGGGGGACCCAGCAGAGGAGTTGTAGAGCCATGGCACAACCAGGAGGAGCAGGAGGTACTGGACCAGTTGGACCACCACCACCTATCCCACCACGATGACGTGTCATCGTACCGGTAGGTTCGAAACCTTTCATTGTGTGACTTTGATGTTGTTAAGCTAGATTTGGGGGTTTGGGTAGGAATCCAATGTTTTGATAAAATAATGAATAAATTGAAGCTATTTGAAAAATGGAGAGGGTAGATGGGTTAAATAGGCCAAGGCGGCAGGGTGGGTAGGTTTTTAGGGTGTTTGGGTGGGTAAATAGAGATAAATAGGCCAAAAATGGATTTGGGGGGCCGCGTCGGGTTTGGCTCCGTAATTTTACAGTGACCGATGCCGGTCACTAAGCGACCGGCATCGGTCACGAAGTTTTCGGAAAAGGTGAGTTTGTGGTTAACCAGTGTCGTTCATACGTCAACCGACATCGGTGGAGAGGGGACTGGTGGCGGTCATGGGTGACCGGTACCGGTTCATTTTTGGGTGTTTTGTTATTAGTGGTTTGGGTTTTGTGTTTTATTGTTGGGCTTTGTGTTTGTGTGGGTGAAGAGGGAAGGGGGAGAGGTTGATAGGAGGGGTGATGGGTGGGGGGGAAATGGAAAGGGGATATCGTAAATGTTTTTAGGGTAACATAGGTGGGTGTAGGTGTGTGTTATAGAGTCGGGGTGTGGTCAGGTGGTTAAAAGGGGGTATAGAAGGTTAAAGTAGTTTTCGTTTGAAAGGGTAGGTCTAATGAAGTGGGTTATTTGTGCAGGCACGTCAGAAACTGACTATGCGGGATAGGATGCCCCCGATGTTAAGACGGATGCGGCAACACGTGTCCACAGTGCAGTGGGCCATCATGCGCGAGGTGGGACTCGGCGGAGTCCAGCGATATAGGGCTATAGAGAGGGATCACAGTCTTATGGTCGCCCTCATCGAGAGATGGGATCCGGTGACTAATGAGTTCCATCTCCCAACTGGAGAGATGACTATCACGCTGGAGGATGTGTATCACATCCTTAGACTGTCGATCGATGGAGAGGTAGTATTCCAGGTAGACGAAGAGACAGCTATGGACAGCATTCTACAGGTATTTGGGGATGCAGCCGTGCTATTGACGTATCACAGCACGAGCATTACCTATGGGGACATGTATCGTGCCCACAGACATGAGACACGGCTTGCTGTGTTGATGATGATAGACATCACATGCTTCACCCTCCCAGACTCAGAGGAAGGCCGCTTTCCACGGGCGCTGACAGGGGTACTACACGAGATGGTGGAGGAGCATACATGTTATGCTTGGGCACCAGTATACCTGGTGCAGTTATACAGGGAGCTGTGGGGCTATCACCGGATGAGGTGATTCAGGATTTGTTCCACATTTTTGTTACATTGCTGGGCATATGAGCATATCATATGCATTCGACCAGTAGGGCTGCCCTAGCAGCCGGGACCACAGGTGATATATAGATATGGCTTTCAGAGGTGGTTGGGGGTCATGGGCCAACCACGAGAAGTGCTCGCCGGACGGGATGTAGCGTATTAATGTCATGTATTAGAGGACGTGACTGCCTTGGATATTGTATGGAGGCCTTACAAAGGTCATCAGCCCCGTGGAGGAGCCCGATCACAGTTGCGTTTGATCCAGTATACATTCTGGATAGCAGGACGGAGGCCGGGAGAGCATGAGCGGATACCCCTGGAGAGGGTATGACGGCAGTTGGGGCTACGACAGGATGAGCCACCGCCCTTCCCTTAGTACTGGAGGGATGATGTAGAAGCCCCATTTCCTGCACCATAGCCCGTGGACCTAGATTGGGTAGCAGAGAGGCCAGCAGATGATACCGTAGATGACGCCGGCTGCACAGGATCATTTTTGGTATGGTGGGCAGGGGAGAGAGCCGTGAGGAGAGCACAGCCCACACAGCCAGACTTAGCAGCTGTTATAGAAGAGAGGGACTAACTTAGGGGACAGGTATAGTTGTTACAGGGGCAGCTTGCTACTGCACTGGCACAGATAGGTATCCTACAGGGGTAGTTAGCCCAGGCACATGTACAGGCACAGCCACAGGCACCACCACAGGCACCACCAGTAGCACCGTCATAGCCACAGGTATAGGTACCGCCACCGGCGCAGCCACAGGCACAGGTACCGCCACTGGCACCGACGTAGCCACAGGCACAGGGTGTATTGGTAGGACAGGGGCCAGTGTTATTAGGAGTCAGGGGACCAGCCCCAGCAGCTATGGTGGCACGGGCTCGTTATATGGAGGTGAGAGCGGAGGCACGGTACTATCAGGACGTCCTTGATGGTACTGAGGCTGACTATCAGCCGTATGCAGCGCACAGAGTGGAGACCTCGCAGAGTCAGAGATCCCAGAGGGGTGCAGCTATAGCCGGTGGGTCGGTGATAGGGAGGAGGCGGGAGCCAGGGCCCGGACCTGCAGGGAGAGGTGCTGAGGGCGGTGGGGAGAGTTGAGACATCCCTGGGTCAGAGATAGATGTTTTTGTTTATACATTGGATATAGGCACTGGTCTACGAACTGGTTATGTTTATAGAGGCCTGCGTGCCCACATATGATTTATTCATTCATTTATTCATATGGTTGTATATACCGGCCTGCGAACCGAGTATGGGTTGTATAGTTGATACCGGCCTACGAGCCGAGTATATTTTTGATATGAGAGACCGGCCTGCGAGCCGAGTCGAGATTTTGACAGTTATTGCGGCCTGCGTGCCGGCTTTGTATTATCTTGAGATCACAGAGGCCCCTATGCAGGGTAAGTTGTATATTTGAAACCTTTGATATATATATATATATATATATATATATGATGATTTTGATCCACATGGTGTATATGAAATGTTTTATTTGTTTTGTTGATGGTTTGTGAAATTTAATATATGATGAGTTTGATCCACATGGTTTATATATTGATGGGGTTGATGTCTTTTGTTGATGGCTTTTTGAAATGGAATGTATGTATATATAGATTATGATTTTAATTCAAATGTTGTGTATGCTGATGGGTTTGATGTATATATATATGATTTCATATGTATGTTGTCGATGGTTGTTATAATGTAGATAGATGATGTTGCTGAAATTGTGAGGATATACATATGTGACTTGGATGACAAATATTGATAATGGTGTTGTTATGTAGGAAAAAGAGGCGGGCGCTACAAAAATTGGGTAGAAAATAAAGAAAAGGCCTATGTTTAAGAAAAAGTAGGCATGTGACCGATATCGGTTAGTTAACCGATGTCGGTAGATGATAGACCGGTATCGATCAGGTAACCGATACCGGTTACTCCATAATGAGCTTTTCTAAAAATAGAAAAGCTTGGGTGGTAACTTAAGTTCTTATTTTAGAAGCATGCAACAACTTAAATACGTGAATGCGACGCTGTTTAACGACTGAGACAGGTAATTACATGAAAGAATTGAGTGATAAGGAGGAAAGAGACAGGTGAAGTGAGTGTGGGCTGAGATTTAGAAGGCAGAAAGACAAGTTACATTTGAAGAGGGTGGTGAACATGGCTGAACGAGGAGAAGCATCTAGCAGGAAGAGATAAGAGGGAAGACAGGTTCCACCTCAAGCTGCTGCATCCCAAGAGGTAAACTGTTTGGTTGTAATTTGATTCTTGCATGTTTTATGAATAGGATGAGAGAGAGTAAGTGGGTAAAGATGAGAAAGAAAAGGTGATAGGTAAGGGTTTGGGATGGGGTGAGTGCTATGGGGTAGGTAAGCAGGGGTTTTGGGTAAGTTGGTATGTACAGAGAGGGGTAAACGATCAAATTATTGTCGTAGGTGGTGTGTTTAGGCAGGGTGTATAAAATTGACAGTGACCGATGTCAGTTAAAGATAACCGGTATCGGTTATTGAACCGCTACCGGTTATTTATAACCGATACCGGTTACTGTAGGAATTTCTAGAATGTGAGAAAAAACCCTTGGGGATTTGATTTATTGAATGGCGGTGTGTCGTTTTGATGTGTGCAAGCGGAGGCAGGGTTAAGGATGAACGATACTATGCCAACGTTGTTGTCACGAATCCAAGCGGATGTAACACCAGCGGAATGGGCATTGATAAATCATTTGGGGTTAAGTGGAATCTACTATTATTCACGAATCACACGTAACCATGCTATGTTACAGGCGTTGATTGAGAGATGGAATCCAGAGAGGAATACCTTCTATCTACCAACAGGGAGATGACAGTGACATTGGAAGATGTGTTTCGTATTTTGAGACTCTCAATTACAGGAAGACCAGTATATCAGGCATTGCCTAGCATGGCGCAGGGAGTAATAACAGCAGTATTTGGTCCATACAAATGAGAGTTGACACAGCGAGGTTTGACATTCACTTATGGTATAATGTATGCAACACACCCTGAGGCAACAAGGTTGACAGTGGTATTAATGATAGTGGTGGGGTATTATGCATTACCGAGGGTGGATGGGGAAAGATTTCTAAAAGCATTGATGTGTGTTATTTAGGAAATGATAGAAAGGAACATGACTTTTGCATGGGCACCTACATATTTGGCGGAGCTATACAGGGGTTTATGGGCTTGTAGGTGAAATCACAGGATGACACTGGATTGTTCATATTTATTACATTGTTGGGCCTATGAGCACATTTTTGTGTGCGACCAATAGGTCGACCCATCCAGTCAACAGAGACAGGAGTACAAAGGTTGGGATTCAAACGATGGGTCCAGATAGAACAAGAGGCAAGATCCCAGGCCGTGACAGGTGACACTAAGTATTATAGGTAGGTATGGGAGATGGTGACGATTGCGGATATCTGTTGGAGGCCTTACGAGAACTATATGGTAACAGAGAACATAGCTAAGGATTTGAGGGGTGTAGAGCGATTGAGGTGGATCGCGGGGCACAAGCTAGGTGAGTATGAGAGGATTCCTCTAGATCGCGTGCGGTGATAATTTGGATTTGTGCATGATATACCCTTGGCTTATAGACCATATATGAGGATCGACGTGAAGGCATCATTCTCACCTCCCCGGCCAAAACCTCTAGAAGGACCAGAAGAGATAGCAGCCGATCACAGGGTAATGGATGCAGGAACGACAGAGGCCTATAGATTATGGTGGGTAGTAGAGCTACGAGGTTTACGTGATCGTCCTAACATAGCTGTGATTACATCAGAGAGAGATCATCTACAGATTTTAGTTCATCAACTCCAACTGCAGGTGAATGAGACAAGAGGATTGTTAGCGGTTGCAGAGTCACGAGCGGAGAGACTAGAGGTGAGATTCCTCCACGCGAGAGGGTGTATTCGTATGTTACAGGAGATTTTGGCAGATCAGTGGGAGGAACCAATAGTAGTGGCACCTTTGAGGATGGAGAGGCCAAATGAGTGGCGTCGACAATCGCAATCACCACCTGATTCGGGAGGAGGCGCAAGGGTCTAAGTGAATTTCATAGGGGTATAAGAATAAATAAGGATGCCGACCTGCACGTCAATGATAGAGAAGATGTATTTGTTTAACATCTCTGAATATGTATGTTGATTTCAGTTATGATAATAATAAGAATGGTTGTGTTTTGAATGTTTGTTTAGAAAAAAAGGATAAATGATGAATGTTATCAAATAGAAATACACAAAAATATTTATATTTACAACACATGATAGGTTATGGTAGGTGATGGTCGAGCTAACCTTGGGAGACCCCTTGTCTCCTAAGTGCTGCCTACATAGCCCATTGCTCAAAGTAAGGAGGGGCCTCAGACCGATGTAGTTCTCCCTTAAGACTAGGGAGAGGTGAATTCAGGCAATTTAGGTATGTTTAGGCAATTTGTTAGTGGGTAAAAGTATTAATTTTGGTAGGGTAATGTTGTTGGTGTTGGTAAGAAATTGGCGATGTTGGAATAGGTATAGGTGAAGCGAAAGTTATCCTACCCAAGTGGTAGGGAACCGTGTCCTGATTAAGGTCAACACATAATCCTAGAGTCGAGTCAAAGAGGAAAAAGTGCTCCGTAGGTGAAAAGAGCTAAACAAACCACATAATAACATAGACTGAGCTTGAACCCCTAGGTACCGTGCATAGACGAGAAGTCGATAGGTGAAAAGAGTCACATAATCACAATATATCAGTTGTACGTCACGTCCCTTGAGTTGTGTTGTTTAAGCAAATGGTGAGGTGAGGTGGATGGTATAGCTGAGGCATGGAGAACTTGTTATAAAGTGAGTGTTTTGACAAAAGAGAACCTAACCTAAATAGACAAGTCCATAACTCCAAAGTGCTTTTGAATGTGGCTTTTATTTTGCTGAATATAAACTGATCGATGCGGGAAGTCTACAAGGGATATGTATTTTTTTACTCTTGAGGTCTTCACGAAGCTGATCAATGCGAGAAGCTTCTGATAAAGGCTGACTGTGTATAGCTGTCCTTCAAGGGAGCAGTCTATTTATAGTAGTAGATGCAGCGTTTGTGTATAGCTGTCCTTTGGGGGAGCAGTCTATATATAATAGCAGCAATAGTTTGGCATATAGCTGTCCTTCGAGGGAGCAGTCTATGTATAATTTAAAGGTCTATATGTTCGTTGGGCATAAAGCATCTAGTTTTGTAGGAAGTTTGACTCAAGAAAATCCCATAAGTGTTAAATTAAGAATGTGTCATTTTGATACTTTGAAGTCATGGACTAGACTAAAAAGGGGAAGGCTTCTTTAAGGGGAGGTGATAATCAAACCATGTGAGCTTGATTTGATTTTGAGATGTAGGAAACAAAGTGTATGCAGTGGTAAATGAGCTCAAAGGACGAGCGCAAGGTAGATAAGAAGTGATATAACACTGAATTCAACAGTAGAATGGTCGAAGATGCAAGGCATTAAGGGGCTCAAGCTCAGGTTTACCATTAAGCAAAGCTAAATGATAAGTTCCTGATCCATAAGTATGAGTGATAATGTAAGGCCCAATCCAATTAGGAGCAAATTTTCCACGTTTTACTCTTTTCTAGTTTGGTTACATGTTGATTCTCTTTGAGGACAAGATCACCAACCTTAAAGGTATGCTCATGAAGTCGCTTATCATAAGCACGCTTGATGCGTTTTTGATAGATTTGAAGGTGGTCAAGAACCGTAAGATGACGCTCGTCAAGAAGATCTAATTGGGCTAACCTCTCTTGGCGGAAATCATCATTGGTGAGAATATCCTGAAGAGATATTCTGAGGGAGGGTATTTGTATTTCAAGAGGCAAGACAGCCTCGGTACCATATACCAAAGAAAAAGGTGTGGCATTAGTGGAGGTACGAATGCTAGTATGATAAGCCCAAAGGGCAAAGGAGATGTGATCATGCCAATTTCTTCCGGACTCATTAACAACTTTCATGAGGATTTTGGTTAGGGTTTTATTAGAAGATTTAGCCTGACCATTGGCCTGTGGATAGTACGGTGACGAGAAGCTAAGTTTGATACCGAAGTTGTTACAAAGGTCTTGTAACAACTTATTTTTGAAATATTTTCCATTATCTGTTATCAGGCGGTGAGGAACACCAAAACGACAGATAATGTGGTGGTTAATGAACTCTACAATTTTTTTCTTTTTGGTTGAAATGAGTGGAATGGCCTCCACCCATTTTGTGTAATATTCTATTGCTGTGATTATCCACCGGTGACGTTGCGAAGAGGGTGGATTAATCTCACCAATAAGGTCTAAACCCCATTGTGAGAAAGGCCAAAGATCTCGTGCGACCTGTAGCGGATGGCTAGGAGTATGCTGAAGGTTGGCATGTTGCTGACACATAACACAACGCTTAACATATTCGTAGCAGTCGTTATTAAGAGTAGGCCAATAATAGCCTAGGTGAAGGATCCGTTTGGCCATGGCAAGGCCGCTAAAATGTCCACCACAAATACCGTCATGGACCTGTTGGATGGTATAGGTGACCTCCGCGCTGGTTAGACATCGAAGAAGGATGCCATTAAAGCCGCGTTTATAAAGGAGTCCCCCCATGACGACATAACAAGAAACAATTTTTAAAAAATAACGTTTTCCAGTACTAGTAAGGTCAGGTGGGAGAACAAAGGTTGTAAGGTAGTCGTGAAATTGGTGATACCAGGTATCCTGTGAATTAGCATACACATTATTTATCATACAAACAACCGGGGCTGAGTAAGATGGGGCAAAGAGTTGTTGGACCAAGATGAAAATGTCAGAATCAGTTGATGAAGTAGGAATTTGCGAGGCTAAGCAAGCCATAGTATCTACAAATTTGTTAGTGGAGCGGGGAATGGTTTGGATAGAATAATGAGTAAATAAGGTTAGAAGTGAATTCACGTAGTGTTTGTACTTTTGAAGTTCCTCATTTTTACATTGGTAGATGCCCATAACTTGATTGACTACCAATTGAGAGTCACCAAAAATATTGATAGATTTGACACCTAAATGTAACGTAACCTGGAGACCCAAAACAAGGGCCTCGTATTCCGCTGTATTATTAGTGCAGGGGAAATTGAGTCGGAATGAAAGAGGCATAGGCTCCGCATCAAGGGGAATGAGAACAACGCCGGCTCTGCCGCCACGCTAGCATTTGGATCCATCAAAGAAGAGGGTCATTGGATACGACTCCTCCCTGAGTGAAAGAGTGGCGATGAGTTCGTCGGGGAAATTTAAATTGGTAAATTGTGCCCCAGGTAAAGGGGCTTCCGCGAGTTGGTCGGTAATGGTTTGTCCTTTGATTGACTTCTGGTGTATAAATTCAAGGTCGAGGTTAGCAAGGAGCATAAGCCATCGGGTGATGCATTGGTTTAGATGAGGTTTGGCATACATATAATGGATGGGATCCGTGTTGGTGATGACGAAATTTTTGTGATTTAGGAGGTAGTGTCGGAGTTTGGTAGCCACAAATGATAGGGCTAGGCATAACTTTTCTACATGTGTATACCTAGTCTCATAATCCACCAGAGTACGACTTATATAATAAACAACTTGTTCTCAATACTCAGAGTCACGATGTGCGAGCATGGCCCCTACAATGTGGTCGGTGGCAGAAAGGTAAAGGTAGAAAGGGTGATCGTCTTGAGGTGGGATAAGCACGGGTGGCTGCAAGAGATAAGCTTTGAGAGCCTCAAAGGCTTGGTAGCACTCTTCGCTCCATTGAAAGGTAATATCCTTTTTAAGAAGGTGATGGAAAGGTTGACATTGATCTGAGAGTTGGGAAATGAAACGCCGGATAGATTGGAGTTTACCTTGCAAACTACGCAATTGTTTGAGGTTAGTAGGTGGGGGCATTTCTAGGATAGCTTTGACTTTAGATGGATCGACCTCAATGCCATGCAAAGAGACAATAAAACCAAGAATTTTTCCCGAAAGGACACCAAAGACACATTTCTTTGGTTGAAGACGAACAGATATTGTAACAGGTGATCAAAAATAATGGTTAAAACATCGAGATGTTCGCTGCGATGTTTAGATTTGCCAAGAAGATCATCGACATAATCTTCAAGAATAGTGTGCATAATGTCATGAAAAATATAAGTCATAGCCCGCTGATAGGTCACACTAGCATTTTTAAGGCCAAACGGCATGACATGATAACAAAAGGTTCCCCAAGGAGTGATGAAGGCAGTTTTATGTTGATCGGCCGGGGCTACCAAAATTTGATTGTATCCCGAAAAGCCATCCATGAGAGAAAGCATCTCATGGCCCACAGTGAGATCAACAAGTTGTTTCACTCGGAATGACTCGTTCCTATAGAAACAAATAAGAGTTAGGTGCTAGGAGGAATACTTGTAGAATGTCGAGATGGTGTGCGCATACCGTAGAGAAAGATCAGGTTGATTGCGGAGAACTCCTTTTTGTCTTGGAAGGGCTCCTGGTTTTGACAAAGATGTAAGTTAATCTCCTTGGTTGTAAACACTTCTGGTATTTCCACTCGTCTCTGCTCTGTCAAGTGAAGATCTGGACTCTGTTCCTCACTCGCAATGCTCTCTGTTGATCCAGAAATCCTTTGACTGATCTCCAAAAATGAAATTCCGATCCGTTGTTTTGGTTTGGGGAGCCCATTTACAGGGAACCGATGGCGGTTGCGTAACCGACGGCGGTTGAGTAGGAACCGGCATGGGTAAGGAAAAAGTAGGCTATTTTTAGTAAAATAGCCCACCTTCCCTGCTTTTCTCCCGAGAGATCAGTTGCGGGCTTGGTCAAGTGACTAGAAGGTCAGTTTTGGGTGCGAGAAAGGGGTCATTAGTTATGGGTGTAGGTGTGGACCAAGTTTTAGGTTTTAATTAGGTTAGTTTAGGATCAGGGCTATGTCATGATGAGGTGGCAAAATGAGGTGGCAGGTGAGGTGATGTGGATTTATCACTTACAAGGTAATTAATAAATAATTGTGCAAGGTTTAGGTAATGAGGTTAGATTGCAAAATGGGATGCGGGTCACAAGGGGTCGTAAGACACGAATTTGGTGTCTACATTAGCCCCTTATTGTCGTGTAGCTTGTTCTGTAAAGCTGCGCGGACAATAATATGAAGTGGTTTCTCATGTTAAGGATATAGGTAATCCCCCTCAAATCTATCGCAGATTGAGTGAACGGGAAATCAGGGATAGGGTTGATAAAGGGTACATGTTGTAGAGAGGATGGTAAGGTGGTGGGGTAGGTCCAAGGAAGCAGACGCATGTTGAAATGCAATAGTACAACGAGAGTACATGATTTGACAAGCAAACCAGCAATGTGTAGGCAAAGGTCGATAGTTTATCCAAACAAGGGTGATATACTCCTGGTAACCAAGGCATAGGAAGTAGCTCCAGGGTATATAACAGGTGAGGTACAGGAACGTTTAGGCATGTTCGGCAGTACCAAATGGTTGGTTTGGTTGAGATAAATGTCAAGGTCTAGGTCTAGGCAAAGTTGGTCGACAGATCAAGTCAAGGACCCTAATCATGCTAAAACACGAACATGTGAGCTCGATTGAACAAAAGGTACATGATGGATGGATAAAATAAAACGTTGATTGTGGGTATGGTATTGAAGTGATACGGCCTTGGGTCAGGCCAAGTGGTTGGGTTGTGGCCCTGGGTCAGGTCATAAGGGTAGAGTGAGGCCTTGGGTCAGGCCAAATTGTTAGGGCGAGGCCTTGGGTGGGACCGGATGGGTAGGTTGAGGCCTTGGGTTAGGCCGGATAGGTAGGTTGAGACCTTGGGTCGGGCCTAATGGTGAGGGCGAGGCCTTGGGTCGGGCCGAATGGGTAGGTTGAGGCCTTGGGTCGGGCCAAATGGTTAGGGCAAGGCCTTGGGTCGGTCCAAATGGTTAGGGCGAGGCCTTGGGTCGGGCCGGATGGGTAGGTTGAGGCCTTGGGTCAGGCCGGATAGGTAGGTTGAGGCCTTGGGTCGGGCCAAATGGTTAGGGCGAGGCCTTGGGTCAGGCCGAATGGGTAGGTTGAGGCCTTGGGTCGGGCCAAATGGTTAGGGCGAGGCCTTGGGTCGGGCCAAATGGGTAGGTTGAGGCCTTGGGTTGGGTCAAATGGTTAGGGCAAGGCCTTGTGTCAGGCCAAATGGGTAGGTTGAGGCCTTGGGTCGGGCCGGTTTGTTAGGGCGAGGCCTTGGGTTGGGCCAAATGGGTAGGTTAAGGCCTTGGGTCGGGCCGGATAGGTAGGTTGAGGCCTTGGGTCAGGCCAAAGAGGCGAACAAATGGTGTTCAGCAAAGGTGGATATAGGCGAATGATAAATAAGGGCAAATAAAAATTAAAATGGGGGAAGTTGGAGAAAAACCGATGTCGATTCTAGATGACCGATATCGGTTAAGGGACCGATACCGGTTCATTAGGGCAAAATAAAGCCAATATCGGTTAAGGGTGAAAAACCTATAAAAAGGAAAATACGGCTTATCATTGTTACTTTTGTTATTTGCAAACCAAATTGACTTATGTGACGTGGAGAGTTGAGATTGGAGGTTTGATTGAGTGAGGTGGAGTTATTTTGTTGGCGGAGAGAGTTGATAGTGGGTCTGAGTGAGGAGGAGGCAGCAGTTGATTGGCCGGGGACCCAGCAGAGCAGAGTTGGAGCCATGGCACAGGCAGGAGGAGCTGGAGGGGCTGGACCAGTTGGACCACCACCACCCATCCCACCACGACGACGTGTCGTCGTTCGGGTAGATTCGAAACTCTTTAATTTGGTGATTTGGTTGTATTATGCTAAATTGGGGGTTTGGGTAGGAATTAACCTTTTTTAGGAAATAATGAGAAAATGGAAATGATTTGAAAAAGGGAGAGGGTAGATAGGCTAGATAGGCTAAGGTGGGTAGGTGGGTAAGTATTACGGGGTAGGTAATTAGGGGTTTCAGGTACGTTTGTATGTATAGAAAGGAATAAACGCTCAAATTATTGTCGTAGGCAGTGGGTTTAGGCAGGATGTACAAAGGTGACAGTGACCGGTATCGGTTAGGGACAACCGGTATCGGTTACTAAACCGGTACCGCTTTACTATAAATGATACCGGTTGCTGTAGCAATTTCCAGAAGGTGAGAAAGAAACTCATGGGGATTTGATGGATTGAATGGTTGTTTGTTATTTTGATGTGTGCAGGCAGAGGCAGGGTTGAGGATGAATGATAGTGTGCCAGCACTGTTGTCACGAATCCGAGCGAATGTAACACCAGTGGAATGGACATTGATAAATCATTTGGGGTTAAGTGGAATCCGTTATTATTCACGAATCGCACGTAATCATGGTATGTTACAGGCGTTGATTGAGAGATGGAATCCCGAGACAAATACCTTTTATCTGCCAACAGGGGAGATGACAGTAACATTGGAAGATGTGTTCCGTATTTTGAGACTCCCTATTACAGGAGAACCAGTATATCAGGCACTACCTAGTGCGGCACGGGGAGCGATAACAGCAGTATTTGGTCCATATGCACGAGATTTGACACAGCGAGGTTTATCCTTTACGTGTGGGGTAATGTATGCAGCACACCCTGAGGAGACAAGGTTAGCAGTGATATTAATGATAGCGGTAGGGTATTATGCATTACCGAGGGCAGAAGGAGGAAGATTTCCAAAGGCATTGATGTGTGTTATCTGGGAGATGGTAGAAAGGAACGTTACGTTTACATGGGCACCTGCACATTTGGCAGAGCTATACAGGGGTTTATGGGCTTGTAGGCGAAATCACAGGACGACGCTGGATTGTTCATACTTATTACACTATTGGGCCTATGAGCACATTGTTTGTGTGCGACCAATAGGCCAATCCCTCCAGGTAGGAGAGATCGGAGTACAGAGGTTGGGATTCAGACGATGGGTCCAGACAGAACAAGAGGTAAGATCTCAGGCCGTGACGGCTGACATTGAGTATTACAGGTAGGTATGGGAGAGAGTGACGGTTGCGGATATCTGTTGGAGGCCTTACGGGAACTATATGGTAATAGAGAACATAGCTGAGGAGTTGAGGGGTGTAGAGTGACTGAGGTGGATCGCGGGGCACAGGCCAGGTGAATATGAGAGGATTCCTATAGATCACGTGCGGCGAAAATTTGAATTTGTGCAGGATATACCCCTGGCTTATAGACCATATATGAGGATCGACGCCGAGCCAGCATTCTCACCTCCCCAGCCAACACCTCCAGAAGGGCCTGAAGAGGTAGCAGCCGATCGCAGGGTAATGGATGCAGGAACGACAGAGGCCTATAGATTATGGTGGGTAGCAGAACTACGAGGTGTACGTGAGCGCCCTGACATTACTGTGATTACAGCGGAGAGAGATTGTCTGCAGAGTTTAGTTCAGCAGCTCCAAACGCAGGTGAATGAGATAAGAAGATTGTTAGTGGTTGCGGAGTCACGAGCAGCTAGACTAGAGACTGGAGTGCTCCACGCGAGAGGGCTTATTCAGATGTTACAGGAGAGATTGGCAAATCAGTGGGTGGTACCAATAGCTATGGTACCCTTGAGGACAGAGAGGCCTGACGAAAGACGTCGACGATCATGATCATCACCTGGGTCAGGATGAATCGTGAGGGTTTAAGTAAATGTTATAGAGGTATAAAAATAAAGATGTCGACCTGCATGTCGATGATAGAGAAGATGTATTTGTTTAACATCTAAATAAAACTGAATATGTATGTTGATTTGAGTTACGATAATAATAAGAATGTTTGTGTTTTGATTTTTGGTGTTTTGAAAAAAGGATAAAGAGGAATGTGATGAAATAGAAATAAACAAAAATATTTATATTTACCACACATGATAGGTTATGGTAGGGGATGGTCGAGCTAACCTTGGGAGACCCCATGTCTCCGAAGTGCTGCCTACATAGCCCATTGCACAAAGCAAGGAGGGGCCTCAGACCGATGTAGTTCTCCCTTAGGACTAGGGAGAAGTGAATTTAGGCAATGTGGTATGGTTAGGCAATTGGTTGGTTGGCAAAAATATTGATATTAATATTGGTAAGGTAAGGTTGATGGTGTTGGTAATGAATTGGTGATGTTGTAAAAGGTATAAGGGAAGCGAAAGTTAGCCTACCCAAGTAGAAGGGAACCATGTCCTGATTAAGGTCAACACACAATCCTAGATGCGAGGCAAAGCAGAAAGAGTGCTCCATAGGTGAAAAGAGCTAAACAAACCACACAACGTAGAACGAGCTTGGAGCCCTAGGTACCATGCATAGACGAGAAGTCAATAGGTGAAAAGAGTTGTGTGATCACAATATATCGAGTGTACATTACGTCCCTTGAGTTGAAACAAATGGTGAGGTGAGGTGGATGGTATAGCTGAGGTGCAGAGAACTTATTACAAAGTGAGTGTTCTGACGAAAGAGAACCTACCCTAAATAGACAAGTCCATGACTCAAAAGTTCTTTTGAATGAGGATTTTATTTTATTGAATGTAGACTGATTGATGCGGGAAGTCTACAAGGGATATTGATTGTTTTATTCTTGAGGTCTTCACGAAGCTGATCAATGCGAGAAGCTTCTGATAAAGGCTGACTGTGTATAGCTGTCCTTCGAGGGAGTAGTCTATATATATAATAGCATCAATAGTTTTTGGCATATAGCTGTCCTTTGGAGGAGTAGTCTATAGATAACTAGATGTCCTTGTGACGTGAAGCATCTAGGTTTGTAGGAAGTTTGACTCAAGAAAATCCCATAAGAATACGGCTTATTTTAATACGTTGAAGTCATGGACTAGACTAAAAAGGGGAAGGCATCGTTAAGGGGAGGTGAGAGGTGAGCTTGATTTTATTTCGAGATGTAGGAAACAAGTGCATGTGGTGGTATGGGAGCTCAAGGGACGAGCAGTAGGCGGATAAGAAGTGATATAACACTAATTTCAACAGTAGAATGGTCGAAGATGCAAGGCATTAAGGGGTTCAGGCTCAGGTTTACCATTAAGCGAAGCTAAACGATAAGTGCCTGATCCATAGGTGTGAGTGATTATATAACGCCCAATCTAATTGGGAGCAAATTTTCCATGTTTGCTCTTTTCTAGTTTGGTGACATGTTGATTCTCTTTGAGGACAAGATCACCAACCTTAAAAGTACGCTCATGAAGTCACTTATCATAAGCACGCTTGATGCGTTTTTGATAGATTTGAAGGTGATCGAGAGATGTAAGACGTCGTTCGTCAAGAAGCTCTAATTGGGCTAACCGCTCTTGGTGGAAATCATCGTTGGTGAGAATATCCTGAAGAGATATTCTAAGGGAGGGTATTTGTATTTCGAGAGGCAAAACAACCTCAGTACCGTATACCAAAGAAAAAGGTGTGGCATTAGTAGAGGTACGAATGCTAGTACGATAAGCCCAAAGGGCAAAGGGAAGGTGATCGTGCCAATTTCTTCCGGATTCATTGAAAACTTTCATGAGGATTTTGGTTAGGGTTTTATTAGAAGATTCAGCCTGACCATTGGCCTGCGGATAGTAAGGCGATGAGAAACTAAGTTTGATACCAAAGTTGTCACAAAGGTCTTGTAACAACTTGTTTTTGAAAGATTTACCATTATCTGTTATTAGGCGATGAGGAATGCCAAAACGACAGATAATGTGATGGTTAATGAATTCGACAATTTTTTCTTTTTTGATTGAAATGAGTGGAATAGCCTCCACCCATTTTGTGTAATATTCGGTCGCTGTGATTATCCAACGGTGACGTTGTGAAGAGGTCGGGTGAATCTCACCAATAAGGTCTAAACCCCATTGTGAGAAGGGCCAAAGATCTCGAGCGACCTGGAGCGGGTGGCTAGGAGTATGTTGAAGGTTGGCATGTTGCTGACACATAACACAACGCTTAACATATTCGTAGCAGTCATTATTGAGAGTAGGCCAATAATAACCAAGGCGAAGGATTCATTTGGCCACGGCAAGGCTGCTAAAATGTCCACCACAAATACCGTCATGGACCTGTTGGATGGTATGAGTGGTCTCCGCGCCAGTTAGACAGCGAAGGAGGATGCCATCAAAGCCACGTTTATAGAGGAGTCCCCCCATGACAACATAACGTGAAACACTTTTAAGAAAAGCACATTTACCGTTACTAGTAAGGTCAGGTGGGAGGATAGAGATTGTAAGGTAGTCGTGAAATTGGTGGTACCAGGTATCCTGCGAACTAGTAGACACAGTATTTATCGTACAAACTACCGGGGTTGAATAGGATGGGACAAAAAGTTGTTGGACCACGACGAATAATTCAGAGTCAGTTGGTGCGGTGGGAATTTGCGACGCTAAGCAAGCCATAGTGTCCGCAAATTTGTTAGTGGAGCGTGGAATGGTTTGTATAGAATAGTGAGTAAATAAGGCGAGAAGTGAATCCACGTAGTGTTTGTATTTTTGAAGTTCCTCATTTTTGCATTGGTAGATGCCCATAACTTGATTGACTACCAATTGAGAGTCGCCAAAAATGTTGATAGATTTGATGCCTAAGTGTAACGCAACTTGGAGACCCAGAACAAGGGCCTCGTATTCCGCTGTATTATTAGTGCAAGGGAAATCAAGCCGGAATGAAAGAGGCATAGGTTCAGCATCGAGAGGAATGAGAACAACGCCGGCTCCTCTGCCGCCCTGGCATTTAGATCCATCGAAGAAGAGGGTCATTTGATACAACTCTTCCCAGAGTGAAAGAGTGGCGATGAGTTCGTCGGGGAAGGTAGAATTGGTAAATTGTTCCCCAGGTAAAGGGGCCTCCACAAGTTGGTATGCAAGAGTTTGTCCTTTGATTGACTTCTGTTGTACGAATTCAAGGTCAAGGTCAGTGAGGAGCATAAGCCATCGAGCGATACGTTGGTTTAGATACGGTTTAGCGTACATATAATGAATGGGGTCTGTGTTGGTGATGACAAAAGTTTTGTGATTCAGGAGGTAATGTCGGAGTTTGGTGGCTACAAATGATAGGGCAAGGCATAATTTTTCTACATGTGTATACCTAGTCTCATAATCCATGAGGGTACGACTTATATAATAAACAGCCTGTTCTCGTCGTGCCAAATCCTGATGTGCGAGCATAGCACGTATAGCATGGTCAGTGGCAGAAAGATAAAGGTAGAAAGGGTGGTCGTCCTGGGGTGGGATAAGCACGGGTGGCTGCAAGAGATAGGATTTGAGAGCTTCGAAGGCTTGGTGACACTCCTCACTCCATTGAAAGGCAATGTCCTTTTTAAGAAGGTGATGAAAAGGTTGACACCGATCCAAGAGTTGGGAGATGAAACGCTGGATAGATTGGAGCTTACCTTGTAAACTACGTAATTGTTTGAGATTTTTGGGTGGGGGAATTTCTAGGATAGCTTTGACTTTAGATGGATCGACCTCAATGCCACGCAAAGAGACGATAAAGCCAAGAAGTTTTCCCGAAAGAACACCAAAGACACATTTCTTTGGTTGAAGGCGGACAGAATATTGTAACAGGCGATCAAAAATAATGGTTAAAACATCGAGATGTTCACTACGATGTTTAGACTTGCCGAGAAGATCGTCGACATAATCTTTAAGGATAGTGTGCATAATGTCATGAAAAATGTAGGTCATAGCCCGCTGATAGGTAGCACTAGCATTCTTAAGGCCAAATGGCATGACACGATAACAGAAGGTTCCCCAAGGAGTTATGAAGGTAGTTTTGTGTTGATCGGCAGGGGCAACCAAAATTTGGTTGTATCCTGAAAAGCCATCTATGAGAGAGAGCATCTCATGACCTGCAGTTAGATCAACAAGTTGGTCAATGCTAGGTAAGGGGAAGTCATCCTTAGGGCAAGCGAGGTTAAGATCCCGGAAATCTGTGCATATCCGAAGTCCCCCTGTCGCTTTAGTGACAGGTACGATGTTAGAAATCCATTGAGGATAGTCAATAGGCAAGATGAAGGAAACAAAAAGGAGTCGTTGGAGCTCCTCTTTGACCAAGAGAGCAATGCGTGGATGCATTTTTCTCAATTTCTATTTGACTGGTTTGGAATCGGGGTTTAGGGTGATGTTATGGACGGCAATGGTAGGATCAATTCCTGGCATGTCAGCGTAAGACCATGCGAAAGCTTGGTTGCGAGCACGGAGAAAGGTAGTAAAGGCGGCTTGTTCTGATGTGTTAAGGGATTGTCCAATCTTCACAATGTGAGGATCCTCCTCCGTGTGGATGTTGATTTCTATAGTAGATTCATTCAGCATGGTTTGGGTTTCAGATGGTAAGGCTCGTTGAATATAAGAATTATCCGCGCCAAGGTAAGTGAGGATGGAGTCATCATCCTGGCATTCAAAAACATTAATCAAAGGTGAATCCTCTTCGATCATGTCTGGATACAGAAGGGGAAGAGAAGATGGGTCCTCATTATCGCGTTGATAAGTGAGAGGACCTATGAAGATAGCATTTATGAAAAAAAAAAGTTAGGAGGGATGGATTCAGGGTCTATAGATTCTGTGGGTGATGATGGCAAAGTGGGTGATGATGGTTTGGTAGGGACGACGTCTTCTTCTGCCAGGATACAGCTGACAGGAGGTGTCTCCTATGTAGGTGTTTCAGGAAAACTGAGACCACTACGATCATTATGTTTACAGGTAGTCACAGGAATGAGTGTATGTCGGCCTTGTTCGTAAAGGCCAAAACCAAAGCCTTTCCACGCACAGCGAGTCAAGAAGGTGAGGGCGAAACGACGATTTGTCAAGTATTGAAAATCGGATTGGAAGGGAACCACACCAAGAGGAGGTTCAGGGGTAATGGAGGATGCGTCAACACCCCCATACATTAGGTTAGTGCGGCAATGGGGTGGTCTGTAAGAGATTACCTCCCCCACGCGACGGTCGTAGGTGGGATTTGCATGTAATTGTCCGTACTCCTGCGGGGTAGGGAAAGAACTAACATTATATAGGCGGTGCTCCCCCAGCGTAAGGCGCTGAAAAACATCTACTAAGGGGTCGGAGGTTGGAATGTTAGCTGCGGGAAGGGAAATGGTTTTTGCGATGGTGGTTTCATTAGTTGAAGGCGTAGGTGAGGTTGAGGTGGATGGTTGAGGTACATTTGAAGAGGATGGTTGGGTTGAATGTATGGGTGTCTTGATTGGTATAAGTACATCGTTAGGGCGGTATAACATATTGCAGGTTTTAAAGGGGGGAGGGTCAGCTTTTACGGTGTAGGACTTCCCCTCGTACTCAAATTTTATGCATCTATGTAATGTTGAGGGAACGCATCCCATGGCTCGGATCCAAGGACGACCCAGCAATATATTATATTGGAACTCTCCCTCCAAGACATAGAAGAGTTCGGGTAGAGTACGTGGTCCTACCCGAATGTTGAGGATCACGGTGCCTAAGGTAGAAGTAATAGTGTCATTGAATGACCGCAACATGATGGGGTTGGCACACATGCAACTAGAAGGGACATTCATTTGTTGGAAGGCTTTTGAAGAGATGATGTTTAGGCTAGCACCCCCGTCAATCATAACACGACGTACCTGAATGTCCCGGATGTAAGCTGAGATGAAAAGAGCAGGGTCAGGATCTTCTGTACCAAAGTCAACAATTTCGTCTTCAGAGAAACTGACTGCAGCAGCTTGTTGTACAGAGACAGAAGTGGTTGGGGTAGTGGGTTGTTTGGTGAGAGAAGCAATGTGATTGGGTGTTAGAATGGAGGGGACAGGTAGGGTTTCATTAGGTAAAACCTCTATCCCTTGAAGGATCTCAACGAGAGCTTGTCGATGAGATTCAGAAGTCTGAATGACATCATAAAGTGTCATTTTTACGGGTGATTGGTGAAGCTGTTTAATCATATTTCGGTGGGCAATGCCATTAGAGACGGGATAGGCGGGTCCGCGAATGACCACTTTAGGTGGTGGTGCAATCGGGATGTTTGACAGAGAAAGAGATGCCGCAGGTGTGTTTTCTTTTACTTTCCCATTGTTTTTCTGCCCTTGAGTAGCGACACTAATCATATTAATCTCGTAGACCTAAGATAAGGAAGATGGTTGGGATAACTCATGGTCTTCAAGAGGTGGGGTTGTAATAATGATAGATCTTGGTGAGGTGGGGATAGATGGTATAGGAGAGGGAATGGAAACTAAAGGTCTCTCCCTTCGTAAGTTGTCTTTCTTAATCTTTCTATCCGGGAGAGGTGACTGACGAAGGATGGTTTTTAGAGCTTTGCATCCCTCCACATCATGTCCTGGTGTGCGGTGATAAGCATAGATTTTAGACTCATCGTAACCCATAGGTCGGGGTTTAGATGGGTCATAAGGTCTAAGTGGAGGTAGGGAAAATGGTCGCATTCTCCACCAACATAGCAAGGATTTTGGCGTAAGATCCTTTGAGTGGGTCAAAATCGGAAGAGGATGAGGGTATTGGTTGTGCGGGTTTTGGTAATGCTTGGGCATGGTTGGTTCGCACGGGTGGTGGTTTAGCCGAGGGGTGTTGATACATGGTTTTCACTAAACGTGATTTCTTTGGCGCAGAAGCTATGTTGGATGATGAGGCCACAGATGATGTGGTATCAGAAAACAACCACGGGGAAATAGGAGTGACCGAAAACAAATCTTTTGATGATGGAATTTGTTTAGGGTTGATAGGTGGACAGGATACGCGGAGTGACGGTGTTGCTATACCCTGGAATTTCTGTATGGGTGCGGAAGGCGTAGGTTGTTTTGAAGAAAACGTAGGAGGTATGATATATTGATGTAAGGTAGAGGGATGGGGTTCCAATATGGAAGGTAGGTATGACGATGATGGTTTTGATTGTGATAGGGGCACGGATTGAGTTTGTCTCCTAGGTGGCGGGACGGATTTATTTTTGGATAGATCGAGTCGCTTAGGGGGGTGCGTTAGACTGGGCATTGGTGAGGTCCCAAGTGTAGGGGAAGATCCGGTTAAGTTGATAGAAGTGGACGGGGCATTTGGTAGAGGTGAGGGGGGTGAAGGTGAGAACAGGGGCATTTTAAGCTTTTGTAAACACTTTGGGTATATGGTGGAGACATCAGGATCAGTCATTTGCATTTGAGTAGAAAAAGGGGTACTCAAACGTTCCCATACGGTCCTGTCTATCTTCTGTGGAATGACAGTCCTCACGTGTGAATATGAACTTTTTGTACGGAAGAACGATGGGTTGTGATTCCAGTCCACTGTGGGTGTGACACAGGAGGTAGATGAGGCACTGTATCAATAGATGTTAAGAGGTCAACCGGTCGTTGAAAAGATTTAGGTGATGAGGGACTAATAGGTAGGAGGGCGTGTTTGAGGGGATCTGTCATGTTTAAAGAATGTGGTGATGTCAGTGTAAGAGATTTCTCGTCTAAGGATGTCAAAAGGAGTGGCAAGCCTTCCTCTTGTGCAGCAAGAGCGGTAGAAGGGGATGTTTGGGAAATAGATAAATTAGATAACATCCGCTCACAGTCTTGTAGGGATGTGGTGTAAGAAGACTCATCGATGAGAAGAGAAGTCTGGGCAGTTAACTCTTTTATGGGTAAAGGAATGATTTCACTTTGGCTTGATGGCTGGTGAAGGAGGTTCAGACTCCTGTGTTGGTGGAGAGGCTTGATTCAAAAAAAATTTAATAGAGGCTTTTGGCTGAGAATCGAAGACTGCATGGATCTCATGAACACTCTCCTCAGCTAAGATATCTTGGTTTACGTTACTGTTGGACGAGTGATTCGGGAATGGCTTGTTGAAAATTTTCAAATTTCGGTTAGCAGGGGCGTTAGGATTATCGAGGGCTATATCCCCCACATCAACCATTTCCTGCACTATGTTTTTCAACATCTTGCAGTTCTCATGACTGTGTCCCTTCATGCGGTGGAAGTTACAGAAGTCATTTTCTTTGTACCAGGAAGGTATGGCGCGAGTGGAATCAAACCCGGAATGAGGTTTAACAGGAGGTAAGGTCAATGGCTCCTGCTTTGAGCAATTTTTCCAATATCACACCATATGTTTCTCCCAAGGGAGTGTAGTTGATGGGTTCTGCTTTATACTCATAAAGTGGTTTTTGGCGGGGTATTAGACGGTGGTTGGGATTTGACCATCACCGCGTGGACAGCTCCTTTTGATTTAGAAGAAGTGGATGTGTGAGGAGTGGCGGTATTTGGTTTATTGATAGAATCAGGAGTTCGGAAATTGGGGTTTTTGTTACGCAACCGAAATTTCTCCTCTTCTAAGGCTCGAATTTCTAATTTTCGGGCCATAGTAAAGGCCTCGTCGAATGTACAGAAAGTTTGAATTTGGAGGGTGGGGGAGATGTGCTTAGCGCAGGCCCGCGTAAACAGTTCGATAAGTTCGGTTTGAGGTAAGGCATACGTAAGTTGGTTGATAAGGCCCCGCCATCGTCCAACGAAATCTGTGATAGATTCGTCCTCAAATTGTCGGATGGCATAGAGGTCGGTGACAGATACTTTCTTGGCAATGTTAATGGAGAAATGATCCAAGAAAGATTGGGCTAGCTGGTTAAAAGAAAAGATCGAGTGCTGGGTTAAAGCACTGTACCATTCCAAGGCGGGTCCTGATAAGGACATGGGAAAGGTGCGGAGTAACAAGGCATCATCATGGGCGATCAAATAACAAGCATGTCTAAATGATCGCAAGTGTTGTTGAGGATCCTCTTTACTGTTAAAACGAGTAAATTTTGGCAACTCCCATTAAGGAGGATATGAATGAAGGGGGACAGAAGGGTGAATGGGCTCCCGAAAAACTTGTTCGTATGTCAAGGCGCTACGACTTCCTGAAACAGAAGCCTCCAGGTTTTGTATTTTGTCCATCATTTGTTTAATTAGATCAGTAGTTGGATGAGATGATGGTAGGATTGTGGTAAACGGAGGAAAATTGGGCCAAGGACCACCGCTAGACACTGGTGGAGTGTTATCCCCGTTTTGAGTTCACGACAAAACGATCGGATAACCCCTACAAAATTTTCGAAGTGATTTTGCATTTTGGCCTCTTTTAGAGAAAAATCGGGTTTTCGGGTGTTACTAACAGCTTGACATAAGTTTTAACATGCTTTATGTCTTATGTCCTCTGAAACCCGAAACCCGCCTTGTATTAAGAAAATCCTTTGTAATCGGGTTTTCGGAAATTCAACGCATCGGAACATACTTGAGTTAAAACATGCTTTGTGTCGCGTGACTTCCGAAACCCGAGCCCCGCCTTGTATTGAGAAGACCCTTTGTATTCGGGTTTTCGGAACCCCAAAGCATCGGAACATCCATGATCCAAAACATGTTTTATGCGCCATGTTCTCCGATTCCCGAAGTCCGCTAAATCCTTTGTTTTCAGGTTTTCGGGGCTATGTAGCACCTAAGCACTTCATGTTTTGTGCTCTATGTTTTCCGAAACCCGAAACCCGGAATGCACTAAATCTCTTCGTGTCGGGTTTTCGGACCCCTCCAACATGCTGACATGGCATTCATGCCAAATGGTCGGTGAGTTGGCACGTGCCGAGCTGAAGTGTATTTATTACTAATTTTCTTATAAATACGCGGATTTCCACGTCATTCTTACCATTCATATTTTTAATTCGTGGATTTTTCGCATGCTCTTCCGCTTTTCAAAACCCGCAAACTCGCATTGCCTCGATTGGATCGTTTGTTTTTGATCTTACCTGTCTCGAATCGAAGGTATTCTTCTTTCCTTCTTTATTCTTGATTTTTATGGATCGATTGCGCACATTTTCTTCCCAATTTCTTGCCAGTTGTTGAAGGTTTTCTTCCCTTCTTCTTTCTGTGTTGTTTTGGAAAGGGTTTTGGGTTTTTAGGGTTTATTCTCTTTTTGGGATTATCAATTGGTGTTGTTCCTTCCAAATCTTAATTATATGCATGATGTATGGAATATGAATAACAAAAAAGAAAGGAAGTTGTATATGTGAAAATTCGAGAAAGACTCTGTTTTTGTTTCCCAGATTTTGAAGACTGTTTTGCAGATTCAAAGGCCCGAGAGTATAAAGGAAGCTTGAAGTATCGGGGTTTCACAACATTCCGACCTCAACAGTAAATGTCGGGAATCTCCGAAGTTCCATCATCAAAAAGTGGGCACCGGATTTCCTCCCATTTCCGCCATTGACAGTGAGTGCTGGGTTTCCGCCAGTTTCCGTCATTGAAAAGCAAGTGTCGGGCTTTGCCAAAGTTCCGACAGATCAAACTTGTCGGGTTCTCAGGGTTTTCTGACATCCTCTTCAGCGTGTCGGGTTCTTCTCTTCTTCCAGCGCATTCAGTCAATTGGGATTTCTAGTTTGAACAGCATCACCTGAGTTCCGAGTCTTTCTCCCTCCACATTCTTCATGTCGGACCCTGGTTCATCTCAGGAGAAGGCCGAGAAGTCTAGCAGGATGAAGTACAAATTTAAGAAACCAGAATCCCCATCATATATTGATTGTAATTATGATATCAGGGATACTGAACTTGGCAACATAGATATGGACGACTTTTGGAATAGGGTGAAGAGTTCTTCTCAAACCCCATGGATGATGGCTTTAGCTAACAGTGGCTTGCCCCTTGCAGCAGGCTTTCCCATGTCTGCCCAATGTCCAGAGTTTGTTTTGGCTTGTGCATCTAGTTACGACTCGGCTTCTCGTTCCGTGAGGAATCTGGCTGGTGAGGTAGTTATCAAACTAGATGGAGCTTATTTTGATGATCTCCTGAAACTACCTAATTTCGAGGAGTACTGGGGACCTAGGAGCCCTACAAGTCGGCTCAGAAGGCCTGGGACATTAAGGAAAATCTGCATGGATGTGCAATAACGAAGTTGCAGTTGGTCAGCTAAACCAGATAATATCTAGGTTTCCAAGAACTATCCCTAATGTGATTTCATACAAGAAATAGATGACTTTCTGATTTGCCAGATGGCACTACAGATAATGAAAGTGTGTTGGATATGTCCTATGATGGGCTTAACGAAGATCGATACATTTTTCCACCTATTGATTGGTCAGTTACTGAGAAAGCCTCTATCACCGATAGGTCAGCCCTAATTTTGGCTCGTACGAAGAAAGTGGCTTTCTTCTTGGGGGATGAATTTCAATGATGACAAGTTTCCCAAATTGGCTGCTTTAGAGGTGGGGCCCTCCCAACAGGAAAAGGGCAAAGAATCTTCTAGGGGGCCTATAAAAATCAGGATTCCTAGGAACCCAGAGGAAAGAAAGACAAATCTCTTCAATTGTTTCTCCAGCTGAAACGGTGGTTGTGCCAGAATCACCAACGTCACCAGAAAAAGAAGAAATTAATGTGGAAGAGGGAGGAAGCCAAATCTTGATTCCATCATCTGCTGATAGTCAACTGGAGAGACCTTATCTCTTGCATTCAAGGCTTTGGAGTCTGAATCTGTGCCTCCCCCTCAACAACCACTCCAATCTCCTCATTCCCCATCCACTTCTTCAAGCATGGCCAATATTTTCTCTGGGCTCTCACCCCTCTCTGCTGGAACCCAAGTGATCACCAGCACTCGCCACAACCTGTGCCTCTCTTTGTTACACCTACTACCACGTTGGCTGCTGTTCCCCCTCCAATAGTAGAATCTTCTCCTCTTGAGAGTAGAATACCAGTTACTACAACATTGGCAGTTTCCTTCTGATACACCACAATGGCTACTCGAGCAAACTCCGAGGAAGAGGAAAGTGATTGTACCCCTACCAGCCTTTGATTTCAGCTCACTCAAGGCTTCTACTGCGAAATCAGCCAAGAAACCCAAAACAGTTTCAAGGGTTTTGGTGGATGCTTCAGGAGATAAGTTTGCAGAGATTGCCACTCCCTCAGCTGACAAAACTAGAGAGGATATAACAGCTTCTGATTATCAGATAACCAAGGTGGCTCTAGGGAAAGTGATAGCAAAAGGAGTGCAACAAGATGCACAAGCTTTCCATAGACGTGCTGTGCCAAAAGTTGAAAGAAACAAAGGACAGCCGAAATGAGCTTAAGGAAAAAGTGGAGCAGTTGACAGAGGTTTTGATTAAACTCTCAACACCCCTGGAATCCATACCATCTTCTTCTGTATCTGTCCGAATTCGATTTCTCATCGGTGCCTACGATTGAGAAGATTGCTAAAAAAGGAAGGGTGGTTGATGAATGGATCCAAAAGTTGCTCCAACAAGGGAAGGAAGTAATTCAAGACGTGGTGAAAGTTCATGAGTCTTTGGGGGAGATTCAAAAGGAAGGAGAGAAGATGGATGAGGAATTCACTGAAGAAATTGGACAGCTTGATTTGACTTGTGAAGCTCTCCAAGTGCTAAAGCAAATACCAGCACACCTCTTGGTGGAAGAAGGTATTCTTCCACATACAGATAAACACTTTCCAGCTGATCAAGGCCATCAAGTTCAGAGTAAAGATTCTCAACGAAGCCTGCAGCAAGTTGAGAGAATCAAGGGATAAATTGATCGATGGGAAAAGTGATCTGGAAGAAGAATTGCTAAAGATTTGTCCAAAGGTGTCAGTTGGGAACTCAGGTATCCTATCAGCAGATGATCTCTTCAAACAAGTCCAAGAATCTATTCAGCATGAACCTGTACACGGATTTGACCTTGAAGTCATTGGTCAGTTTGTAAGGATTGAACACACTTTGGAGGCCTTAAGAAAGCTCAGCAAAGGATTGAAGAAACTTCCCGGCACTGCCAGCTGATGTTCATGAAACCTGCGAAATGTGGAATGATCATTCCATTGCGCCTGATGAAAATGAAATGCAAGGCATTATTCGGAAGTTCCAGGAGTTTCGGAACAAACAGTCTCAGCTGGAGGAGGAGAAAGAAGAAGAAGCAAAAGATGATGATTCGGATTAAGTTCCCAACGTCCCATGTCATTTCTATTTTTAGAATGACATGTCTTTTTATTTCCGTTTTATCATATTTTTAATTCATGTTTTGACTTGATCTCCTGCGTGAGAATCATGCAAAACTGAAACTCTAGTTAACATGCTACTCTTTAGGATCTGTCCTGTTTTATCTCTAGCTTCTTTTGTTATAAATAAGGGATGCTTGTGCATTCAAAAGGGTCGAGAATTTTTGGAGCATTAAGAGGCTATTGGAAAGGAGAAAAACTTTGTGTTTTCTTTCAATCATTTTGAAGAATAGAAGTTGATATTGTTTTACAGACTTTGTGTTGTGAAATATATCTTATTTAAGACAGTGTTCTTATGTTCATGATCTTAAAGCTATTCTTTGCATAGAATCTCAGTGTTTCTAATTATCTCGAACACTATATCTGTGATCTAAAACTCGTATGATTATTTCGTGCTCTGTGTTTACTCGAAAGAAAATACGTTTCTCCCATTTCTTTTCTACCGTGCTTCTTTCACTGTAACAGTTTCTAACCTATTTCACTTACGAAAGCAATATCCTTGAATCGTGTGAATGTGGATTTCGGGATTTCATCCCAACCCCCAATGGTTAGATTAGTGTGAATATTGTATATATTATTTACTGTGTTTTAGATTAGCAATAAACAGGCAGCCTCACCTGTCTTTGAGGAGGGATTTAATCCCATGTACTGTGGTTGAACCTCATATTTTGGTTTGACAAAATATCCAACCAACAGTTTTTGGCGACTCCGCTGGGGAAAATACGGAATCAATAGTATATAAGCTTATCCTCTCGGTGTCTGGCAAGACTCCATATTTGCCTTATTTTTAATAAGATCTCCTTTCAGTTCAAGCTGGCAGGAGGATCTTCACTCGGTCTCAAGCTCAAGGTGAAATTGATCCACTCTTCGAGTTACTGCAACAGCACAATTTCAGCCTTTCTCCCAAATTCAGCGTTGTTACTAACCGAGCCAGAAGTTCTTCGCTAGGAGAAAGCCGGATCCCTGAAGAATGGGAAGCATCTGCAACTTGTCGTGCACTACTCTTGTCTGATACTCGGATCCCTGTACGCACTCTTTTGCTAGAAGGATGGCGGTTCAACCTGTGCCTTGGGGTGCAGTTATTGGTCCCTTTCGCTAAGACTCCTCCATTGAATGAGTTACCACGTGGATCATCGTAAAAACATTCCCAAGTTCAATGGATGATGGGAAGCAGCATCCTGATGAGCACATTGCATCTTTCTTTTTTGCATGCGGTATCCTTAGAGTCCCACGAAGATGTCTCCGTACCGACTCTTCGTTGAAACGTTGCAGGGAGTACAGCAAATGGTTTTATCACCTTAAATGCATGCATCCCAAACCCTACCATGCGGACTAAGTTTGAAATTACGTTTCAAACCAGCTTAAGATTCCCATGCTTTGTTAGCTCAGCTCACGCATATGAAGAAGGAATCGCATAACCTATGCGGGAATTCGTAACTAATAGTTCAATAAGCTGATCCATAATGTTGATTCCAGTAAATAGCTGTACCAACTCCAGGAAAACCAAAAATGCTTACATTTCATCAATGCTCAATGTCCTCTATAAGCTTGCAACCACCGCAGGTCGGTTAGTACAAAAGTTGGCTACTGCTCAGTCATCTACCTGAAATCTAGTATAATTTACATTTTTTAGTTTCCGGAAGGATCACATAATTAGAATACTTCAAACTCACAAATCAAGAAATAATCTCAGAGATAATACTATTCATTTCATTTCAAAAAATTTCTTAAATGAAGAGATTGAGAAAAAGAGAGCAAGGGTCTCAGGAGAGAGAAAACACTATTTTCCTAACGGGATATCCTAGGTGGAATTTCTCAAACTAAAACACAAAATAGATTTCTATACATGTCATTTATAAGTGCCTACAAGTTAACTCATCGGCTACTTGTCTTGACAAGGGTCAATATGAAGCTCCTCTTTCACATTTTCCTAGCTAGTTTCCAAAAACGTCCAATCTTAGCTCGGGGGCTAAGAAACTGTGAACCAGAAGAACAAGACTTCCAATGAGAAAATTCACAAGCTTCAGGAAAATTCCTACATGCTCTACTATATGACCGAGAATTCACAGAAGTTGTCGAAACTCCAGAACTGGTGATCTATTTTCAATATGATGCAACAATTTTTCTGGAGCCAGATGGTCAATCGTAATTGGACTAGTTTTCACTCTAGTCAAATAGTGACTAGAGGCCTACAGAAACCCATCTCGTAAATACTAACTGAGAAGAATAAGGTTTTTTGTATCCCTAGAACTAGAGGGTTACCAAAAACTATTTCATGTAAACTGAATAGAAGAGGTTTGCAAAGGCGGATGCTCCATATTTCCTTGCTCCTAGGGTCAAAACATCAAGCACAAAACCATGTAACCCAACTTTTGAGTTTACTATCATTCTTTCTTAAAACTACAAAATAGAGCTAACATGGCTCTTAGCAGGGGCAGAAAAAAGAGCACAAATAATCATTCAAGATCAGAACTAAGGCTTGATGTCGACACCCCAACATTTGACAAGCTAGAACGTAGATCAAAAATTAAGCATCTCTTTCCATCGGGGTTCGAAAGGATGTTTTACGAATCCTACTCAACCCACACCTCAGAATAATCTGACCTCTGCTAACTTCCTGCAAGGTAAACATTGAACCATGGTTGTATTCAGGTGAAGACTCATCTAGCTCTTGCCAATACAAGTGGGTTTAAACACCCCACTTGCATCATTGATTCAGGTTCTAATAATGTTATGCCCGCAAGAGTGGCCCATGCCCTACAAGCTTACATTTGACTAAGTCAAATGTAATAATGCGATTCCACGTAAGACTACGAGGTAAGTCACCTCTACTTGGTCAAATCAAGCACTACAATTTGCATTTGTTGCCTAACCTGAGAAGCAGAGTGATACTGACTATTCTGGTTGCTGAATTTATATTATGGTATGAAAATGAAGAACTAAAAGATATGTAAAGATGTCATGAAAAACAAATATAGAAAACCATGCCTAGAGGAAAGCCAGAGATCCCAGTCCAAGTTGTGGATCAACAGGTTCTACATCATAAACCGCAGGCAATTTCATTGAACATTTGGTGACATGTATCTAGAACACTCCTAAGGCTCATTTTCCTTTTCTTGAAGATGCTAGCTTCGGGAAGCCACTTCATGGCATCAAGATACCATTTGTAGCATATCCAAGAAAGATCCCAATGCATTCTATGGAGGCTACGATTTTTCTGATGGCATTTTGCTCAAACAGTGGATCACGAGTTACATGTATGTTCTCCATATTTTATAGATCTTCTATGATTGCTCCATCAGCTTACAATCTTTGTCACACTTGATATTATTAACATGCATGTATAAATATGAAGCTCTAATTATTAGGGTTAGTATTGGCCACTACATAAGGGAACCATGTAATGTCTAGGTCTGAAAGAGAATGCGGAGCTGATTCTTAATTTAAGATCACGGGTGTACTCACTCTAGATTAAAGTAGATGATTTCTTGCCAAGTCTAGCCATGGCAGTTCACATTGGATCCAACTCCAACATTTTCATACAAACCATTTTATGCATTATTCTGTAATATTCAGCTTCCATGAGACTGCATTATCTTGACAAGGCTGATTCTTTGTCCAGTAGTCTCATCTCTTCCTTCCTCATCCTGGGCAGTTCAAGCAATGCACAAATACTCTATGGGAAAAGTCCCATTGTTCCTCCACACTTTACATATATTCATATATTATATTTCAAGCTCATGTTCTAGCACATGTTGGGGTGACGTTGGAAAGAGTAACTGATCAGATTGGTCACCTACTGAATGCATGTAGTGAATCAGCCTAAACTATTTCAGAGCCATATCAAGAGGTTGATGGTGAATTTATCCAGCTGAAAGGCAACAAGATACCAAAAGGTCTGGTTTCCCATGACTTTTTAAAAGGACTTCCTCCTTGGATTGGATGGTGCAGTCAACAAAACCTACCTCCCACCAATAAACCCATGCCAACACTGCAAGAAAATAGTGAAAAAGAAAAGAAAACAAACATTTTTTCATATCCTACAATCAACGCATTCCAAGAGGCCATGTTTCTGTGAGGCGTTTTGGCTTCAACATGTCAAAATTCATTTGCTTAAAGTTTCCAAGGCTTTTTTTCAACACACCCATTTTTTCATACCTACAACCATGGCAATCCATGAGATGCCAATGGCTGAGGCAGGGTGGCATCCCCATGCCCTGTAATTCTGATAAGGACATTACCTCACCACATGCCACCAACCACTCTTCCACCACTAACTCCATTAATTTCCACAAACTCAAAATTTACTCCACTCTTGCAAACATTGTCATGTCAGCAATAAGAATCTGGTTACTATAATTCAGTAGAAGAAAATTAGAGGACATGGCAAAAGCATTGTATGATGCGTTGTGGGCTGATTTAATCATTTGACTTTTATTTTCTCTTATTTTATTTAAATATAGAAAATTGTGTGTGTGTGTATTTAAAAAAAAACATGATGGGAAACATTTATTTATAACTATTTATATATCTTCATTTCTATTTTATTTTATTTTAAAAATTTAAAATTAATTTTAATTATCGGATTTGCTTAAAGTCTCGTGACTTACTACAATTGTTATTTTATTGTTATTATTATTATTATATTTATTTAGTTTATACGTTGAACTTTTTTTCCTCTTTTTTATTTATAATTGTAATTATGTCATTGTTATTATCATAACATTTTCCGCAATTATGAGTTGAGCGACGCCTAGATCGAGAATTGAAATCATGACATATGTCATCCACAACAGGAAAATGGTTAAATAACTTACGCACAAATACCCAAATAACGTGCTCTTAAGGTGCTTCCTAACTTGACAATTACGCATTCAAGATTAACGAAAGACAAGTGCATTTACTTGAGATAAGTTCTTGAATCTACTGTACAAATGTGAAAGTGGGACCCTCACCTCACATGTCAGGTACAACAGAGCAAGGTTTTACAACATTTTTTACCCTAATATTGGTTTTCTAATTTTTATACATGATGTTTTGTTATCCCCGTTTTGAGTTCACGACAAAACGATCGGATAACCCCTACGAAATTTTCGAAGTTGATTTTGCATTATGGCCTCTTTTTAAGAAAATCGGGTTTTCGGGTTTTACCAACAGCTCGACATGAGTTTTAACATGCTTTATGTCGACTGTCTTCCTTACCCGAAATCCGCCTCATATTGTGAAAATCAGGTTTTCGGACCCCCGGCACATCGGAACATCCTTAAGTCAAAACATGTTTTATGTCGTCTGACTTCCGAAACCCGAAACCCGCCTTGTATTGAGAAAATCAGGTTTTCGGACCCCCGGCGCATCGGAACATCCATAATCCAAAACATGTTTTATGCCCCATGTTTTCCGATTCCCGAAGTCTGGTTAATCCTTTGTATCGGGTTTTCGGGGCTATGTAGCATCTAAGCACCTCATGCTTTATGCATCATGTTTTCCGAAACCCGAAACCCGAATTGCACTAAGTCCCCTCATGTCGGGTTTTCAGACCTCCTAAACATGCTGACATGGCATTCATGCCGAGTGGTCGGTGAGTTGGCACGTGCCGAGCTGAAGTGTATTAATTACCAATTTTCTTATAAATACGCGGATTTCCACGTCATTCTTACCATTCGTATTTTTAATTCGTGGAATTTTTGTGCGTGCTCTTCCGCTCTTCAAAACCCGACAAACTCACCTTGCTCGATTGGATCGTCTGTTTTCGATCTTACATTTCTCGAATTGAAGGTATTTTTCTTTCCCTTCTTTATTCTTGGTTTTTATGGATCGATTAAGCGTGCATTTTATTCCCAATTTCTTGCCGGGTGTTGAAGGTTTTCTTCCCTTCTTCTTTCTGTGTTGCTTTGGAAAGGGTTTTAGGTTTTTAGGGTTTATTCTCTTCTTGGGACTATCACTTGGTTCTATTCTCTTCCAAATCTCTAATTATATGCATGATGCATGAATAACAAAAGGAGATTGTGTATTTGGAATTCAAAGAAGAAACCCTGTTTTTTCTTCTTGGGTTTTGAAGATTGTTTTGCAGAGCCAGAGACCCGAAGTGTATTGACGGATTGGCGCGTAGGGGTTTTTCAAAGTTCCGATCTCCACAGTGAGTGTCGGGGTTTTTCAAAGTTCCGATCTCCACAGTGAGTGTCGGGATCTCTCAAAGTTCCGACGTCAAAGCAAGTGCCGGGTATCTCCGAGTTCCCGTCATCAACGCAAGTGTCGGGCTTTGCCAAAGTTCCGACATATCAAACTTGTCAGGTTCTCAAGGTTTTCCGACATCCTCCTCACCATGTCGGACTCTTCTATTCTTCCGGAATTTTCAGTCGATCGGGATTTTCAGTGTGGATACAGCATCTCCTAAGTTTCAAGCCTTTCTCCCTCCAACATTCTTCATGTCGGACACTGGTCCATCTCAGGAGAAGGCCGAGAAGTCTAGCAGGATGAAGTACAAATTCAAGAAGCCAGAATCTCCATCATATATTGATTGCAATTATGATATCAGGGACACTGAACTTGGCAATATAGATATGGATGACTTCTGGAATAGGGTGAAGAGTTCCTCTCAAACCCCATGGATGACAACTTTAGCTAACAGTGGCTTGCCCCTTGCAGCAGGCTTTCCCATGTCCGCTCAATGTCCAGAATTTGTTTTGGCTTGTGCATCCAGTTACGACTCGGCTTCTCGTTCAGTAAGGAATCAGGCTGGTGAGGTAGTTATCAAACTAGATGGAGCTTATTTTGATGATCTCCTGAAACTACCTAATTTCGAGGAGTACTTAGAACCTATGGAGCCCTACATCTGCATAGGCCCGACATTGAGGATATCTGGGTGGATCTGCGTAACGAAGTTGCAGTTCGCAGAAAAGATAATAGTAGGTTAACTATTAATGAGATTCAGACGCTAGAGCTTTCTGATTTGCCAGATGGCACAACTGACAATGAAAGTGTGTTGGATATGTCCTATGATGGGCTTAATGAAGATCGATACGTTTTCCCACCTATTGATTGGTCGGCCAGCGAAAAATCCTCTATCACAGATAGGTCGGCTCTCATTCTTGCTCGCACCCAAAAGTGGCTCTCTTCTTGGGGCATGAATTTTAAAGATGACAAGTTTCCAAAGTTGGCTGAAATGGAGGTGGGGCCCTCCCAAAAGAAAAAGGACAAAGAATCTTCTGGGGGGTCTATAAAAATCAGGATCCCCAAGAAGAGGAAAGAAAGACAAATCTCTTCAATTGTCTCTCCAGCTCAAACGGTGGTTGTGCCAGAATCACCAACACCACCAGAAATAGGGGAGATTAATTTAGAAGAAGGAGGAAGCCAGCTCTTGACTTCACCATTTGCTGATTGCTCAATTGGAGAGACCTTATCTCTTGCATTCAAGGCTTTGGAAACTGAATCTGTGCCTCCCCCTCAACAACCACTTCAGCCTCCTCATTCCCCATCCACTTCTTCAAGCATGGCCAATATTTTCTGCGGGCTCTCACCCCTCTCTGCTGGAACCCAAGTGATCACCAACACTCCCCCACAACCTATGCCTCTATTCATTGCACCTACTACCACGTTGGCTGCTGTTCCCCCTCCAATAGTAGAATCTTCTCCCCTTGAGAGTAGAATACCAGTTACTACAACATTGGCAGTTTCCTCTGATACACCACAATGGCTACTCAAGCAAACTCTGAGGAAGAGGAAAGTGATTGTACCCCTACCAGCCTTTGATTTCAGCTCACTTAAGGCTTCTACTGCGAGATCAGCCAAGAAACCCAAAACAGTTTCAAGGGTTTTGGTGGATGCTTCAGGAGATAAGTTTGCAGAGATTGCCACTCCCCTCAGCTGACAAAACTAGAGATGATGTAACAGCTGCTGATTACCAGGTAACCAGGGTGGCTCTAGGGAAAGTGACAGCAAAAGGGGCGCAGCAAGATGCAAAGGATTCCATAGACGTCCTGTGCCAAAAGTTGAAAGAAACAAAGGACAGCAGAAATGAGCTTAAGGAAAAAGTGGAGCAGTTGACAGAGGTTTTGATTAAACTCTCAACACCCCTGGAATCCATACCATCTTCTTCTATATCTATCGGATTCGATTTCTCATCGGTGCCTACGATCGAGAATATTGCTAAAAAAGGAAGGGTGGTTGATGAATGGATCCAAAAGTTGCTCCAACAAGGGAAGGAAGTAATTCAAGACGTGGTGAAAGTTCATCAGTCTTTGGGGGAGATTCAGAAGGAAGGAGAGAAGATGGATGAGGAATTCACTGAAGAAATTGGACAGCTTGATTTGACTTGTGAAGCTCTCCAAGTGCTAAAGCAAATACCAGCACATCTCTTGGTAGAAGAAGGCGTTCTTCCACATACAGATAAACACTTTCAGCTGATCAAGGCCATCAAGTTCAGAGTAAAGATTATCAATGAAGCCTACAGCAAGTTGAGAGAATCAAGGGATAAATTGATCAATGGGAAAAGTGATCTGGAAGAAGAATTGCTAAATATTTGTCCAAAGGTGTCAGTTGGGAACGCATGTATCCTATCAGCAGATGATCTCTTCAAACAAGTTCAGGAATCTATTCAGCATGAACCTGTACACGGATTTGACCTTGAAGTCATTGGTCAGTTTGTAAGAATTGAGCACACTTTAGAGGCCTTAAGAAAGCTCAGCAAAGGATTGAAGAAACTTCCCGGCACTGCCAGTGATGTTCATGAAACCTGCGAAATGTGGAATGATCACTCCACTGCGCCTGATGAGAATGAAATGCAAGGCATTATTCGGAAGTTCCAGGAGTTTCGTAACAAACAGTCTCAGCTGGAGGAGGAGAAAGAAGAAGAAGCAAAAGATGATGATTCGGATTAATTCCTAACGTCCCATGTCATTTCTATTTTTAGATTGACATGTCTTTGTTATTTCCGTTTTATCATATTTTTAATTCATGTTTTGACTTGATCTCCTGCGTGAGAGTCATGTAAAACTGAAACTCCAGTTAACATGCTACTCTTTAGGATCTGTCTTGTTTTATCTCTAGCTTCTTTTGTTATAAATAAGGGATGCCTGTGCATTCAAAAGGGTGGAGAATTTTTGAAGCATTAAGAGGCTATTGGAAAGGAGAAAAGCTTTGTGTTTTCTTTCAATCATTTTGAAGAATAGAAGTTGATATTGTTTTGCAGACTTTGTGTTGTGAGATATATCTTATTTAAGACAGTGTTCTTATGTTCATGATCTTAAAGCTATTCTTTACATAGAATCTTAGTGTTTCTAATTATCTCGAACACTATATCTGTGATCTAAAACTCGTATGATTATTTCGTGCTCTGTGTTTACTCGAAAGAAAATACGTTTCTCCCATTTCTTTTCTACCGTGCTTCTTTCACTATAACAGTTTCTAACCTATTTCACTTACGAAAGCAATATCCTTGAATCGTGTGAATGTGGATTTCGGGATTTCATCCCAACCCCCAATGGTTAGATTAGTGTGAATATTGTATATATTATTTACTGTGTTTTAGATTAGCAATAAATAGGCAGCCTCACCTGTCTTTGAGGAGGGATTTAATCCCATGTACTGTGGTTGAACCTCATATTTTGGTTTGACAAAATATCCAACCAACATGGAGTTAAGTGTTGGTAAGGTGTGGAGGATGAATATGTTGAGGCAACTGAATAGGGATGTCCCATATAGGATGTTGAGGTCACTGGATACGTGTATGGGAGTGAGAAGGTAGGCGGAGCTTGAGAAGGAAAGCTCGTGTGGATAGGTGGTAGAGAGCAAGTCATGAACGGAGCAGTCTGCAAGAGAGATGAGGTAGGGGCATTCGGTGGTAGTGATATGTGTGGTCCAAGATTAATTAAAGGAAAGCTAATCAGGGTCGTATGAACCTCTGAAGCCGTTGGATTGGGAGACGGGGCTAGAGATGCAGGAAGTAAGGTGGTGTTATCAGGAGGAGTGGGAGCTAAATGAGCAGCTATACTAATAGGCATGCCAACAAGGAGCTGACCATCAGGCGTATGGTCAGGGGCATGAGACAAATAGTATTGTACAGCGCTGGGATTAGCATCTTGAAATTTAGCAAAGTCCTTGTCTCCTATAGGAATTTGGGGGATCTCACTAGTGTCCGTAGGGTTCCCTATAGAATGTGAAGGGGGTGATTCAGGCAAAGACACAGAGCAGGCATGTGAAACCATGGCGGCGGCTTGCTTTCGAGTGATGACAACCATGGACAAGAACACACAGGAAAGTTTCAATCTATCAAGAACAAAAACAACCTCAGAATGATGAATTTGGCAAGTTACTGGTTTGTCAGGGGCTGATGAAGACAGTAACCGATATCGGTTTAATAATCGGTGTCGGTCAGAGAGCAGACGACATCGTTCAGTTAACCGATGCTGGTGTCAAAATTCTAGGATAAGAAGATATAAAAGGCTGCTAATTTTATTTTTAGCAACGTTGAGTATATTTGTCAACTTATTGATCACAGAAGACAAAGTATGACAGAGAAAATAGAATTTGAAAACAAGCAAGATGCACACGCAAATCCAGAGACTAATCCTAGGGTTAATTTTAGTTATCGTGGGCTTATGCCTTCAGACTTAGAATGATGTCGGAATCCCAAACAACAAGACCTAGGGGAAGTGTCAAGTTTGTTTTGGCTTAGAAGGTTACCTCAATCAGGCGGAGGAATACCGCGGAAAAGGGGCGATGTTTGAGCTGTTGTGTTAATTGTGAAGTGATTCGGTATGTGTTGTGCAGTGAAACTAGGGTTAATTTCCTGTCAATACCGTGGATATCACCCCCACGTGTACGACCTGTTACTTAATCTCTGTTCACTAGAATTGAAGAACAACAAGCAGGAATGTAATGCATGTGTTTTAAACCCAAATCAAAAATTATGTTCAATGAAGCAAGAGAGATGACTTTCACTAATGCGAAACTAGGAAAGCAAGACAAATTCTTTACGAAATATATAACAAAAGCAGCAACAGCAAGTATGCTTCCTAAAATGAAAATAAGCAAGAGAAAGAAACCCAAAATGGGTCCCACCGGGCGTGCCAAAATGTTTCACTCGGAATGACTCGTTCCTATAGAAACAGATAAGAGTTAGGTGTTAGGAGGAATACCTGTAGAATGTCGAGATGGTGTGCGCGTACCGTAGAGAAAGATCAGGATGACTGCAGAGAACTCCTTTTTGTCTTGGAAGGACTACTAGTTTTGACAAAGATGCAAGTTAATCTCCTTGGTTGTAAACACTTCTGGTATTTCTACTCGTCTCTGCTCTGTCAAGTGAAGATCTGGACTCTGTTCCTCACTCGCAATGCTCTCTGTTGATCCAGAAATCCTTTGACTAATCTCCAAAAATGAAATTCTGATCCGTTGTTTTGGTTTGGGGAGCCCATTTATAGGGAACCGATGGCGGTTGCGTAACTGACGGTGGTCGAGTAGGAACCGGCATGGGTAAGGAAAAAGTAGGCTATTTTTAGTAAAATAGCCCACCTTCCCTGCTTTTCTCCCGAGAGATCAGTTGCGGGCTTGGTCAAGTGACTAGAAGGTTGGTTTTGGGTGCGAGAAAGGGGTCATTAGTTATGGGTGTAGGTGTGGACCAAGTTTTAGGTTTTAATTAGGTTAGTTTAGGATCAGGGCTATGTCATGATGAGGTGGCAAAATGAGGTGGCAGGTGAGGTGATGTGGATTTATCACTTACAAGGTAATTAATAAATAATTGTGTAAGGTTTAGGTAATGAGGTTAGATTGCGAAATGGGATGCGGGTCACAAGGGGTCGTAAGACACGAATTTGGTGTCTACACAAGTTGATCAATACTTGGGAGGGGGAAGTCATCCTTGGGGCAAGCGAGGTTAAGGTCTTGAAAATCCGTGCAAATCCGAAGTCCCCCCTTCACTTTAGTGACAGGTACGATGTTAGAAATCCATTGAGGATAGTCAATAGGAAAGATAAAGGAAACAGAAAGAAGTCGTTGAAGCTCTTATTTGACCAAGAGAGCAATGCGTGGATGCATTTTTATCAGTTTCTGTTTAACTGGCTTGGAATCGGGTTTCAGGGTAATGTTATGGACCGCAATGTCAGGATCGATTCCTGGCATGTCAGCGTAGGACCAAGCGAAAGCTTGGTTGTGAGCAGGAAGGAAGGTAATAAAGGCAGCTTGTTCTGATGTGTTAAGGGATTGTCTGATCTTCACAATGTGAGGATCCTCCTCTGTGTGGATGTTGATTTCTATAGTAGACTCATTCAACATGGTTTGAGTTTCAGATGGTAAAGCACGTTGAATATAGGAGTCGTCCGCACCAAGGTAAGTGAGGATGTAGTCGTCATCTTGGCACTCAACAACATTAATTGAAGGTGAATCCTCTTCGATCATGTCTGGATACAGAAAGGGAAGAGAAGACGGGTCCTCATTATCACGTTGATAGGTGAGAGGACCTAGGAAGATAGCATTTATGAAAAAAAAAAGTTAGGAGGGATAGATTCAGGATCTATCGGCTCTGTGGGTGACGATGGAAAAATGTGTGATGATGGTTCGGTAGGGGTGACGTCGTCATCTTCCAGGAGACAACTGACATGAGATTCCTTCGGTGTAAGTGTTTTAGGAAATCTGAGACCACTACGATCATTGTGTTTGCGTGTAGTCACAGGAATGATTGTGTGTCGGCCTTGTTCATAAAGACCAAAACCAAAGCCTTTCCAAGCACAGTGAGTCAAGAAGGTAAGGGCGAAACGACGATTTGTCAAGTATTGAAAATCGGATTGGAAGGGAAACACACCAAGAGGAGGTTCAGGGGTAACAGATGATGTGTTGACACCCCCATACGTTAGGTTGGTGCGGTAATTAGGTGGTCCGTAGGAGATTCCTCCCCCACGCGACGGTCGTAGGTAGGATGCGCATGTAACTATCCGTACTCCTGTGGGGTATGGAAAGAACTAACGTTATATAGGCGATACTCCCCTTGCGTAAGGCATTGAAAAACATATACTAAGGGGTCTGAGGTTGGGATGTTGTCTACGGGAAAGGATGTGGTATTTGCGATGGTGGTTTCATTGGTTGAAGGTGTAGGTGCGGTTGAAGTGGATGGTAGAGGTGTGGTTGAAGTGGATGGTTGGTTTGGATGAATGGGTGTCTTGACTGGTACAAGCACATCATTAGGGCGATATAACATATTGCAGGTTTTGAAGGGGGGAGGATTAGCTTTTACGGTTTACGACTTCCCCTCATACTCAAATTTTATGCATCTATGTAAGGAGGAGGGAACGCATCCCATAGCCCAAATCCAAGGGTGGCCTAACAACATATTGTATTGGAACTCTCCCTCAAGGACATAGAAGAGTTTGGGTAAAGTACGTGGTCCTACACGAATGTTAAGGATCACGGTGCCTAAGGTAGAAGTAATAGCATCATTGAATGACCGAAACATGATGGGGTTGGCACACATGCAGCTAGAAGGGATATTCATTTGTTGGAAGGCTTTTGAAGAGATGATGTTGAGGCTAGCGCCCTTGTCAATCATAACATGACATACCCGGATGTCCCGGACGTAATCTGAGATGAAAAGAGCAGGGTTAGGATCTTCTGCACTAAAGTCAAAAATTTCGTCTTCAGAGAAACTGACAGCAGCAGCTTGTTGTACAGAGACAGAAGTGGTTGGGGCAGTAGGTTTTTTTGTGAGCAAAGCAACGTGATTGGGTGTGAGAATGGAGGTAACAGGAAAGGTTTCATTAGGTAAAACCTCTATCCCTTGAAGAATTTCAATGAGAGCTTGTCGATGAGATTCAGAAGTCTGAATGAGATCATACAATGTCATTTTTACAGGTGATTGGTGAAGTTGTTTGATCATGGTATGGTGGGAAACTCCATTAAAGATGGGGTAGGCAGGTCCACGAATAACCACTTTAGGTGGTGGTGTGATCGGGATGGTGGACGGAGAAAGAGAGGCCGCAGGTGTGCTTCCTTTAGCTTTCTCATTGTTTTTCTGCCCTCGAGTGCCAACACTAATCATGTTGATCTCGTGAACATGAGAGGAGGAAGATGGTCAGGATAAATCATGGTCTTCGAGAGGTGGGGTTGTAATAATGATAGATCTTGGTGAGGTGGGGACAGGTGGTATAGGAGAGGGAATTGAAGCTAAAGGTCTCTCCCTTCGTAAGTTGTCTTTCTTAATCTTTCTGTCTAAAAGAGGTGACTGATGAAGTATGGATTTCAATGCTTTGCATCCCTCTACATCATGTCCTAGTGTGCGGCGGTAAGCACAGATTTTAGACTCATCATAACCTATTGGTCGAGGTTTAGATGGGTCATAAGGTCTAAGTGGGGGTAGGGAAATGGTCGCATTCTCTACCAACATATCAAGGATCTTGGCGTAAGATCCTTTCAGTGGGTCAAAATCAAAGGAAGATGAGGGTATTGATTGGGTCGGTTTTGGTAATGTTTGGGTATGGTTGGTTCGTACGGGTGGTGGTTTAGCTAAGGGGTATTGATACGTGGTTTTAATTAAACGTGGCTTCTTCAGCGTAGAAGTCATGTTTAGCTGATTAGATGGCGAGGCTCCAGATAACGTGGTAGCAGGGAACAACCATGGAGAAAGTGAGGTGACTGCAAACAAATCCTTTGATGATGGAGTTTGTTTAGGGTTGATAGGTGAACAGGATCTCTATATAGGCGTAGAAAGCGCAGGTCGTTTTAAAGAAAATGCAGGAGGTATGATATATTGATGCAAGGTGGAGGGATGAGGTCCTAATATGGAAGGTGGGTGTGATGATAATGGTTTTAGTTGTGATAGAGGCATAGGTTGAGGAGATTGAGTTTGTCTCCTAAGTGGATGGACGGCTTTATTTTTGGGTAAATTTAGCCGCTTAGGTGGGTGTGTTAGACTGGGTATTGGTGAGGTCCTAAGTGTAGGGGAAGATTTGGTTAGGCTAATAGAGGTGGATGAGATACTTGGTAGACATGAGGGGGGTGAAGATGAGGAAATAGGCATTTTAAGCTTCTGTAAACACTTCGGGTATATGGTAGAGGCGTCTGGATTGGTCATCTACATTTGAGTAGAATAGGGGGTACTCAAACGTTCCCATAGGACTCGTCTATCTCCTGAGGGATGACAATCATCACGTGTGAATTGGAATTTTGATATGGAAGAGAGGTGTGTTTTGATTCCGGTCCACTGTGGGTGTGATATAGGGGGTAAATGAGGCACTGTATCAATGGGCGTTAAGAGGTCAACCGGTCGCTGAAAAGATTTAGACGATGAAGAACTAATAGGTAGGAGGGCGTGTTTGAGAGGATCCATCATGTTTAAAGAATGTGGTGATGTCGGTGCAAGAGGTTTCTAGTCTAAGGATGAAAAAATAAGTGGCAAGCCTTCCTCTTGTATAATAAGAATGGTAGAAGGAGACGGTTGGGAAATAGATAAGTTAGATAATATCCGCTCACAGTCTTGTAAGGATGTGGTGTAAGAAGTTTCATCTGTAAGAAGAGAACTCTAGGTGGTTAATTCCTTGAAGGGTAAAAGAACGGCAAGGATTTCATCTTTTCTTGATGGTGAGGAAGGGGGTTCGGGTTCCTGCGTTAGTGAAGAAGTTTGATTTAGAATTTTTCCGATAGAGGCTTTTAGCTGGGAGTCGAAGATTGCATGGATCTCATGAACACTCTCCTCGGCTAAGATATCTTGGTTTATGTTACTGTTAGGAGAGTGATTTGGAAATGGTTTGTTGAATATTTTTAAATTTCTGTTAGGATGGGGCATTAGGATTATCGAGGGTTATATCCCCTGCATCAACCATTTCCTGCACTATGTTTTTCAACATCTTGCAGTTTTCGTGGCCATGTCCCTTTACGCGGTGAAAGTTACAGAAGTCATTTTATTTGTACCAAGAAGGTATAGCGCAGGTGGATTCAAACCCGGAGTGAGGTTTAACAGGAGGCAAGGTGAGAGCTCTGGATTTGAGCAATTTTTCCAAGATGACACCATAAGTTTCTCCCAAGGGAGTGTAATTGATGGGCTCGGCTTTATACTTATAGGAAGTTTTTGGTGGGGTATTAGATGGTGCTTGAGATTTACCATCACCACGTGGACAGCTCCTTTTGATTTCGAAGAAGTGGATGTGTGAGGAGTGGTGGTGTTAGGTTTATTGGTGGAATCTTGAGTTCGGAAATTGGGGTTTTTGTTGCGCAACCACAATTTCTCTTCTTCTAAGGCTCAAATCTCTATTTTTCGAGCCATAGTAAAGGCCTCGTCAAATGTGTAGAAAGTTTGAATTTGGAGGGTAGGAGAGATGTGCTTAGCGTAGGCCCGCGTAAAAATTTCAATAAGTTCAGCCTGAGGCAAGGCATATGTAAGTTGGTTGATAAGGCCCCGCCATCATCCAACGAAATCTGCGATAGATTCATCTTCAAATTTTCAGATGGCATAGAGGTCGGTGATAGATACTTTCTTGGCATTGTTAATGGAGAAATGATCCAAGAAAGATTGGGCTAGTTGGTTAAAAGAGAAGATTGAGTGTTGGTTTAAAGCACTGTTCCACTCCAAGGCGGGTCCTGATAAGGACATGGGAAAGGTGCGGAGTAGCAAGGCATAATCATGAGCAATCAAATAACAAGCATGTCTAAATGATCGCAAGTGTTGTTGAGGATCCTCCTTACTATTAAAACGAGTAAGTTTTGGTAATTCCCATTGAGGAGGATATGAATGAAGGGGGATAGAAGGGTGGATAGGATCCTGACAAACTTGCTCGTATGTCAGGGCACTACGACTTCCTGAAACAGAAGCCTCCAGATTTTGCATTTTGTCCATCATTTGTTTGATGAAATCCGTGGTTGGATGAGATGATGGTGCGGTTATGGTAAACGGAGGCAAATTGGGCCAAGGGCCTCTACTAGACAATGGTGGGGTTAAATCTTGATAAGGTATGGAGGACGAATATGTTGAGGTGACCGAATAGGGATGTCCTATATAAGATGTTGAGGTCACTGGATACATGTGTGGAAATGAAAATGTGGGCGGAGCTTGAGAAGGAAAGCTCGTGTGGATAGGTAGTAGAGAGCAAGTCATGAATGGAGCAGTCTGCAAGAGAGACGAGGTAGGAGCAGTCGGCGGTAATGATATGTGGGGCCCAAGATTAACCAAAGGAAATCCAATCTGTGCCGTATGAACCCCTAAAGCCGCTAGATTGGGAGATGGGGCTAAGGATGCAGAAGGCAAAGTGGAGTTATCAGGCGGAGAAGGAGTTAAATGAGCAGCTATACTAATAGGCATGCCAACAAGGAGTTGACCATCGGTGTACGGTTAGGGGCATGAGATAAATAATATTTTACAGCACTAGGATTAGCGTCCAAAAATTTTGCAAATTCCTTATCTCCTACAGGGATTTTGGGAACCTCACTGGTGTCCGTAGGATTCCCCACAGTATGGGCAGGAGGTGATTCAGGCAAAGGCACAGATCAGGCATGTGAAACCATGGCGGCAGCTTGCTTCCGAGTGATAACAACCATGAGCAAGGTACACACTAATGTTTCAATTTATTAGGAACAGAAACAACCCCAGAATGTTGAAATTGGTAGGTTGCTGGTTTATCAGGAACTGTAGAAGATAGTAACCGATATCGGTTAGACTGTAGCTGACGTCGGTCACTTAACCGATGTCGGTATAATAGGACTGGGATAAGAAACTCTAAGAAGCTACTAATTTATGGTTAACAGTGCTTAGTATGCCTACCAAACTGTTCTAAAGTGATCACAGAAAACAGTGTATGATAGAGAAACAGAACTGAGAACAAGCAAGAATGCACAAACAAATTAACAGACTAACCCTAGGGTTAATTTTAATCAATTTGGGCTTATGCCTTTAGATGCAGAATGATGTCAATCCTAAACAAAAGACTTAGGGGAAATGTCAAGTTTGTTTTGGCTTATAAGGTTACCTCAATCGGGCGGAGGAATACCGCAGAAAAAGGGGGGATGTTTGAGCTATTGTGTTAATTATGTCATGATTCAATATGTGTTGTGCAGTGAAAGTAAGATTAATTTCTTATCAATACCGTGGAAATCACACCCATGTGTATGACCTGTTACTTAATCTACGTTCACTAGAATTAAAAACAACAAGCAAGAATGTAATGCACATGTTTTAAACCCAAATCAAAAATGATATTCGATGAAGCAAAGAAGATGAATTTCACTAATGCAAAGATGTAAAAGCAAAGTAAGTTCTTTTACCAAAATAACAAAATACCTTGTGAATATCTTAAGAAGAAGAAAACAGCAAGTATGCTCCCTATGTGAAAGTAAGCAAGAAAGAAAGAAACCCGAAATGGGTCCCACCGAGCATGCCAAAATGTTTCACACGGAATGTTTCAGCTTTTGGGAATAGATTTGCTTCTATCCTTTCATTCTTTTGAGAAACATATAAGGGTTAGGGCCAGGAGGAATACCTGTTGAATGTCGAGAGGGTGTGCGCGTACCATAGAGAGAGAGATCAGATCGACTGCGAAGAACTCCTTTTTGTCTTGGAAGGACTACCTACAAGTAAGAATACAAGACCACCAGATTTTAATTAGACAAGAAATGAGGGAACTGCCTTGGGCCCAAGAAATATAAAACTTCCTTTCGAAGGTGGTCAGTTCCCCTGCTAATATGAATTAACACCAATTCTAACAAATAAGCTATTGTCCAATTACAATTTGTTTACCTTGTTAGAACAATAGAGAAAGGGCTGGTCTTGGTTTAGAATCACGGTGACCGACGCCGGTCAGTGTCACTGGTACCGGTTGATGATAACCGATATCGGTAGGGTGAAGGTTGGCTATAAGATGGTTATATGATAGTTATGGTGTTTATAAGGCAGGTAGAATGACTGGGGATAGGTAATGAGGTGATGGAGAAGACTCAGAGGGTATGGGGGCTATTCTTGGAGAAAAATAAGGGTAAAGGAATGTAAGTTAGGTGCAGAGTGTTACTGGGTAGTGGATCTGGGGGTAGACTTGTAATTACTCTGATTTAGAAATCTAAGAAATATTATTAAAAAAGCATATAAGACTTACTTACTAATTCCTGATGAAAATGCAGGTTCTGGGACTGTGATGGCAAAGACAGGGCTCAAGTGGGATGATCTGACAATCCAAGATGAGCTATCTCCTCTCCTGATGCTTGGATGAGTGTCACTAGGCTCTAGTTATTCAGTTGTAGTCTTGGGCTCGATGTCCTTCTCTGCCAACTCCTCTCTTTCCTTCACTTGTCTTTGTTCAGCCAAGTAAATTCTTGATCCTTCCAATGACTTCTGATGCAGATCAACCAAAATCTAACCTCTTGTTTTTGGTTGGGAGAGGTCATTTACAAGGAACCGATGGCGGTTACGTAACCGATGGCGGTCGAGTAGGAAATGGTATCGGTCAGGTCAAAGTGGGCTATTTTTAGTAAAATAGCCAACTTTCCCTCCTTTTCTCCCGAGGGATTAGTTGCGGGCTTGGTCAAGTCATTATGAGGTTGGTTTTAGGTGCGGGTGAGGAGTAATTAGTTATGGTTGTAGATGTAGACTAAGTTATAGGTCTTAATTAGGTTAGTTTAGGGTTAAGACTAGGTCACGATGAGGTGGCAAAATGAGGTGGCAGGTATGGTGATGTGGATTTATTAATTATAAGGTAATTAATAAATAATTGTGTAAGGTTTAGGTGATGAGGTTATGTTACGAAAATGAGATGCGGGGCACAAGGGGGTCATAAGACACAAATTTGGTGTCTACAGTCCCCTTGGAATTTAGAGTAGGATATAGTATCAAACCTATGCAAAGTTCATGCATACACGTGATCATAGGAGTGAAGGAACCAACCTTTAATCTAGAGATTCTTTTCCCATTTTTACAAGTCCCACACTTTGGGAAAAGATTCAATGTTGTGCAATCAAACTAGATGTCTATTATCAAACTAGAAATCTAAGGAAACATCCAGGGGGTGCTGCTGATTTGCACTAATAGTAACCGTGAGGATAATCTCCTCTCTTCAGCTCTAACACCATGTTTGAGTGGTGGAGACCGCCTTAGAAGTCATCGTATGAGTCCTTGTTCGAAGTAACGACTATTCAAGTGTAACCTTACCGTCTGTGGGGTAAGTAGAGCTAGTACTCCCTTAGTATCCTTTTGGATTGTCATTTCTTACGAGATAAGATCTATAAATTAAATTCATCGGTGAATGAAATCCTTGTTGGATCTAGATGACATAGATGGAAGTTGTGAATTATTTTTTCTAGGTCTTAAACTCTTGTTAACGAACTCCTTAGCTCCGCTCAGTTAAATGTGTTACCTTGGTTTCTATCAACATAACACTTGGTATTTTGTGGAAGGTGGTGTAGCATAAATGTGTCCTCTCACCTTAAACTCATATATAGTTAAGGGGTAGATCCTTAGGTGAAATTGGAATTAATCTAAACCTCAATTGATTTGGATGTTAACTTAGGATTCATGTGTAGCTTCAAGTCTTCTAATCATATATGTATTCAAGATGTTAGAAAAACACTTCTGTAACTCCTTTTACAAGACAATGCTAATAATAAGACCATAATGTGATGTAAAAAGTAAAGCATATAAGAGGAAAAATGAGATTTGAGGTTAGGAATAATGCCACTCTTGGATTCCTTAATGATGTGTGTGGGCCAGTCAATCCTTAAGTCCTTTTTCTTGTTGTTGGGTCATTGCTAGTATTCGTTCATTTAGAAAGGTGTGGCATCGACATGTCTATGGTGTTTTCTTGTGTCTATGTGAGTCGATGAATTATAAGTGTCATGTGCATCTTTGAGTTTTATTTACTTGGAACCTTGTGGCATTGTGTGGTGAGCAATGTAAGTAAAAAAAAAATTATCCTGGTATTTTTCACTATTGTTTTTGTGTGTGAAAAATCAGGGCGTTACATTTGGTATCAGAGCGGAGGTTCATTATCTCGAACCTTTGGGATGGATTGGAGTTGTGATAATTCTACATGATGGTGGTGGATATTGGAAGAGTAATGTGATATATGTTGTAATGTGAATAGTGTTGTAATTGTCACCTTATGGAAGCACATGTGGTGTATGTCACTTAGTGCGTATTTTTTATCATATTGATGTGCTTTTGATGAGAGTATCCACTCTCTATTTTGTGGATTCAATGAAGAATTCATGTGTGATGTACCACTTTGTTGTGTGGGAAAGGAATGTTATTACGGATTGCATAGTGTTGGAACATTTTGGCATTATGTGATATGAAGTTGTATTGATGTATTGCATGAGAAAAAACATTGGTGTAAAGTGAATCATATTTTATCATGATGTCCTCACCGTGTTGTGATGAATTGCGTGTGTCACCATGTTATAATTGAAATTGAATAAATTTTGTAATGTTAGACATTATGTTCGTCATACATATAATTTGTGTAATATGTGATGGTTTATGTCATGATTTAGGGACATATGGTGAACGTATGATCCCTATTGTATAGTGATTGCACTTTGGTTGCAGAATGTGGTAATGTGATGTATTGTAACTTGTGAAAGTAATGATTGTGTTATACCCCATATAAATACCATGCGTAAGACACTGTGGTTAATTTGTGTGAATCACCATTGTGTTAGTGATGTAGTTATGTGTATGTTGTGAACCTTACACTAGATGACCCAAAGGGTAGAAATTGTCAAGAGTGTATGTGTGGAGAGAGAGGAGGCATGGACCAAGTTTTCATAATCTTGAGCTAAGTACGAGTGATGAAGTGGAGTCTTATAGAGACTGAAAACCCACATTTATCTGTTTAGTATACTTCGATCTTGCTCAGTATATTGTGGGTGTGCACCGCCTTAGGCTCAACTTATACAACTAGTGTCCCCTGATCTTTCCTATTAGATTGTTCATTGAAATATTCAATGCTATTTTGATTATGTTGATCCTTGTGGGAGTTTAGAGGGATGATTCAGATAGAGATGATGACAATTACATTATTTGATATACTCATTTCTAGTTACATGTATATTTTTACGAGCTGATGCTTGAAGTCTGAGTGCCAGCAACTCGATGAGTACCACTTTGGTGGTAGTATGAGGCCACATAGTGATTGTAATGTGTTATTTCTCACCTCATTAAAAGGAGAAAGGAGATGGGCCTCTATGGTTAAGTGACCCGATATTCTTGATGGGGCTCTATGGTTGAGTTACCAGATATTTTCTATGGCACTCTATGGTTAAGTGACCTGATATTCTTGATGGGGCTCTATGGTTGAGTGACCCGACTTGTTTTTGGCACTATGATTATTTCTCCTTGGGAGGTATATGGAGTTATTTGGTGATGGTTTGGGAGGTATATCCAGTTGTTTTATGATACTTTAGGAGATATATGGAATTAATTCTTGATATTTTGTGATGTGTGGAGTTGGTATAGTGAGTTATGTGTACTCTGGTGAGTCCTTTTGACACATTGTTATGATTGAGTCTTGACTCTCCCCTTGGTTGGTATGGTCTATTGGATATTTTCTTGGCACTATGTTGGTATAGTCCTGGTTTTTGGGTCATGTGATACCTGTTGTATATGTATCAGTGTGATGATTATGTTGTTAGTCACATTTGTGTGTTGGGTTTATGCCTATGACATAATTGTTGGAAATTCTTTGTTATGCGGAATACTTGTTTGTCTTTCCATGGTGGAATTAAAGGTCTCATGATGTGATATAGTCTTTAAAGTATGTAGCAAGATGTCTCATGGGTTGTTTTTGTTATGTTAATTTTTGTGTGACATCTTGATGTTAGTTACTGTTAGACACCCACGAACATACGACAATTAAAAATTCTAAACAATGAATATTATAATCATGAGATAAGAAACACTGTAAAACAAAATATTAACAAAGTAATAAGGTAAACAAAAAATACCAATATTCACATAACATTAAGAGTTTATGAAAAATTTGAACTTTCCTGACTTCCCTTTGTTTGTGTTATAATGAAAGAGATCTTATCTTTAGACGAAATTTGTCATCATTAGCTTCCTTCATTGTTTATCCCTTTTTTTCTACCCTTAGTTTTGTGTCGCATCGAGGACGATGCTCTTATAAGGGGAGGAAAATGTAGTGCCAACCAGGACAGAATTTTTTTTTTGATAAAAACAAAAACAATTGAAAATAAAGTGTGGATGCATGCTGACAAGGATGATGGGATTGATGGGATGGAACATGGGCTCTCAGACAAGGATATTGGCATCCTATGCATCTTGTAGCCTATCATTCTCATTGCATAATATTTTAAGCACTTTATTTGGGATCCTATGTGCAAACCATGTGAAGCTAGAATTTTCGTTGAAAAGTTTATAGAAATCAAATGGTGCTAGTGAGTGCATGTTTCACTTAAAAAGAAAAATTGTTAAACTAACAATGTGTTGCATGGTGAATAGGGAATATTATGGAGATAATAATGACAGTGAATGTTCCCTTTTCTGCTAATCCACTCATGTCTCTCCAAGATCTGTCCCTTTCACCTTTTCTTTCACATGGAACCCAACTATTGCAAATTGAAGCATTATTTGGATCATTGCAACCATCCTTTTATTTTGGACATAACAAGCCACCAGGATATGAAACTAATGTTGTTGGATTTGGGTATGGGGTAGGCTCATCTCTTCTGATGTGTGGAAGGGTGCATACAGAGCTTGAACCGGATTAGTTTACTCCTAGCCTATGTGCCAAGCTGAGGTTTTATCAAATGCTACAGTTGGAAGTGCTTGGGTAGACGAGAGGGAGAAATGTGGAAGCATGTGCTTGGCATGTGAACTGTGCACAAAAATTCCTGAAAACAATATGGCCTTTGGTGTTCAACCTAATCATTTTACATTTCCAGCTTCCTCCCATCCTACGCCAAATAGAGGAATTTTGTTAGATGTTGTATTGCAAGGTCCCTAGCTAACATGGATGAGTTATACTGGGAGCTTGTGTATGCCATTTCTAAAAGATGAAAATTCCTTAAAGAAATGTGGTTTCATTGACTGCAATGGCTTTGGGATATACACAAATGGGTTTGTTGAAAAGGTTTATAAACCTTCAGGTAACCTCCCTACCTATGTAAAATGTGGGCTTACTACAGGTAGACATCCATCAAAGCATAATGGAAATTTGAATTTCCTTTTCCTATCATTCTCGGCCTGTGCCAAATGTGAGTTCTCGGATAGGGATGAACTTACAAAAAAGCATAAAAGATTGAGGAATTTTCATTAGATGTTGTATTTGTAAATGCCTCGGGAAGTGTGGTCATATGGAATATACCCAAACATACTGTATGCGGGTATGTATGGATTTCTTATTCATGCTTTCTATCTTGAGGGACCTCCAAACTTTATTGTCCAACACCATTTAAACATGTTATTTTATTATTGGTTTGGTGCAAAATGGGTTCATTGGAAAAGCTTGAGGATTTCAAGCAAAGGTGAAATGGTAAAATTGTAGACGCTCATGATTTGTTTGACAAAATACTTAAGGGAGATGTTGAACCAAATATCGTAGTTTCGACCCGCTTCATTCTCCAGGCATGGTTCATCTCCCCTTATATTTCATAACTCTCATGCTTTTAGTTTTCATTTTCAACTTAATATAATTTTAAAATATTAATATTATAGTACATTTAATTGTTTTATATTAACTTGTTACAAAACAATAAAATGTCGTATCAAAAACTCACGAAATGAAATAACCCTTTTGTATTAAACCATGAACTTCAACCCTCATTCTGAGGTGATTTAGAAAAATTCCTACCCAACTAGATTGCTTCAATATTTTTTTTATCAACAAGATGAAATTGACTTCCCAGTAAAACTGTTGACCATCTCCTTGTTTAAATAGATAATTTTACATTTTTCAGAGACTTGTTAAGTACCCTTCGTAACTCCGAAAATGGAATGTTAAGCTTCATTCATGTACTTGGTTATGTGAGGAGTCACCTTTAACTTTGGTTTTACCCCAAATGAACATTTGTGATATTTTTGATGCCATATTGGGAGCAATGTTACACCATTTTGTAGTTGTAATAAGCTACTAAAACTATAAAGTTGCCTTTTGTTTTGAACCGTCATTTGAAACCTGGATAGAGAAATTATTATCTGTCCTTGCTAACCTTTATTGTTTTTACTAGACAATTACATAGAACATTCAGTTTAGGGAAAAACACTTTTATGTATAGTTTGGAAAATCCATTTTTTAGGCCTCTTGTCACAGTTTGATGAGGTCAAACTGGACTAATTATGACTTGTCGTCCAAGAAAACTTGTTGCCATTTGAAAATCATTTTCTTTTTCTCAATCCCTTTGACTCTGATGAATTCTCCTTATATAGGAAAACTTGTAGGAAGTTTCTCTTTGCACGTTCATCCATCAAAGGTCAGTTTTGGAAGTGGTTTTTTGAGCCCTCGAGTTAACTTTTGATCATTTACAATTGGGACAATTACGACCAGTGGCCCCAGAAAACTAGCCACCAAACGTAAACCGTTCGCCAGTTCCAAATTATGTCAGTTGCTATGAACTCTTGATATATAAGTAGACATGTATAAATTTAATCGTGGTGTGTTTTCTCATTGGAAGACCATGTTTTAAAGTGCTTTCTTAGCCTCCAATCCCATTTTGAACATTTTTTGTAGTTAGCAAGAAAATGTAAAAATAGAAAGTTGTGGGACCCTCGTCGGGTTGCCAAACCACCGTGGAAACTTTTTACACATGTAAATAACTATTTTAAAATTCTATATTGTACCTTTTTGTTTGAAATAAAACTTTGGATAAAATGGTGTTTTCTCTCTCTTCCCTTCTCTTTCTCTCTCCCGGGTTACGAAATGAAGTGAAATGAAATGTAATGAATACGTGTCTCTAAACCTTTTATTTCGATTACAAATTGTAATTATTATTATATGTAAATGGGAAAATAAAAAATGTTAATTATTTTAGATTAGGGTGGATGCCATGCTAGCGATTTATCACTGATTTCATGCTCACATCATTTTGCAAGATGCAAGAATGATGGCAAAAAGGCAATGTGTAATTCATTAACTATCATTGTAATTTATATAGTTCATTGTGTAGATCAAGAATTTCCACGCTTGTTACCTGTCCAAGTTAATGTAACAAAATAAACACAAAAACCCTAAAAAAAACTCAAATGAAATTGATACCTAATAGATTGGATAAGACCCAAAGATGTAGATAGAAAAAAAAAGTTGATGTAGACAAAATGGGCACACATGAGAAATCTTGCAAAGTAGATCCGAGAAACCTGTGAGAAATAGATACTTGACAGAAAGAGACAATGTTAAAATATATTTGGGTGGACTGCTCAAGAAGTGGGTCTGGGAAGCAATAAGCTCCCTCAACGGATGTCAGTCCACATTTTCAATTAAAGAAAGAAGCATACATGATAAAAGATGTAAATAAATGTCTAGATTTTATTGACAGACAGAGTGTAAACAGCAGACAGAAAGCAACAAAAAATAGGAAACTGTGAAAACAATGTTGGATTTGTGTTACCTGAATTATTTTACCTGTCTGTAGGCTGATTGGTGTCGATTAAGTGAATCGGCGTTGATTAGGAAAATCAGCGTCGACTGGGATCGGTCAGCGTCGACTAGGGGAAAATTACAGGAAGATTGAGAAAAGGACAATGAAAGCTAGATCGTCGATGTCCATTGGATCTGTAGGAGCTGTAGGGATACTGAAAAAGCTCCACCTTCGCTAGATACAGGAGTAGAGTCACCAAGAGATCAATGGAGGTCCACGATGTCGATCTGGTAGGAGTAGAGTAACGGTACTCCTCTCAGGGATTGATTTGGATAGAATTCACTTTCACTTGATAGATAATGCTCAGGATTTATGCTCAAAACTCTCTGTTATTCTTTCTGTCTAACCAGAACTAAATTATGGCCCTGTATTTGTAATCGATGCTGACCAGGTATAATCAGCGCCGTTCTGAAAAATTGGCATCGACCGAGTACCAGTTGGCGCTGATCAGGGAATAGACTACTGAAATGGCCAAAAAGGATGTTTTTTGGAAAGATGAAAGCAATCTCTCTAACTCAAATATGGGAAATATCCCACTGTGCGGTTTGGGGGGAGGATAAATAGGGGGGATAGATGGATAAAATTGATATGGGAGGTTAGGAATTGATATGGGGTAGATAAGTGGTTAAGATACATGTAAAAAGTATAGTTAAATAGTTAATATTTAATTGTCCATGGGTAAAACACAATGGGGTACAATAAACTTAGGATAGATGTTTAATTAGATATTTAATTAATACCCTAAGGGAAAAGTGGTGATATAAAGGTGCCCCAGGCTACCCAAGAAGGTAAACGAATGTGGGGGACACTAAATTGGGTAACCAATTTTAGATGTCTACATTCTACCCCTTTTTGTTGAGCAACTTACGATAATCGAAGTTGCAAGATGAAAACAAGGAGTTAGAAGAAGTAAGGAACAATGATGACGCGATCCCCCCTCAAACTAAACAAGCCAAGAATCAACACTTTGGAAAAAAGGTGAGGAGATGGAAGAAAGTGATGTGGAAAGGAAAAATTACAACCAATCGACAATGATGGCCCTCAATCAGCATCGATATATGCCAATTCAACATTGACTAAACCAATCGGTGCCGACCATAAAAATTTGTGCCAACTGTACCAAGCCCATATAAATAGGAGAAAGGAAAATGTGAACAATTTATTTACTCCACGACGATTGATTTAGAGAGAGTAAAAATTTGATTTTGAGCAACATGGAAGCCTCTGGGAGCAGCCATAAGTGGAAGAGGACACAACCTGGGGTAAGTGGATCTACCCGAACTTGGTATATAGTTTTATCATGAAATAGCATATTAGGATGCTAGTTTTTAGGAAAAAAAAACTAGATAAATGAGAGGTCAGAGTATTTTGGGCATTCGGCCTTTCAATCGGCGTCGATTGGAAAAATTGACGCTGATTAAATTCAATCGGCACTGATTGGCATTTCAATCGACATCGACTAAATTAGATTGACGTCAATTGAACTCAATTGATGCTGATTGGAGTGTTTAGACTTAAGAAAGTGATAGAATGTGTTTTTGATGTTTGGATTTGGATAAATAAGGAACTAACACCATCCATGATGTTGTGTGATGTAGGAATGAGAGGCTTTACATATGTGGGATTTTATTCTTGAGCTTCTAGATACCATTCTCCCCGATGTGACTGACGTGGACTAGTGTCACCTAGAGCTAGCCGGGCTCGGGGGCTTCTGTTACTACCGACGGGTGCCTCGAGATGTAGATTTTATGCGAGCACTGATACGGTGATGGGATAGTAGGACATGCACTTTCTAGTTCAGGATGAGTGAGATGACCATCACCCATGAGGATATATATAGGATCTTGAGGATTTCAATCACCGGGGACCCGATTGAGACCACTCCACGAGAGCAGTAGCAGAGGGCCCTAGGACGATTGTATGGAGATAGGGAAAATGATTAAGAAATAGTGTCCGGGGTGGTGAGGATAGCCTCACATTATAGACAAGATGACGCCAGGATCAGACGAATAATGTTGATTCAGATGGTGATTTCTTATTTCACTCTACCAGACTCATGAGGTGGGAGATTTCCATTTTTGTTACTAGACTATGTTTGTGACATCCTAGAGTTCAGGCAGGTGTTCACGTTTTCCAATTCCCTAGTAGCACAAATATATCATGAGCTATGGATGTACACCATAGGCAAGAAAATAGGTATAGATGTTAGCTTTATGCTCCATTGCTGGGCATATGAGCATATAGTAGTGATCAGGCCATCAGGGCTTCTATGGATGTCAGCAGTAGAGGGGTCCCTTGATTATGGATTCCGGCGATGGTGAGTAGACATGGTCCCAGGAGATACAGGGAGATCTGCAGAGTGGTATACTGAGTGCTTCAGGACACTGACACCAGAGCAGGTCATTTAGAGACCATATCAGGTCTACCCTACATGGGCCGGTCAGGATGCTCACCTGGTGGAGCTGAGACGGAGTAGGGTGGTTAGGGGCCATAGGCTAGATATGTGGGAGTGTGTCCCATTTATATGAGTATTGAGGTAGTTTGGTTTAGTGCAGACAATCCTGACCACCTACATGCCATACAGGTGGGATAGCAGAGAGACCGATCTACCAATTTTGATCCTGGTAGATCCACTAAGGGAGGCCCCACCTTCCCCCATGGGGTCGTGAAAGCTTTGTCTTGTCTTGTGTGATCCTTGTGGTTACTTCGACTTGATTATATCCGAAAACCCGTCGAGCATGGATAACATTTCCGATCCAGTTACAGTTTTTAATACCTGATCCATGATAGGCAAGGGATAGTTATCCTTCAGTGAGGATGATTTAAGTTTACGGAAGTCAACACAAATCCGGATCTCACCATTCTTTTCCTGACAGGAACAATGTTTGCAATCCAAGTGGAGTGATGGATTGGGAGGAAAATAATCCTAGCATCTAACATCTTCTGAATTTCTGCCAGGATTGTCCCTGAAATCTTCAGATTGTAATGTCTTTGCTTCTGTCTATACGGCTTGACATCAAGCTTCAAAGGGATACTGTGTTGTACATCTTTGGGCTTGAAGGATTTCAAATCTGCATAAGACCAGGCCAACACATCGATGTATTTCTTCAAAAGAAAAATGAATCTTACCTTCTCTTCAGAGAACAACATTTACCGATATTCACCATCCGAGGTTGATCAGATGAACCTAGATTGATTTGATCTACTTCAGAGGAAGAAGCTCCTTCAACTTGCCTTTTGTTTTGGATAAAGCGATCATGTTTGTCAAAACAGGCCCTCCAGGGAAACCAGACCTTTGGTATCTTGTTGCCTTTCAGCTGGATAAATTCACCATCAACCTCTGATATGGCTCTGAAATAGTTTCACGAAAGGCTGATTCCGAACCTTCAAAATATAGCTCACTGAAATTGTCAGCCTTTTCTAGAAAAGCCAACACCTGTTGATCATCATTGAATACCTGCCAGTGAGTTGCATTATCTGGGACGCTAGGGCGGTACACAATCTCGATAGAGTATGTGGTCTTGCTTGAAATGAGGATGAGGAAAGAAGAAGAGATGCAGATACGGCCAAAGAATCAGCCTTGTCATTATAATCTCTTAAAACTGCCTTAATAGAAAATGCATCAAAGCATTCTATACTATCCCAAACTTTGTTCCTGTAATGCCTCAACCGATCATTTTTCCCCCTTGATATATACCCCTGACCTGATTAACAATCAGCTCGCATCGATACCCCCCCTTGAACCTTGAGATTCCTGATTCCCTTCTGTCTGGCCAATTCTAATCCTAATAACAGGGCTTCATATTCGGCCGTGTTGTTAGTATTATCAAATTGCAACTTATAAGCTGATGGGAAAATCTCGGAGCTAGGAGATATGAGAACAACACCAGCGCCTGATCCAGAGGTTGAGCAGCTACCATCAAATTCGAGCATCCAAATAGCATTGGGATCTTCCTCTTCAACATCTACAATGGGTATCTCTGATGCCATGAAATAATTCCTGAAGCTAGCATCTTCGAAAAGAATCTGAGCCTTAGGATCATCTGATTTAGTCACCAAATACTTTGCCTGCGTTCAGGATGAAGAACCTGTTGAACCCCTTTGACTGGGATCTTGGCTTTGGTCCAATCCATACTAATCTCTCCTCGTGCGACATCTTTACAAAATCCTCTACCAAGAGAATACCATAAGCTACAGGGATATCAGCAACCAGAATAGTCATTTTTACTCTCTTCTCAGGGAAGGCAACAAATGCAAACTGTGCGTCCTTGATTTGACCAATCAGAGGGACTTGTTTAGTTCCATGGAATAGCCACCGTCCATATGACTTAGTCTAAAGTAAGCCCAAGGGCATGGGCCCACTTTGCGGGCATAACATTATCAGAGGCCCCTGAATCAATAATGCAATTGCTGAGTTTAAACCCATTTATAAGTAGAGACAAATAAAATGGTTCAATCTTTCCTGAGGAAGAAGCAGAAGTCAGATTATTCTGAGGTGTGGGTTGAGTAGGATTTGAAAGGAGACCTTTAGCAGGTGACGGAATGGAACGGCCACGCTTTTTACTTCTGATGAACTTGGCCAGCTTTTCAAATGTTCGGGATTCGACTGAAGGTATTCTGCTTCTGACATTTGAATTTTGGTTCTCTTTGCATGATCAATAATATCGAAAAGTGTAAGAAGGAATGATAGTAGGCTCAGTTCTAATTACATGAGCTTGTGCTGGGGCACTGGCCTTAGGAGAAGGAGAATAAGGAGCAGCTGTCTTTTTAGTAACCTCTCTTTCAGTTTGCGCCGAAATAGGGGTACCCCTTTTGACTATGGATACAGGGAGGTTCCTTATTCTTCTCCTTAGTATTTTCCAGAGGCTTTCTGGGAACCTGAGATTGGGACCGAGTGAACACAGCAAATGATTGACCATGGCTCACATTCATCTTCATCATATTCCAAATAACCAATGCTGGAGTCGCCAGCTGACTCATCATAAGACTCATCAGCCTATCCTGAAGCTTCGAAATCCTCACGGGAATCTTGCCCTTCTGGTTCGTCATCTTCTTCAATATTTCCACTGCTGCATTGACGGGCGGAGCTTCAATTGCTATCTCGGTTGAGCAGGAGCTAACCTGTGGCCTATCTCTGGCAGGTACACCATTGTTATTAAAAATTCCGCCTAGGGAATATCCCGGTACGGAACATTGCTCCCTGCTGAGACACTTGCTTCTTTAAAGCAATCAAATCATTAGCCATTTTTTGAAACATAGGGTCAGTATTACCTTGAGAAGAACCTTGATTTTTGAGTTTGGGTATATCTTTCTTGATCCTTCCGGCTAAGATGAGATCATCCTCTATTTCAGTAGCCGTTGACTGAGCAGTAGCCAGATCTGGGATAACCGACCGACCTTCGTAATAAAAAGCTTATATCAGGAGGTTGAGCATTGAATGAAGCACTTTTGGTTTTCCAAAGTTGGTACAGCTATAACTGGAATTTTCCGGATCAGCTTATTGAACTTAGCCACGAATTCCCGCATAGGTTCATGCGATTCCTTCTTCATATGAGTAAGCTGAGCTAAACAATGCATGAGAATCTTCGGCTGGTTTGAAACGTGCCTCAAACTTGGTCCGCATGGTAGCCCAATCTGGAATGCATGCATTCGGGAGGTGATAAACCATTCAGCTGCTACTCCCTGCAATGTTTCAACGAAGAGTCGAACAGAGACATCTTTCGTGGGCTACTCCGAGGACACCGCATGCAACAAAGAAAGACGCAATATGCTCATCAGGATGCTGCTTCCCATCCCCATTGAACTTGGGAATGTTTTACGTGATCCACGTGGTAACTCATGCAATGGAGGAGTCAAAGTAAGAGGACCAATGACTGCACCCCAAGGCACAGGTTGAACTTCCATCCTTTTGAAAAGAGTGCGTACAGGGATTTGGGTATCAGACAAGAGTAGTGCACGACAAGTTGCAGATGCTTCCCGTTCTTTAGGGATTCGATTTCTCTGAACAGGTGAAGAACTTTTGGCTCGGTTAGAGACAACGCTGTTGGGAGAAAGGCTGAAATTATGCTGTTGCAGTAACTCGAAGAGTGGATCAATTTCACCTTGAGCTCGGTGAGACCGAGTGAAGATCCTCCTGGCCAGCTTGAACTAAAAGGAGATCTTATTAAAAATAAGGCAAATATGGAGTCGCCAGACACCGAGAGGATAAGCTTTATACTATTGATCCGTATTTCCCCAGCGGAGTCGCCAAAAACTATTGGTTGATATTTTGTCAAACCAAAATATGAGGTTCAACCACAGTACATGGGATTAAATCCCTCCTCAAAGACAGGTGAGGCTGCCTGTTTATTGCTATCTAAAACACAGTAAATAATATATACAATATTCACACTAATCTAACCATTGGGGGTTGGGATGAAATCCCGAAATCCACATTCACACGATTCAAGGATATTGCTTTCGTAAGTGAAATAGGTTAGAAACTGTTACAGTGAAAGAAGCACGGTAGAAAAGAAATGGGAGAAACGTATTTTCTTTCGAGTAACACAGAGCATGAAATAATCATACGAGTTTTAGATCACAGATATAGTGTCTGAGATAATTAGAAACACTGAGATTCTATGCAAAGAATAGCTTTAAGATCATGAACATAAGAACACTGTCTTAAATAAGATATATTCACAACACAAAGTCTGCAAAACAATATCAACTTCTATTCTTCAAAATGATTGAAAGAAAACACAAGTTTTTTCTCCTTTCCAATAGCCTCTTAATGCTTCAAAAATTCTCGACCCTTTAGAATGCACAGGCATCCCATTATTTATAACAAAAGAAGCTAGAGATAAAAACAGGACAGATCCTGAAAAGTAGCATGCTAACTAGAGTTCATATTTTTTGCATGACTCTCACGCAGGAGATCAAGTCAAAGTATGAATTAAAAATAATGACAAAACAGAAATAAAAGATATGTCATTCTAAAAAATAGAAATGTCATGGGACGTTGGAACTTAATCCGAGTCATCATCTTTTGACTTCTTCTTCTTTCTCTTCCTCCAGCTGAGACTGTTTGTTCCGAACTCCTGGAACTTCCGAATAATGCCTTGCATTTCATTTTCCTCAGGTGCAGTGGAATGATCATTCCACATTTCGCAGGTCTCATGGATATCACTGGCACTGCCGGGAAGCTTTTTCAACCTTTTGCTGAGCTTTCTTAAGGCCTCCAACGTATGTTCAATCCTCACAAACTGACCAATGACTTCAAGGTCGAATCCATCTACAGGTTCATGCTGAACAGTCTCTTGAACTTGTTTGAAGAGATCATCTGCTGATAGGGCACTTGAGTTCCAACTGACACCTTTGGACAAATCTTTAGCAATTCTTCTTCCAGATCACTTTTCCATCGATCAATTTATCCTTGATTCTCTCAACTTGCTGCAGGGCTTCGTTGAGGATCTTTACTCTGAACTTGATGGCCTTGATCAGCTGAAAGTGTTTTATCTGTATGTGGAAGAACGCCTTCTTCTACCAAGAGATGTGCTGGTATTTGCTTTAGCACTTGGAGAGCTTCACAAGTCAAATCAAGCTGTCCAAGTTCTTCAGTGAATTCCTCATCCATCTTTTCTCTCCTTCCTTCTGAATCTCTGCCAAGGACTGATGAACTTTCACCACGTCTTGAATTACTTCCTCCCTTGTTGGAGGCAACTTTGGATCCATTCATCAACCACTCTTCCTTTTTGGCAATCTTCTCAATCGTAGGCACCGATGAGAAATCAAATCCGGCAGAATAGAAGAAGCAGAAAGAAGGGGTGGTATGGATTCAGGGGTTTTGAGAGTTTAAATCAAAACCTCTGTCAACTGCTCCACTTTTTCCTTAAGCTCATTTCTGCTGTCCTTTGTTTCTTTCAACTTTTGGCACAGGACGTCTATGGAATCCTTTGCATCTTGTTGCGCCCCTTTTGCTGTTCACTTTCCCTAGAGCCACCCTGGTTACCTGGTAATCAGCAGTTGTTACATCATCTCTAGTTTTGTCAGCTGAGGGAGTGGCAATCTCTGCGAACTTATCTCCTGAAGCATCCACCAAAACCCTTGAAACTGTTTTTGGGTTTCTTGGCTGATCTCGCAGTAGAAGCCTTGAGTGAGCTGAAATCAAAAGGCTGGTGGGGTACAATCACTTTCCTCTTCCTCGGAGTTTGCTCGAGTAGCCATTGTGGAGTATCAGAGGAAATTGCCAATGTTGTAGTAACTGGGTATTCTCTACTCTCAAGGGAGAGCAGATTCTACTATTGGAGGGGAACAGTAGTCAACGTGGTAGTAGGTGCAATGAATAGAGGCACAGGTTGTGGGGGAGTGTTGGTGATCACTTGGGTTCCAGCAGAGAGGGGTGAGAGCCCGGAGAAAATATTGGCCATGCTTGAAGAAAGAAGTGGATGGGGAATGAGGACGAGGGCTGAGAGTGGTTGTTGAGGGGGAGGCACAGATTCAGTTTCCAAAGCCTTGAGATGCAAGAGACAAAGTCTCTCCAGTTGAGCAATCAGCAAAATGGTGAAGTCAAGAGCTGGCTTCCTCCTCTTCTAAATTAATTTCTCCCTATTTCTGGTGGTGTTGGTGATTCTGGCACAACCACCGTTTGAGCTGGAGAAACAATTGAAGAGATTTGTCTTTCTTTCCTCTTCTTGGGATCCTGATTTTATAGAGACCCCCCAGTAGATTCTTTGTCCTTTTTCTTTTGGGAGGGCCCCACCTCCGTTTCAGCCAACTTTGGAAACTTGTCATCTTAAAATTCATGCCCCAAGAAGAGAGCCATTTTTTGGTGCGAGCAAGAATGAGAGCTGACCTATCTGTGATAGAGGCTTTTTCGCTGGCCGACCAATCAATAGGTGGAAAACGTATCGATCTTCATTAAGCCCATCATAGGACATATCCAACACACTTTCATTGTCAGTTGTGCCATCTGGCAAATCAGAAAGCTCTAGCGTCATCTGAATCTCATTAATAGTTAACCTACTATTATCTTTTTCTGCGAACTGCAACTTCGTTACGCAGATCCACCCAGATATCCTCAATGTCGGGCCTGTGCAGATGTAGGGCTCCATAGGTTCTAAGTACTCCTCGGATGTCAAAACCATCCCCGAGACTTCATATGCTTCTTTAATTTATCCTGGAGTTCACATTCAACATTTTTGGCCTTTGCCACTGTTGAGCAAGTATATCTCCCAATAGAAATTGGGAAGGATACTGCTGCCTTATGCTTGCTCTGTTGGAATTTGTGAAAATCCAATAGCTGTCTGACCAATTCTATTAGTATCAATCTATCCCTTGGATAGCGAGGCAGACAGAAAGGCTCTCCTGAGTACATGACCGTTCGAAGGTAGGTAAACTTCTCTTGAACTGTAAGAAGATACATCCCCATTTAGATACCTCAGTCCAAGCTCGTCTGAGACCCTTGTCTTTCTTAGCCTGGGTTCAGCTGGCAGATGTTCTCGTAGAAAAAGGCGTCATTTACCCTCCTAAAATGATCCTTGGACCCCTTCTTGTTATTTGAGGATAATACTTATAGACTGGGTTTGTCGTTCTGCTTCCTTTAGTATCCAGTCCGGGATAGCTCCTCATCCAGCTGCATAGGCCACATATGAGAACATATAAAACTTTCCGGTCGATAAGGACCGTCGTCATCTGAGAGTCAATCTCATTACTGATAAGGGTTCCCCAGTCAATCCCTTGCTGGTTCTTCTTGATGGTGACCATAAACTGATACAATCCATCCATGAAATAAATTTGATTCCGGCAAGCCAAAAACCCGGCTCAGCAGGGTGAATATATGTCATTGATTTCTTGTATGAAATCACATCTAGGAATAGTTCTTGGAAATCTAGATATTACTGGTTTTGCCTTGACCAAGAACTTCTTATTGACATCCTTAATGCAATTTTCCTGGTTACTGTCCCAGGCCTTCTGAGCCGACTTGATGTCTAGGGCCCCATACTCCTCAAAATTAGGTAGTTTTCAGAGATCATCAAAATAAGCTCCATCTAGTTTTGATAACTACCTTCACCAGCCTGATTCCTTACGGAACGAAGAAGCTGAGTCGTACTGGATGCACAAGCCAAAACAAACTCTGGACATTGGGCAGACATGGGGAAGCCTGCTGCAAGGGGCAAGCCACTGTTAGCTAAAGCCATCATCCATGGGGTTTGAGAAGAACTCTTCACCCTATTCCAAAAGTCTCATCCATATCTATGTTGCCCATTTCAGTATCCCTGATATCATAATTACAGTCGATATATGATGGGGATTCTGGTTCTTAAATTTGTATTTCATCCTGCTAGATTTTTCGGCCTTCTCCTGTGATGAACCAGATCCGACATGAAGAAGACTATTGGAATGAGAAGGCTCGAACCCGGAGATCTGTGCCAATGAAAAAACTGATTGACTGATATGCGTCGGAAGAAGAGAAGAAGAACCCGACAGCAGAAGAAGATAGCGGAAAACTTTGAGAACCCGACAGATCTGAGATGTCGGACTGGCAAAAACCCGACATGCTTTCAATGGCGAAACAGGAGAAAACCGGCACCCACTTTCGGATGACAGACTTAGGAGATGCTGACACTAGTGTTGAGGGCGGAAGGTGCGAAACCTCGTACACGCGAGCTTCCAATGTTCTTCGGACCTTTGAATCTGCCAACAAACCTTCAAAATCTGGTTTTTTTTTGGGAAACAAAACAGAGTCTTTCCTTTGAATCTACATTACAAATTCCTTTCTTTTATATCATATTACAATACATCAGGACAAAAGTAATGACAATTTGGAAGGAAACATCACCAATGATAGTCCAAAAAGAAAATAAACCCTTAAAACCCCCAAAACCCTTTCCAAAACAAACACCAGACAAGAAGAAGGATAGAGAAAAACCCTCAACAACTGGCAAGAAAATGGAAAGACATTACACGCCAAGTAGATCCAGAAAGAAAAATCAAGGAATAAAGAAGGCACGAAAAAACCGTCAAGTCGAGAAAGGTAAAACGAAAAAAACGAGCAGTCTGGTAATGCGAAGTTGCGGGTTTTGGGAGCGGAAAAAAGAGCATGCGAAAAATCCACGAATGAAAAATATGAACGATAGAATGACGTGTGGAAAATCCGCGTATTATAGAAAATCGTACAAATACACTTCAGCTCGGCAACAGTGCCAACTCATGACCACTCGGAATGAATGCCACGGTCAGGCATGTTGGAGGAGTTTCGAAAAAACCCGACACGAGGAGATTAGTGCATTCGGGGGTTTGGGTTGCGGGCTTCGGAAAAACAAGGGGAGCACAAAACCATGTTTGAATCATGAATGTTTGGATGCATGAACTTCCGAAAAACCCGGAATTACAAAGGATTGAGCGGACTTCAGGAAGGAATCGGAGAACATGGGTTGTTTTTGGGGGGCGCATAAAACATGTTTTGGAACATGAATTGTCCGAGCTTTAGAGTTCCGAAAACCGAATACAAAGGATGTCTTACACAAGGCGGGGGGGTCTCGGGTTTCGGAATCCGCGACACACAAAGCATGTTGTAAACTCAACGTATGTCGATGAGTTGAAGTTCCGAAAAACCGATTACAAAGGATTTCTTGCAAGGCGGGTTTCGGTTAGGAAAGGTCATAAGAGCTAAAGCATGTTAAAACTTATGTCAAGCTGTTAGTAAAACCTGAAAACCCGATTTTCTCTAAAAGAGGTCATAATGCAACATCACTTCAAAACTTTTGTGGGGTTACATATGCTCGTTCGTGTTGAACTCAAAACGGGATAACAGTCATACCCAGGACTAAATGAAGTCGCAGATAGGCTCGCAGCAGTGGTGCAATGTTAGATGTGGTTGACAACATCAGAAGGGGAAAAAACAGCCAATATCCAGTGAGGTGAAGGCCAGAGTCTAGATAAGAACACAAGCTGGGCATGGTGAGGTGTTGAGAATGATCAACAGATGTCAATGTCGTACAAGAAGAGGCTGAATTCTCAGCTAGGAATCAAGACAGATTAGGAGCAGCAAGTATGGGGATCAAGTAGTGCCAGCTACGGACAAACAAGCTTCCAAGGTTAGTAACATTGGAGTCTATCTTAACCCTAACGAACCAGTTCTGTAAGGAAAAGGCTAACATACAGGTCAAGAGGAAGATTCTTTTTAAGTGCCATTCCAGGTTGGGGAAGGCAAACTCTCAAATTGTAAGTGGCCACTGAGAAGGAGAATCAGATTTCATACAACTTTTGCCAAGAATTTCCAGATGTTCTCGCTTGGAGTATGAAGACTTAAGAGGATTCGATCCAAATTTGGCACAACTACCATAGAATTGGACAAGATGCTAAGCCCATCAGGCAGAAGCAGCGACCATTCACCCTCACAGGAACCTCTAATGAAGAAAGAGATAAATAAGGGGCTAATAGCAGGCAAAGCGATTATATTCACGATCAAGCATCAAGCTGGTGTAAACTTTGGTTCCGGTCAGGAAGAAGAGTGGAGAAATTAGGTTGTGTGTGTCGATTTCCAGACCTACATAGGGCATCTCTCAAAGACCATTACCCCATCCTTTCAATGGAACAACTATTGCAAGTAGTATTGGTCAGAGAGATCTTCTCCTAGATGGCACTCGGTACAATCAGGTGATGGTTGAATGAATGAAGGAAAGAAGATACCCAATTCAAGGACGGCGCTTTTCACACCCAAATGGGGGGACATAGGCCTACAGAAGATGCCATTTGGGCTATCAAATGCTGGGGGCCCTTTCCAAAGGGCAATGGAGATGCATTTAAGGGGTGGATCAATAAAATAATTCTAATATATCTTGACGACAGCATGTATTCTCAAAAAAAGTAGCGGTCACTCTGTCATTTGAGGCAAGTATTTTAGAGTTGTTGTGGTTGTTGTGTTTTTTTTGTTGGTTTGTAGAAGAATGTTTGTGTACTGTGTTTGTGTAGCAATTTCTGTAGAAGTTGTGAGATGGTTATTGGTTTTTTTGATGTTGTAGAAGTTGTCTGTAGTTGTTGTTGAAGTTGTAGAATGTAGAAGATTAGATTTTGTAGATTTGTAGATGTGTTTTATTGTTTGGTGTTTGTTTGGTGGCTTTTTTTTTGCTAGATCGTGGTGTAGAATTGGTGTGTTTTCTTTTTTTAATTGGCTGTTGTTCCTGTTGTAGTTTCCTGTAACGTGTTCGTTCTTGTAGATGTGGTTTTTTGTGTTGGTGGTTGTTAGATTGTTGTGGTGTTTTGTTGTTTGTAGATTGTGTAGAAGCTTGTGGTTTTTTTTCTACTGTTTTTGCGTGTGTGTTTTTGTGGCTGGGCCTTTGCAGTCCTTTGTATGTTGTTAGAATTTGTGTGTGGTAGAAGATCTTGGTGTTTGGTGAGAAGATTATCATCTTTGGTTGTTTTTGTATTGGTAGCTTGGATTTGGTAGAATGTAGGATTTGTTGTTGTCGTTCCGAAGGCCTTTTGGTAAGAGAGATTTGGACTGGGATTTCCTTATCTCTCATTCTTGCTTACCCTCTGCGTGAGAAGTGATGTGTGGCTTTTTGTCCTGCCTTGGTGTAATTTGTCTTTTAATGTTGTTAGTTTTTGCATGTGTTTCTGTATGGCAATTTGTATTGTTAGTCCTTTCTGTTAGAGTTTCTCGTTCTGTGGTTTGGTTTTGCTGTAGTTTTTGTAGTATCTCTGTTCTTTGTAGAAGTTTGTGTGGGTTGTTCGCTTGCTTGTGCTGGGTTATGGATCCCGCTGTTTTTTTGTCTTTTTGTCTTTGTGTTCTGTTCTTTCTTTGGTATGTTTGTGTTTTTGTTTTGTTTTCTTTGTTAGAGGTTGTTAGTCCTTATGTTTTCTGGGTTTTGTGTTTTTTGTATGGTAGACTGTATTTTGTAGTTGTGTTGTAGTGTGGGTCTTGTATTTCTGATGGTAGTTTCGTAATTTTTGGTAGCTGTGTAGAGTGGGTCATGTATGTTATGGTTGCTTTTTGTCTTTTTTTTTGTGTGTGTTTGTAGAAGAGTGGGTTGGTTGTGTAGTTGTATGTAGTTGGTGTACTTTTTGTTTTTCTGTTTCCTTGTTGTTTGGGTGTGTTTGTAGTGTGTGTCGTAGATTTGTT